>VWZV01012948.1:106365-339342 GCA_013397155.1 Irena cyanogastra | reverse complement strand
TGTAATCTTAAATCATTGTAACCTAAAACCTGGGTGAATTTTAAACAGAAATTCCCTTCTAGCTAAAAATAGGGCTAATTAACTTCCATAGTTAGAAGCCTAGTTCGCCTCCCTTGGCTTTCTTCTTTCAAGGATGCACTGAGTGCTGACTTTGCAGTATCAGCAGATTTATGTATTGCCTCAGGTTTAGACTTTTACTAACTTCTTTTTGTTTTTTCCTTAGGCTTGTCATTTACTATTAAAAGCTGTATAAACAAGCCAATGTTGGGTTCTGATAATGAAAATAACTTGATGCAGATATGTAATTTCTATGTGTTGGTGTTTGCAGAATCAGATCTCTGCAACCATTAAACGCACCAGAACAGAGAATAGCCATTAATTTCTCACAATTAAAAGGCTTGATTCTTATTTTCCTTGAAGGACATCTGCATATTCTTCAACAAGGTATAAAGAAAAATAAAATCTTTAGTGCACTGTGCTACTGCTTTATTAGTACTACTGTAATAACAATTAAATGTAAAATTATTCTTGTCTGCAAACTTCAATTGAAAGCAATTTGATCAATGCTCCTTTTCTACAAGAACTTTTCTTAACCATCACCTTATAATTATTTTTTTAAAATCCAGCTATGTCTTTGATAAATAGGGTACAAGAGACAAAACTGTCTCTAACGGCCATTTAACTATATTTTGTGTTCAGAGGTTTTTCCCTGAAACATTTTCTCAAAGGTAGGATTTGACATAGCAAGTTCCTTCTTATCTGACAGGAGCTGAGCATTTTCAGTCCTCTCCTGGAGACAGACAGCTCTTCAAGGAGCTGGTCCACAAGCAGAATGGTTGTCTCAGGAATTGGTATGTAATCGCCAAAATCAACATCACTTAGTGCTATTTTCTTGTCAGATGACCCAGTGGAAGTTAGCCATAGTTTTCCCACAAGAAAATTACTAGTCTTCTCCTCAATCTTTATTAGATTTCATTGTAGATGCAAAAGAACATGGTGTCAAACAGCTGACTTTTTTTTAACTAGCAAAACTGACAGTGGTTAGGTGAGATGGAGCTGATTAGTAAAAAGAATTCTGAAAAAAGATACTGTAGTTGAGTAATATGCAAAACAAAAAAACATTTAAACATGGTTTCAGTGGTTATAGATCTGTTTTTCTCGAAGACTGTCAAAGCAGTTAATTGGAGTTTCTCAACATCTCTATGACATATGAATTCACTTTTACTATCATAAATCCTGAAAGGAAAGCCAAGCCCTTTATTTTCAAAACAGCCTCTGATTTTGGTTCATACCATTTCAGTTCACTAGTTTCAGACGCATGAGGCTTGATTACCAGTACTACTAAATAAATCCTGTCTTTGCAGCAATTTTTTCTTTTCTTTTCTCCAAAATATAAATCATCAAAATTGGCATATGAATTCCCACTTCTACTCTTTCTATCTCTCCCACAATATCAAAGCAGGAATTTGGACATATTGAGATTAGTACAGCATGTTTCAGTCTTCCTAATTTTAAAGTTTTTCTGTTGGATATTTCTTACACTGATTTTGGGAAACTTGGCTATGGACCCTTTTTTGCTGTCCAAAACAATTGTTTGCAACAAACCTTTCTTCTTAGTGTAATGTGTGTAGTATTTTGGGGGAACATTAGCAGCTTCTCTCTGAACAATAGGAAGACTGTGTCTTAGAAAGCTCTGGAAAGGATTTAGAGGTCAAAGAAGACAAGTCACTCAACATGAGTTCCCAGTGAGATGTTCTGGGAAAAGACTGATGTGGTCCTTTGATATATAAGAAGGGGAGTTGTGAGCAGCATAAGGAGGTGTTTTTACCTCTATCTGACACTGGGGAGATTAACACTGAAAACACTGCATACTGTTCCTGTCTCTTAGCAATGTTGTTGTAACTACAGTGGTCTAAGGATGCGAGAAAGATTTGTAGCAAGGGATGCATTTTTGTTTATTGGACCAGCTCAGATGTTTGGAAAAATACAGAAAAACAGTAGGGCGTATGGGCCCGTCTTCATATCATGATGTCTGCATTGGGAAAAATTTTGCAAGAGTACAGAAAAGAGAAATAAAAATTGTTCCAACCTGTGAGAAAAACCTTAATAGGATAAGAAAGAAAAGTAACTCAAGAAACTCATCATGTTAAAAAGAATACCGAGTGCATTAATGTTTTCAGTTTCAGAGCAGATTCTGGGTGCTAAGGGACATTATGATTTGGAGATGAAAGACATACTGAGAGGAAAAGAAAAACATAACAAGGAAGACAGCAACAAATTATTTAAAAGAAATAAGACATAATTATTTAGAAAAAAAAATGCATGTAACAATGCCATGTGTATTTGTGCATGCATGTGTTTGTACAGGTGCCTCCAGTAACTTGGAACATGTTTTTCTGCAGTCACTCGGTGGGGGGAAGTCTGAAAAGCAATTAAGTTTCTGCAGCTTTCATGAAAGCACTTGGTCAAGAATAGGTGAAACCTCTCTCTGAGCAGTCCTGACAGAGAGATCTATAGTGATCTGAAGTACTGTCAGGGCCATAATGTGAGGTGTCACATTAGTAACACACAGAGGATCCACAAGGACTTGGGAGAAAGACCTTAAAAATGTTCTGTATATGGAAAGAAATCTCAGTCAGAGCCCACAGCTTGTTAGGCATCGAAGTCAATCAACCATGAAACACAAATCCATAGGGGTCTAAGCTTTATTAGTCCCAAGCCTATATTAGTTGTGTAATACTTAGGGTGATTAGCTGTAGGGATAAACTTCCAAGGGAGAAGTGGGTTGGCCATCTTTTGAAGTCTTTGGATGTCTTTTTTGGAAGACAGTGAAACACAAGTAATTGGGTTAACAACAGGAGCAAGTGAACACAATTGTATTGCCTTTATAACAGAGAAGGAGAGCCTGATGACCTAATGATTTTTTTCTGGCCATAAAATTCTACAAATCCATGTATTATAAATGCAAAGCATCTCAGATGAGTCTTGTGAGGAACTGGCACAATGTCACCCAGCTAATTAGCCCTATGGCTACTGCCAAACATTCATCCAGGTGAAAGCACCCCAGCCTGGCTACCAGGTTAAGGCACTGTGCTCTAACATCTTTCTTTGTTGTCAGTGGAATGTTAATAGATGACGGCAGCACAACAGGGGTGAGGACAGACAACTGGGAAAAGTTTAAGATAATGTCATCAGAACTGAGTGCTGTCACAGTATAATAGTCTCCTGCTGGTACCTAAATGCAGAGGAACTCACGGAAAATTAAACATCAAGGCATGTTCATTTGCAAAGCTGGAGATACGGATCCTATGGCAATCTCCTGTTACAATGGGCTTATTTCTGCCTTACTAAATGAACATGGAATCGGTGGACCAGTATTTGTAGGGTTATTTTCTACATGGCCAGAAGCCAGGTGTACTTTATTGTGTACTTCATTTAGATTACAGAGCATTTATCTACTAAATTAAAGATTAAAAAGTATAGATTCAGAATGGATTAGGATTCTGCTGTTAATTATGCCATGATTATGATTCTGCCTTAAGCTCCTGAGTCAGGGGCATTCTTGATGTCAGAACAGTCAGTGCAGAACAGGCACTTTAATTTAGAAGTACCTCACAGTTTGGACATGGTAAGAGCACTCCCCCAGACAGTTACTATTACTTACTTGATAGATAATATCTTATTAAGATGCAGTATCTTGATCAGTTTGGGTTATGTCTCCTCATGTAACACCTATTGTAGTGCAGGCCCAGGTAATATGCCAGAAGTTTGATGAAAATAAACCTGGAATTCCTTTGCAGACTATAAAGGAAGTAAGACAAGGCCCTGAATTTCCCTCTCTGTACACACAAGATGTAGTACTTTATTGTGAGAATTCGTTAGGACATGCTAAAAGAATACAGACTGAAAGATGAGATTTGTATATATTCATGACTCAAGGAACTAGTACTTCAAGAAAAATACTGATTATTGTAAGAACTGAGCACAGAACAACCATGAGAGTTGGCAAGGACGATCCACAATTAATAATGTATGACAGGTCCAGTAACTAGCAACAGCTACTTGTTATTCTTTTGTTAGCTGTGAAACCATGTTACATTTGGATTTGGTTTCCATAAATATCTAAGTGAGTATCTGGATCTAGAATTTCTGGCTCGGATTCAATTATAATTTGAATGTTATCTGACTAGCTGAATCCTTTTAATCTGTATCGTTTAATGCAGGGCAGCCACCTAGCATAAATACTGCTGTGTGACTGCTGGCATTTCAGTAAAGTGTTTTTAATGCCTAAATATTTTTGAAGACTTGCAAACACTCATCTTTTAATACATTCACTTTAAACCAGCAATCTCAACAAATTTTTTGAAGAGATTTTCTGAGGAAACCATGTTTCCCTTCTAATAGGTATTAAACTTCCTTTTAGTCAACAATGAATGATTTGACAAAGTTGTCACATGCATGACCACCTTTGAGAATTAATGGAGGGTTAATTTCTCTGGCATATAATACTTCAGTCTTTCTGTAAATTTTATCAGACTTGCTGCATTGGAGATAATGCTTCATTTGTGCGAGTGATACTTTTTTGTTTTCATATTTTCAAGGTATTTTTGGTAGTTTTTTTTTCCTCACTGTGTTTTTTAGCACTATGTACTGCTGAAAGTGGAAAAGTTTGATGGAACAGTAGTCTTTCAGCATGACATATCATATGTAATCTTTCAGTAGTGTCCTTTGTCCTGCAACAGCTGACAGAGTACCTGCACAGCAAATGATGTTTTCCAGACACCAGTGAAAGCCTGATGTTATTTCTTAAGAATGCAGCAGCTACACTAGGAACTGGAATGACACCACTTTAAAGCTAATTCCTCCACTGGTTTCCCACCTGCCTTGCTGCAGAAACAGTTGCCTTTGCTGGCTGCAGCAAAAATCTTCTAAAATCAGCTCCTAATAGGTGTAGCTACTCCATGTGCATGAATGCTGAGAATAAAAATTGCAGTTCTCAAAATGCAGAGGTATTGTTTAGGAAAATGCCAGGCTGATATTGCTAATTGCATGTGTAGAAAGATCAGAGTGCTGGAGGTGAGCCTGATTCTGCCAAGGTGTGCTCATTCATAAACATGAGAGCCACCTTTCACACTGTGCATGTCGTATTTCATACTGGAGGTAGTGGGAACCATTCTGGTATCTCATCCTGTCAGATCTAGCACACAATTGAACAGAACAGGACTGGCTTGGTATCAGAGGCTGAGGGTTTCTGGAAAACACTTAAAAATTGCAAAAAACACTTTCAGTAATAATTTCTGAAATTTGAAAGGTGAATTTATCAGATTTTGTGTACTTCTTCCTTTTCTCGTATCCTAGTAATAGATATTACTGTCATGCTATATCAAGATATAGACATCACAATGAAATCATTATGTCTGTAGTAACCCTCCTGAGCTGGTATTGCAGGAGTGATGGAGCTTAAAATGGTACCATTAGAGCTTCAGTACTCTGGACAAATATTGTATTGCACTCTTGAGCATGTATTTCTTTAAGTACTGGGATATTAATCCTTTTTTGCTTAGCCTCTTTGAATAATTGTATTTGCCCATCTAAAATCCACCCTCTCACTTCATTTGAAAACAGAATCTCATTTAATTCCTCTACCCCCCCCCCCCCCCCGATAGACCACATATTTATTTTATCCAATAAAAACCAGAGAGAACATTTTGGTGATGGTGGAATAATAAATCCTAAGGCAGAAATATCCTTTAGGTTGCAGCTGCAGGAAAGCAGTTTGGGTATTTTTCACTGAATGGGTAATCAAGCACTGCAAGCCTGCTTCCCAGGCTGCCCAGGGAAGTTATGGGATCAGCATCCCTGGAAGTGTTGGAAAACAGTGTGAGTGGCACTAGGGGACATGGTTTAGTGGTAAACACAGTGGTGCTGAGTTAATGGTTGGATTCTTGGAGATCTTTTCCACCCATGATTCTATGATTATATTTTGAAGTTTATTCTTACAAAAGCTCCTCTCCCTTATTTTGATTCTGTACTTAAGGACCTTTGATTTCAAAAGGATGTGAGAACACAGCTAAAGCTAAAATGTGTTAACTGCTCTCCTGAGTATTGATGAGTTCCTAATGCAGGACCTAAGGTTATAAATTGCATTGGTATTTTTAGAGATGAAAGAACTGTTCATGTTTCATTGTGTCTTCTCCTTTAGGATAACAGCCGTGCTACTGAATAGTAAATAATAATAATAATACAGAAATCTATTAATTTATGTGGGCATGTTAAGACATATGAGCTCCAACAAAACAAAAAGATTGATGAAAATTTGTAAATTATGTGGAAAACATTAAAAAAGAGTAAAAAATACCGAAATCCTTCAAGCAAAAGCTTTGAAATCAGACAAATCACTCTCACCGCCCCCATCACTAAAGCTGTTCTCTGGCTGTGCTTTAAGCAAAGTGCAGGAAGTTTAGAGCGGGAGCTGTGAGCGAAGGCGCCGTGACATGAGGAGGTGTTGCAGCTGATGCGTATCAGGCACCGCAGCAAAGCCAGCGCCTTCATGTCCTGTGCCAGCGTCCCAGCTGGGTGGGGGGCAAGCGGCAAACGGAGATTTGGCCCAGCGCCCAGGCATTTTGGATTTCTGCAGCTCTTAAGGCCACGGCTTTACCAGGGGACAGCAAGGGAGCATCTCACCAGTCTGACCGCAGGTTTTCCATGGCAAAGTCTAAGATGTACAGTTCCATAAAGCCATGTATTCATGGCGCAGCAGCTGAGAAACAGCTCGAGCTGGTGCCTCCGAGGAGGGTCTCTCCACCGGAGAGTCTTGTGAGTGCTCAGACTGGGAAGGGAAGTTTCCTCAGCAATAAAATGGGGGGGCAAAAAAAAGGAAAAAAAAGAAAAAAAAAAAGAGAGAGCATTTGGTGTGCCCCGTTTGAAGCGCTGAGGAAAGCCCCAGGGCCCGCTTCTTCCCTCGCACACACGGGGACTGCTGGAGCCGGCGATGCTACGGCTGCCTTAGAGGCGATGCAAGACCAAACGCGGCCTTTAATGCGACTGGACAGGATGGGATTAAATTCGGCTCGAGTGCAGCCGCAGGGATTGGGGAGGGTTCAGACTGGGGATCCCCGCAGGCGGCGGGAGCCCGGCGGGCAGCGCGGGTGCGGGCGGGACGGGGCGCGCTGGCCGGAGCGCTGGGCGGGCAGCGCCGGCGCGGCGCAGTTGGGCCGGATCATTCCTGACACGGGGAGCGCGGGAGCAGCCGCGGCTCCAGCCTGTCGGCCGCTCGGCAGGTTGATGGATGTGCTGGCCTGCGAGCGCTCGCCACCCCGGCCAGTCCAGCCCATCCACAATGAGTTACAGTTTCCCGGTCCCCCTCCCGGCATCTCCTCCCCCTCTTCCTCCCCGCTGCCGCCCGCCTGCGAGGGGCTGTCCTCGCACGGCAGTGCCCGCTGGAGCTGCCCGGCCCTGCCTGGTGCCCCGCTGCTCCGCCCTGCCTCAGCTTTCCCGCAGTGGGAGGCATTTTCCTCTCTGGCTGGAAGGGACGGAGGTTGGACTAGAGGGCGGATGGTGCACTTGCGTCGCCCGGGACCTGGCCAGGGAGATGGCCTGTTCCCATCCCGCTCCTCCCGGGAATGTGTCCGCAGGGGAGACCTCTGCCCGCGGGGCGTCCCGAGGAAGTGCGCGGCGCGGCCGTCTCCCAGGGAAAATGTGCTTCAGCCCTGCCGTGTTCCCACCAGCTTCTCTTTTCCTCTTCACGCATCTGTTTTCGTTTTCTTCACATTTATACTTTAAAGATGATGTTCGCCCTTCCACATCCCTTCCCTCTCCTCCACCACCACCCCTCCCTCCCCCCAGGAAGATGAATTTCATCTGGGCCTTGAAACAGGGCAAGGAACAATAAATATTTATGGGCACCAGGGGAAGGTTGAACTGTAAACCACCACTTATCCCTACGTCTCTTATGAAAGGAATTAGCGTTGCAAAATTTACATTAGGAAAAAAAAGAGGAGAGAGAAGAATTTCTATGATGTGAAAATGCTATGCCTTGTACCTACTTAAACTGGAGCAAAATACGTCTTCACAGGGCCAAATCTGGGGCACGGCCTTTAAACTGTAATGGCCAAATTAAAACAAATGGCCAAAATTAAACAAATGGCCAAAATTAAACACTCCAGCCCTCGCTGAATGTGAAAGTTCAAGTGGTGAGGAAATATGTGTGTAGCAGATCACTTTTCTACACTTCTATTTGAATGAAGTCTTAGGGAGTTTTTTTTGAAACAGTTTTAAATGTATTCAGAGATACTGTACAGATAAAGATACATAAGAACATAAAAATACCAATGCATGCAGCCAAGCACAAACAGCTTATATACCTCTAAATCCAGAAGGAGCCATAATAACAGAGTGTTCAGTGTGGGTTGTTAGAAGCCCAGGCAAAGATAAAACTTCAATAAAAAGTATGTTCTTTTATGTTCAGTGTTAGAGGAGAGGCAATGTAAAATAAGGATTTATGTTTGTGGGGGCAGGCAGAGGAATACAGGCTCTTTAATAACCTGGTACTGCAGGAAAGGGAGCAAGCTCCAGCAAGGTTTGAAGAGCTCTCTCTGGCAGTGGAAAGGGCTTGAAGGGAACCTGTTTTTTTTGGGGCAAGGCTGAAGGCTTGGAGCTGGGCAAGGAGTACAGGGGTGTTTGGCAGATTGCCTGCTTCCTGGTAAATCTTGGTAGAGCACCTAGGCTTAAAGACCTTTTTTTTCATTATTCCTCACTCCTGTCAAAGTAAGTTTTGGAGTATGTTTCTGGTGACTTTTCTTTGAGCAAGAGTGATCCCTGAAGTGTCTTCACAGCAAAATCAGGTTACTGTTGCCTTCAGTACAAGTAAGATAATATTTTAAAATGGGCCAGTTCAGGTATTACTGTAGACCTGCAATGGCTGGTTGAAGTGGTTGTGAATACTTTAGCTGGTGCAAGGAGATTAAACAAGGCTTTGTGTTTTCTGTGTTGGTATCCCCAGTGGAGTAACACGTAGCTGCTGATGATGGAGCATTTGCTGTTATAATGGCCTTGGGGTGCTGGTTCCTAACATATAACTGAGGCTGAAACTGGAGTTTCCTCTGACAGAGGATGGAAAGTCTCTCCTGCTTCCTCAGAAGAAGAAGAATTAGAAGAAACCTCAGTTTCTCAGTAACTTTTGCCCTCTGTTTATTTATCATACTTATCCATAATAAGTTCTCCCCAAATCTTATTACATTCCAGTTTTTATAAATGTTTTTTGGCTTCTGTGAAAGGCCAACTGAACAGAAACAGACACCAAATAAGTCAAATTTCATTGTCTCAATATGAGATCGATAACAGCATTTTCAGAGGAGAATGAGTCACGAGAAGTTGCTGGCAAGAGTATGGGGGTTGTATAACATCATCCTAAAAAACATGGTGTGACAAGGTTTCTTTGTTCCTTCACTTCTCTCCCAGAGACAATCAGACTTGTCATTTGTTCAATGGGATTATTAAATTAGTTATCCTCCTGAGTAAGAAAACTACTGGTAAAATATGCTTTTACACTAAGTCTCTATAAATCATTTGGAGGATGGAAGAGGAGAGGAGGTTTTTTTTTTTCTGTCTTGACTCCAGAAATTTTTATCCAAGTAATTTCTTGTGTACAATAGGCTCCAACAAGCCTTATGAAGTGGAGCTTCTGGAAATTCAGTCCATGACAAGGGGCTGAAGCTGATATGGATGTTAATAAAAACCATAAATCCCAAGAAAACCTTGGAATAACTGTCCTACAAACCAGATTTTTTGAGTACTGTGAAGGCTGTAACCAAACTTTTTTTAAGAGGTTTGTTCTCAGAACACTTAGCAAGCTCCTGATTGCTGCTGCCTTTAATTGCAGTTACCCCGAATTGAGGGCTGATCACATCTGTTTATTTTTTTTCCTCATTAATGTTGATATGTTAATATAGGGTGGATGCTGCCACAGTACATCAAAGCTCTTCCCAATAGTCTTTTCTTTGGGATGAGAAAGACAGTATCAGGAATTGCCGATATTTTCTGGTTACATAGGATCGCTTCTGTGGATAGTATTGGGGTTGTCATTCCTAAGCTTAGCCTTTCCCAGACTTTGGGGGTTAGCTGTGTGTAAAAACTCAGCTCCATCTCCAGATAGTCTAGTGCTACCTTTAGAGATGTGGAAGAAGAGCAATAAAAGTCAAGGAAAGGATTCTCTCTGTGTTCAAAGAGCTTTGGATCAAGACCTGAAAGAGTTAAGTTGAAGTAGCCCTGAGTTTGGGGGTGTTTGAAATGTTTGTACTGGGGTACATTTGTGTTGTGATATGTTATATGCTTAAAAAATCTAACAAAATGGCAATTCTTCATTTATTTATGATACATAACATATATCATAAATAATATATAGTAGTTTTAAGTGGTGTATTTTGCATAAAACCAAGCAATTTCTGGTGCAAAACTGTAATTTAGAAAAATAAAAGCATAAAGGAATAGGAGTTTAAGATATCATTTGCTATTTTAGGAAAAAAGACCGTCAAAGACTGAAAAACAAAATTTTAAATATTTTAATGAAGATTAGGGAAGGGCATGGAGATGAAGGGAAAATAATTGTTGAAAATGAATTTACTTATGCAAAAGTATAAAATGAAATAGCAGCTTATGGGTATAGGAGTAATGGAGCCTCTTTGCAATTAAATTCCTCTGCTCATGGTTTGAGATATATGGGACTGTGGAAGATGAAGGCTCCAGGCAGTTTGATATTGAGAAGAGAGAGGATGCTGTGAAGTGCCTTGTGCCTAGTGCCATTCCGATGTCCCGGCAGGGCTGGGGAAGCTCCTGCAGCTCCCAGGAGCTGCAATCAGCAGTAGTTCCTCTGGAGGTGACACATCTTTGCCTGAGTCAGTGCTCATGTCTCAATAGGACATGGGGAACACTGCTGATGCAGGTAATATTTTTCAGAAAAGGTATTAAATATTTTCCTCACAATTACTGGTCTTAAGTGTTCTTAATCATTTCTCTGGCAGTAGCAACTTCAAGTTGCCCTAATCCTGGTTTCACCTGGGATCCTTCTTGTTTACCTAATCCCCTCTGAACTTGCAGGTTGGATGTGGCATTTCCTTTGCTTTCCTGTTCTAATCTGTTCAGTCATGTTGCTGCACACCATGACACATATAGCTATCCACTGCAAAGAGGTTGTGTTTCATGAGTTGAGTCTTAATTAGAGTTTACCAAAATGGGGTTTTTCTCGGTCTTGAAAAGCAAAGTTCTAAGTTATCACTATAATAATATACACTATTTAATTACACTTCAATACTGTCTATAATGTTTTGGTTTCTCACCTTCTTGGGAACAAAGTCCATCTAGCTTTTAATGTGATTTTAGATCTTTGGTCGGTTACTAGTCCTAGATGCAAATCCCAGTGTTTTCCACATTGTTGCACACTGATCCATCCCACCCTGTAAGTGTTTTCTAAGCCACAGAATACCCTAGAGAATTAGAGAACTCCCCTGTGTTCGATGAAAGGCTGAAATGTAGGTGCAAGTAATGTGATTTGTTGGAGTTTGTCCAGCAATTCAGTGGCAGAGGTGGAAGCAGAGCCCAGGTGTAACAGCCTGGCTCTTCTGGCTCGGGTGCACAGAGAGGGCTGGACTGTACCAGACCTTCACAGATGTTTTCAGCCTGACATCCATGGGTGATATTTAAGAGATTCACCACAGGTAACTAAAAAGAGCCGGTATGGGCAGATAAATGGGAATGCATGCCTGTCCAAACAATGATGAATGTTCACAAGATTGGAATTACTGGGAATAAATGAGTTGTTAAACTAGCTACCTAGGGTACTGGTGGCAGTGTGTTCATCATGGCATGGAGCTTAATACAAAAATACAACTGTGGCATACCTATGCAGGCCTTCTTCACTAGCAGGGCTAATCCTAGAACATGAAATGCATGGCAAATACTAGGAAAGATTGTCACTGTGCCATCCTGAGGCTTTTGATAAAGCAAGTTTGGAAAGCTGATTCTATGGATAAAGAAAAAAATATTTTCATGTGTTTTTGATGAAAACCACAGCATGAAATCTGGGTGGAAGTTAGTCACATCCTCACCTGATAAGGAAGTTTTCTTCGGTAAATGAGTTGTGAAAGCCTGCTTGCAATTAGATGGAACAACTCCAGGTTCTACAACTACTTTTCCTGGGCCCTGATTTGTTGTTACCAGATTTGATCAACGCCTCTCTGAGCACAGCAGCCAGGTGGGGATCGGATCCAAAGCACATGCTGAGGGCTTTTAGCTCTGGATAGCATCAAGAGGATTGGACTAAGATACTTTGGGAAAGGGCTTGCTATCCAGATAGGAGAGGTCATAAAAGCTATATGGAGGGAAAAAAGCCAGAGGATTGAGCTGGCTTGCAAGTGAGTTTGCAAGGTCAGAACATTTTATTTAAAAAGCGATTACAAAAGTTGTTGCAAATGCTGAGGGACCTAGAAAGGGATTAAGTGATCTTGTTAGTTGTTCGAACCCTCCTAGGACCGCAAATATACCCATAAAATAATAAGGCTTGTGTGACCCTAATATCTGAGCAGAGTGCAGAGTGACTCTTCCCCTGCAAACAATGATAGGAAAAATGTTGCTTGGCTTTGAAGAGAGGCCCATTGTGTTCACTCAGATGCAAAGCCATCTTGTTTAGATTCTCGAAGGAAGGAGTCATAGGCTGTGAGGCTGACTGCGAGTCTGGGCAAAAAAACAGTGGGGGAGGAGGCTTAGGGTGCAGACAGGGGCAAAACATCATTAATGGTAAAAGCAATAGAAGGAAGGTGGCAAGGGAGGAGAGAGACCTAAAAATAGTTATATTTTCAGGAATATATTTGTGGGTGTGTGTGTACACCATGTGCATGCATGTGGTGCACTTGAACTCAAAAGTTGCCTATTTTCCCTGTAATTACTCAAAGGTAGGTATCTAAATCTCCTTAGTTTCAAAAATCACAGCTATACCTATATATCTTGTGTCCTTACATGCATGATTAAATTTGTCTTTTCTTCCCTTTGTACATGGTTTTTCTTGGTCGTAGGACATGACACCACCATAATTTTTCCTAAGTCTTCTTTTTAAAGTTGCTCATCATTTTCCAAAATGCTACATTTTTTTTTAGTTTTTCTAAAATTGATCTTGGCTAAAGAGAGAGTATTTTAAAAATTTGAAAAGTACACCACAGAACAATATGTGTATTTTGATCTCTATGTACATCTTTTCATCAATCTGCACGTTTGTATTTCTTTCTTTATGGGGATGGAGAGCTGAATGGAGACAAATAAATAAAAAGAAACATGACATTGCTAATATAAATGACCAGGCCATTACTTCAGTGTCAGAATGCAATTAGATCTGACCTGAGACTGGAATTCGCTTCTCAGCAGGCCGGCTTAATGATTAGTTTTATTGTTTCTTCATCACCCCTACTGGGGGGCTCATTTTTACTGGTAATGGAAAAAGACTGTTGCCCCTGGATAAAAAGCTGAGCGTGGAAGACAAAGGGCTGATTGAGGACTGCTAGGCTTTTCAGCCTGCATACCACCTCTTCTTTTGCTGTCCTGGCTGACAGCAGGAAAAACAGTGAAAGAGGTCAGATCTTAAAGGGCCTTCAGGGTAAGGAGCATCATGCTGTACTCAGAAATTAGCTGGAGAGGCTTTTATAGCTTAAAGCAGTTCTGATCACTGTTGTAAGACGAATTGATTGAGAATCTTTGCAGCAAGATAATGTGCCAGACATTTCTGGTATGATTGGTTTTGAGTCTGAGACATGGTTAGCAATATAACTGTGGTTTGCAAACACCTGCTCACACTCCCAATCCCAGCATGCAGGTACAAGTACACTTCTAGCAACAGCTAGAAATTTCCCAAGAGCTGCAACAGGTAAAGACTAGTTTAAATCCCTGGCAAAACTTGTGTGCCGGCTGCTACCTGTTCGGAAGTGTTTTCAAAGGGGTTTATTATAAGCCCTGGCATAAGTAAGAGGAATACAAATAGTTCCTGTTTGTTTGCTTTAGTTCACTGGGTACATGAAACATGTAGTGTGACTCACAAAGTTGTAGGATGAGTCTGAGATAGAATTACAGACATTGTGCTGTCTGATGTTATGAGATGTAACAGGTGTCTGTGAAGGCAATTTCCCCATCTGGAAACAGCGCTCTGGGGAATTTAGGCTGCTGGTGGAGGAAAGGCTGGTTGGTTTACACTAGTGATGATAGGTGAGCTACCAGAGAATTGGAATTGGTGGTTTCTTCAGCTAATTATCTATAGGCTGAGGTGTGTATTGAAACCACAGTAACTAAATGTCTGAGTTTGCAAAAACTGGGCTGGAAGCTTCATAGAAACAAATACAAAGCTCAGAGTCTTGCCAAGAGCAATGACACACACTGCTCCCTCCTCACACCAGTTCAGCTGGAGAGAAATAAAAGTAAGATAAAGCTTTTCAAATATCTTGATACTGTAAGTACAAGACTACCTATCCACTGGTGAAACTTAGTGATCATTCAAGGACTTCAGTACAGGTACACTGATCAAATAAATTGTGGAACTAGCCTTCAATGTTTAATACTGTAAGAAGTCTCTTAATAAGCAACACTGATTTTTTCATAATAGATTTGCAACACAGCAAGTCAAGAGGGAGTTGAAATTACACAGTATGCTTGTGAAGAAAATGTGGTCAGCTCTGAACCTCAGATTTGCTCTCTCAAGTGAACTGTGAGTAACAATGGTCTTTAAATTGGACTAAATCCTGACTTGGAAGTGTAGGACCTGAAATCCGAACAAGCCAAGGACACACCAGTGTGTGTGATTCACCCAAAACCTGAGTCCTCAGAAAAACATACTCTCACGATCTATTCAAATTGGGTAATTATGCCCTAAATATTCCTAATTTTATAGATAGTTCTTTAGCTCTTATAGATCATTATCGTGGTGTCAGTTAGGGCCAAGACTTGGTGTCCCTAGGCTGAGTGAAATTCAACCCTTCAGCCTGCTGGCAAGTTTCGAACAATCAGATTTGGGGTGATAGAGCTGGGAGGGCTGGCAGGAGCTGAAGATCAGTGTTGTGCCTCATGGCAAATTCCCCACAGTGCTTCTGAGGTTTCTTCTGTGTCCTGCAGGCAAAACCACAGCCCCTGTGGGGGCTCCTCCGCACAAGGTGTTGGAGCAAATGATCCCCACAAGGCAGGACAGAGTAAGGCATCCCTTTTTCCTTTCTCTTCTGTCAGGGAGTGGACTTCAGGGGGACTTCTGTGCTATTTCCTCTAGGTCATCTGCCCCAGAGCCGCGATGGTCACTCCTCACTTTTAGTTTAGAGGTTTCACAGGACTAACAGAGAATTGTGCAAGACTTAGAGACATATGCTGTTGACACAGAGATTTGACAAGACACCTGTGCAGAGACATGACCAAAGACATTTCTCTTGATGTTTCCTATCTTTTGCAAAGCTGACATACCAGGATTTTAGTAGTGTAAGCAGTTGCAAGCTGCCTGGCTGCAAAGCAGTTCAGGGTGGACTGGAAGGCTGTTTCCTTTGTCCAGTGCTTTGTGTGAATTCCATTGGTGACATCTTCAGTCTCTATCTCCCCTGCAGATGCACATGGAATGGTCTGAGGAAGTTCTCCATTGCTCTCCCTCTTTACCTGGGTTTTGCCATGTGCAGGGGTCTTGGTGAGTCCCCTTGATCCTGTCTATCTCTGTAGGCTTCTTACAGGGAGAGAACATCCAAGCCTTTGGGAATACATTAAAGAAGTGGGGCAAATACCTATAGGCCCTGCTTGTGTAACACAGTGCAGAGTCTTTGGGAAAGGACAACCCTTTTCCATGAAGATGTTAAGGCACATCTAATGTGAGTGACATCATTAAGCAGGAGTGAGAATCTGGAAGCTGTTTGACCCACAGTTTCCTCTGGCTCACATTTTCCCTTCATGCTCACTGGGTTGCCCTGTGCTAAAGGGTTGGCAAATAGTGGTGTGTCTTGTAGGGCCACATGTTGTGGGTGTGAGGTAGGCGTAGTGCACATGGGAAAGGTATAGTGGAAAGCAGAAAGTGTTTTTTGGGGATGCCACCAGATTTTGTGGGACTGATGGCATGCCTAAGTGTACTGTAGGTGATTATGCAATGGTGTGCTCCACCACTGCTGGAGTGACCTAATAGGGTATGTTTCATATGGCTGAAGAAGCTAAGGAAAGTCTCCAAGGATATTTGTACTTTTAACTCAAGTAGTGTTTGGTATATAAGTAGGAGAGTGCTAAGTATGTTTTTTTGGCCAACTTCACATGAGGAAAAAAAATATCTGTGGAAAAAATGGAGGTTAAGCTGTAGTCTTCAGCATCTTGAATGACTAAAGTCTCATTCTTTTTCTATATGCAACAGTTCATTTCCTGGAGATGAAGAGAGGCAGTAGTTGAAGGAGAGCTATGAATGCCACTAGAGTGGAAGGAAATAGCTGTTGTTTTGCAGATCTCTTGGCTGGTGAATGCAGCTAGTCCTAGCCTTACACAAAAGGATGGAGACAGTGTGTATAAGTGGTGTCTGTCTTCTCATTTGGCTGAATTACACACTAAAGTAATTTATAACAAAAGGGAAAAGGTATATTGTTAGTAATTGTTATGCTAAAGAGCAAACCTAGCTTGCTGATTTAGCATCCATTTCCTCTTATAAAAGAGAGAAGAAAATGACAGAGGACGGGGAGACTTGGGAGCAGTGGAGGCAATAGGAACATTTCAGAATAATTTCAGCCATATTTCTGCTAGGTTTAGTGACTGCATTCTCTCATCACCTTTTTTTCTTATTTGGAGTGGCAAGCCTAGCATGCCCAACAGGGACTCCACATTAATTCACCATGGGACACAGTGTCAAGCTCAGGGATGGAGAACAGTGAGGTCTCTGTGGAGTATTTGCTGGAAAGTGTGATGGGGGCTGAAGTAGAATATTAGAGGGCTTTAGGAAATATTCAAATACAGAATCAAAGTGGATGACATTAATTTCCTAAACTTAGTTGAGTTAGTTGCTGCTTGGTCACCTGCTCTTGCATTTTATGGTTATTGATGGCTTGTCCTCTAGTTCTCTTGCTCTGGTTTGTGTACAGGCTGCATTGTCAGAATTGTTGACCCTGGTTTGATGGAAATGCAGCCCTGAAGATCACATGGAGGTAGCTCTGCCTGAGAGGGAACTTCCTCCATGGCGCTGATGGCATTTCTGAGTTTATGGGTATACATGCTGCTTTTATGAGACCCTGCAAGAACCAGATGGGGTTGCTGGTGATTCAGAATGTCAGTGTCGTGCTGGCCTGACATGAAAATCTCTTGTTGACGTACATGAGGACCGTCATACTAATAAAACGGGATGCCAATAGCATGCCATTCCACTGCCTTTTCATCAGAACAGGAGTCAGTCAGAGAGCCAGGCAAATGGGAAGGGGTGCTTGCTGATCCAGAACAGTTTGTTTGTAACTGTTGCATTGTTAAGTAATGCTGTGTCTGATGAGCTCAGCAATCTTTTCACCAGATGGGAAACCATCAGTCTGAGTGCACCAGACTGTACACCAAAAAGTGGTGATTCACAGGGATGAGTTGGAAAACCTTCACAGTGAATAGCCAGATGTCTAGAGTGAGCCAGGAGGAAGCACTGAACTTTAGCTAGGATGTGCCTGAAGTCATAGCCATCACCAAGCCTCAGCAGGGTTTGTGGGAAGATTTCTCCATCTAGCCATGATCCAGTGCCCAGCATCCTCTTTGAAGTGTGCCAAGCCAAGTGGGTAACTTTTTCTTCCACGATGTAACCAGAGGGAAGGCTTGCAGATTAGAGTGCTTGTCTGACTGGGGTAGACGTGGGCTCTGTCTTCTCCTTAGTCTCTATGGAGGAGGAAGGAGGAATCAAATCCTCCTCTTAGACTCTCCCTCAAGTGTCCTTCTACCCTGTGCAGGATGGGATGACCTGGAGTAGTTTCGTGTTTGTGCCACCGTTTGGTGCACTTGTGTGCTGCTTGCAGGGGCCATGAGATTCATCAAGGCAAAGTGAGGAAAAAAGCTGTGTGAGTCTGTTGCTTAGTGCTTAGGGTGCTCTATTGGGAGGGAGGAATCCTGCTTCCAGGCCCAAGTCTGTGTATTATTAACCTGGTGTTGAATGAGAAGCACAAAGATATCAATGACACAAATTCCTCCTCCTGCTTCATTTAAATGCAGCGTCCACAACTGACTTTTTGTGGAGTCCTTAGTTTATCAGTGTGTGCTGCTGAGCTTGATCTGAAAGCACTTGTTGAACTTCTTTCCTTGAAGGATGCAAACTAGAAGGCATGTTTCTAAAACATGTCTGTGTTCAGGAATAAATTATTTATCAACACAGATTCTGGCAATCTTGCATTTTTGTAGAAGGAATCTCCTGCAGCCTGGTGTACTTCACATCAGGAAGAAAGGTTCCAGCAACTTTAGCCATCCTTAAGTTTAGGCCTTTTTTTTTTTTTTTTTTGCCAAACTTTTGCATTCAGGTGTTTCATATCCACCCAGCTCTCACTGCAAGATGCTGTGTGTTCTAAGGTATATTAATACAGCCTTTTGCATAAGTTGACTGCAGTTTAGGAGTTCCTTGGCTTAGGAGAGTATTTTCTATATCTTATTACAAATCTTTGATTTCTTTGCTGTTTGTATTTTACTGAAAGAATCGAACTGAAAGAAGAAACCCTCATCCAAAGTGCAGTGTATTTATCTCCTCAAAAAATTAATTCAATAGAAATGAGGCTGTGAAGTGTGTGGATGTTTGAGTTAGCTACAACCCCAGAAATACTACAGAAATAGTTTTCTCAGTTGTTACCTGAACTTCTAAGATCAGCTACAATTCACCATCAACTGTTTGTAATCCCATATTTTAAATTTTAAGGGAGGTCTGCTGTCAGTTTTGGCCTGTATAGTTAGGCCTGTATTTTCTAAAAAAAAAAAAAAAAAAAAAGATATCTTTTTCTCAAAAAAAGTCAAAATATATTCCTGTCCTTACTTAAAATATGGATATAACTCTGTAAAAAAACTTTAAATTTTTCCTGATACTGATAAGAACTTTTGTGTTCTTATTCCTTTCATAGGCTTAGTTAAAATGATAATAATAAAAAACCCCTAAAACCAAAACACCCACAAGATTAAATGATGCATACACAGAATTGTGAAAAGAATGTTCTAAATTACTATTATTTTCCAAAAATCATGTAATTCGTTGACTGACTCATGTTTTATAGCAACTTAGGCACTGCAGGCTGATGGCTGTCAGGTGTCAGTAAGCTGGCAGCTTAAAAGTTGCCTCTTTAAGTAGTCCCAAACAAATGAATTGCTCACTGTGTGTGGGGGTGGATTCTGGCCCAGTGTTTGCTGAGACACTGTTGGTTGAGGCTCTTATGATACTGCTGGTGTCTGGCTCTGCCTTCTGTGGTACATTTTTCCCTGCTATGGGCTGGAAAAAGTGGTTAGAGGTAAGACTAAGAGGGGGTTCCAGAGAGTCAGTGAGTCTGAGGCCTTATCTAAACAAAAATGGTACCAATTTAACTGAATCTATTTAGACAGAGAGGTTGCTGAATTAATGCCACCCCATTTTCTTTTTTTTTAGAATGAAGTCTGGGGAGAAGCATTATTCATGCTAGTACAATTTATACTGTTCCGAATGGCTATACTTCCCCCTTTGTACTGTCAACAGCACTTGTTTTGTAACTCTTCTGTGCATATTCCAGCATATTCCTGGATGGTAAACCAGAAACTGGGTCCTGCAGCTTTTGCTTTTTCATTTCTTCCTCCAAAGGTTATCTCCTAATCCTTTTAGTGATAGTCTGAATCTTCAGCACAAGTCCATTTGTATATTCTCTTGTAAGTGTATTCTTCTGTCACCTTGTTTAGGGAGATGCTTCAAATAGTTTCTTTTAAATTTTTGTGCAATATATTGTATTAAGTGGAGAACGGGAGAGAGTTTGACGCTGTAGAAGGATTCTACAAAATTTTGCTACATCACATGGCAAAATAGATGTTTTTCCTGCAGAATTTTCCCTCATGTCTAGATATTGGCTCATGACTGACAGTAGGAAAAAGCAAGTATTGCAGACAATTTGTGTCAATGTATTCCACATAAATCAAGAGAGAGACCTAAGCAGAAAAGCATAACTATAAGTTAATTTTCTTTGTTGCCAGAAGCATTCCTGGCACCTTCAGTAAGACTTGGTGGTAAGTGCTGGTAGAGATGAGCTCAAGAAGCATCCTTTGTGAGCTGGCTTGCATGTTAAGCCACATGACTTCCAGGTCTCAGAGAAGGTGTGGTTTCAAAATGGAGAAATCACAGCAGCAAGCTAAAAGAATGACTTTTCCCCCCTTCGTAATAATAATGTCAGAGATGTTATTACATTTGGCCCTGGGAACAGATTGGAAGTGTTTCTCAGAAGGGAAGTGCTTCCAGCTCCATGTCTCTCTCAAGTGTTCCATTCCCATGTACTTGCTGGAAGCCTTTCAGGAAACCACATTCCCTTTCCCGTCCCTGTTCGGCAATGCAATCCTTCCCAGCCACTGCGGCTCACAGGCTGCCTCATCCTCCGGGCCTGGGAAAGGAATGTGACAACGAGGGGGCAAAAGTGCTGCCACTTCCAATCCCATCCCATGCTGCCTTTCAGGAGAAACCTCTCCTCCTTTGCCCTCCCTACCTTATGAAAGGGTTTTCTACATCCATAAGCATGTTTAGAAAGATCTGCAGTCTCTAATTTTCCAGTATGTGGTGGGGGAAAATGTAATTTTAGCTGGAAACAGTCACATGGCCAGATCCTCAGCCTTGTGCGAATCTGCCCGATGCTCCTGAGGTCACACTGTGCTGTGTTCATTTACACTGACTCCCAAAGTTGTCCCTGATAGCCCTAAATGATAGCTGGTGTCTGAGGGTACCACATGTGGATGGAACACCACTGTTGTGCAGAGGAAATGCCCTGAAACCATGCGCTGGTGCCATTTTCCAGACAAGCAACAATTTGAAAGGATGGTGAAGAAATGCTGTTTATATTACAAGTTTCAATAATTGAGATAAAGGGAGCAGGAATAAGAGAAGGGATCAAGGAACTGTTAATGACTGAGAGGACAGAATCATATTAGAGACAGAAATGTAAACTTGTTTTGCTATTGCAAAAAGCCCAGGAGATGCACATTTCATTCTGCAGAGAAATATTCTGATCAGTATTTTTTTCTGCTGTAGCAGCAGGGGATTGAGCTTGGATCCCAGCCAGCCTTTTCTATCCTCTCTTTAAACTAAACAATCAATTAAAAGAGAACACAAGGCATGATAGTTTAGCCAGCTCTGTTAGTTTTAACAGAATGGGCTATTGGGCAATGCCATCATGGCACAGAACAATTCATCCTAGCTTCTGTGCCACAGGAGCAGTTAAAGCTTCCAAGATAAATTTCCAGCCATTGCTGTTAGGATGATGGTACTGTTTTCTTTTTCTTTAGTTTTATGCTGTTTCATTTGCTTGTCATTTTTTATGGTTTGCATTGTTTGGTGCATGGGTGGTAATGGTTAGATAGTGATTCTCAGCACAACAGTTTCTCTTGAAGGAGACATTTGTTCACCCTGAGACAATTGCTCTCCAAAACTGAAGGAAAAAAAATATGGGAGGGAAGCCTTACAGCTACTGGAGTTAAAGAAAAATCTCTTATTGACCTAAGTGGGCAGGAAGACTGGGAGACAGATTGCTATTCTTTCCATGTTTTGAAAGATTTAAGAAGCTGAGGCTTGGAAAAATCAGGATAAGTAGGTGACCTTTGGAAACTATTTGGAAGCTGCAGGTGCACAGTAGCTCTAAAAATTACAATGCTTACTTAGGCATCAGAAATGGCTTCAGCGGACACGATTTCAGAGAAGTAGCTTAATTTTTATTTTGATTTTTTTAATCTAAGTGGTTTAGACTGTGGACATTATGGTTAAGTGGGCAAGGGTTGGGAAACTGAATTTTATTCCGGCTCTCGATGCTCTTTTAATGTGTCCCCTTACAGTAGCTTTTAACCCTGTTGCACTTAGGAATCATCTGTAAACTGGGAATAAAAGTGTTGCCTACTTAGGTTTTGAATCCTGACTAAATAATGTTTGTGAGAAACTATGTGAGGCCAAAGTCATTCTGGGGCTAATCAGTTGCAGAGATGGAGCTGACACACAGGACTGTCAATAATTTGACACCATATACATTTCCTTTACAGAAGTGGTTCCCAAACTTCCCTGGCCCATGGGAAGCCCAGTAAGAAAGTAATGTGCTGCATATAACATATGCTTTACTCTTTTTACCAGTGGTCTCCATTTTAACTCTTTAATTCCCAGCAGCCACCAGAAACAGAGAGGATTTTAGCAGCAGAATGGAAGACTGCTACTTCATAGGGATTTTAGAAACATAAATGTTATCCCACTTTGTGTGAATTCATGAAGTCATTAAGTAGATGTTAGGAATTTTTTTTTGGTGTGTGTTCTTCAGTGGGAATTAATTTTCCACCAGAAATTCTTCAGGGAAAACTGAAGGATTTCTTTTTTGTGTGTATGTAAAACATATTGTTAAATATATCTCATGACTTTCTGTGTTAAAAAAAAGTGTCATCACCTTCACCTCATTACATTAACTCAACTTGTTTTCAGCTTCAGCTGTGCAGTGTTTATCACCCTCTATTGTCATATATTACACAGCTGCAGAATGGCAAGTTTTTTTTTTTTAAAAAAAACTAAACAATAAAGCCAAATCCAGTCCAGAAGTGAAACTCCTGGTAGGTGTGAACAGTGTAGTGAGTAAAATGTCATTAAGAAGAAAGTGTTGGCTGAAGGATTGGAATGTCAAAGTTGCAAGTTTATTTACAAGATTTCAAATATTAAAATCAGAGAAAACGTTTGAAATGTTCATAGTCTGAAGTATCAGTAAAACTAATTTCCCATTAACAGTCATGAAGGTGATTATGTTTGTGTTGTATCAACGAAGTCAGAAGGCTTGAAGTGAATTGAAGAGCAGGAATTTTCTAGCCCTGGATCATGGTTTGGTCCATCTGAAAGGTTGCTGAACTGTAAGATATAAATCCTATAATCTTTTTGCTGTTCTGCCATTCACATGAGGTAACATATTAAAGATTTACCATGTCCTTCAATTTAAATCCCTTGAAATTAGCAACCATCTCAGATAGTCTTGGCCACAACTGCTCTCTTCCTTCTCACAAAACCATCACAATAATAATATGTAGCAGTTATTGTTTTGAAATTATTTGAAACCTTCTGGGAAAAATGTGCTGCACAGGTAGTCACAGCTAAGTGAGCAGAGCCATCAGCCATGCTGAGCACTGAGGCTGGGGTCTGTTCTGAGCCAGTGCCAGCAGTGCCATTAGCCACCACTCTTCTCCCAGTGCATGGAGACCCTTACCAGAGGCATGGCCAGTGGCCAAAGGGAGGGGGCCCCTACCTGGGACTGGGCAATTTCTCAACTATGAGTGTTTTCTCAGCCTGTGTATACTGGGGAGAAAACCATTCAGCAAGACAGTGAAAAGGTGGTGTCTTTTATTCCTCTGCCATCCCATGTGTTCTTCTGAGAATGCAGAACCTCCTAGAACATGAGATGAATAAGAAATCACGTGCAGCAGTGACCCCAGTGAGAGGAAATTATCAAACAGTCTTTGCCGTGAAAACAGATTGATATTCATCATTTGAAATGGTTACAATATCCTTGTTGGAATGAACTGCAAAGTTGGTGCATCTGTCTCAGGAGTAAAGTGATATGCCACCCATACAGTGGTGAGACATAAATAATCATGCTACATGTCATGTCTTCTATTAAAGAGCCTGATACGCTCTGTTTCAAACTGAGGAGAAGTAATCTGTGAAAAACAGGATTGGTAGACATCTGAGGTTAAAGTAAGACCCCTGCTTTTTATTCCTTTTATGTCAACCAACTTCAGCAGAAGAAGTGTTTAAATCACATTTGATTATGACTTGCAAACTTGACTCCTGACTCAATGACTCAATGCACAGAATCTGCACTGCTATATGTTTATTTTTAAATTAAATTGGATAATATATTTTCTTCATGGGATCCTTCCTTACTCTCTGACTCTTCCCTTTATAGTCTGCATCTGAGCAAAGACATGTTCATATTTTAGAGTCAGTAGTGGCACATGGATATAAAGTCAAACAAGCCCAGCAATCTTCTACTTTATAGATAGCCTCCAGATCTCTCCATCTCCCATTCTCATTAAACAAAATCCCTAAAGTTTGTGCGGTGTTGCTGCCTTCTAATATGAGGAAGTGGTGCAGTGGATGACGCATGGATTTGCCTCCAGGGGAGCTGGATAGTATTCCCAGCTCTGCCATTTGCTGGCTAATATCCTGCAACTCACTTCATGTTTTTGTGTCTCAGTTTCTCCAACTGTGACAATGAGGCCAGCATTTCTCACTGAAATCAGTAATGGATTCTTACTGGGTTTGGTGGGACTCTAGCACTCTGAGATCTGTGAGAGGAAAAAAACCCTAATTGTTGCTTTTAATAAATTTTCCTTGGTTGTCTTTCATTAGTTTTACTTCACATGAGCATGATTCAGATTTATTCTTAGCCTGCTCCTTTACCAGTATGAAACATAACCTCTCATACAAAGGTTTATCAGGGTTTTATAAGCATCAGTTCTGCTCAATCCTTTCCTAATATTTCATAAATATTTTTCCCTTAAATTTCTACAGTATAATGCAAACATAATTCCTTACTCCCATGTAATGGAATACAAACGGAAGGGACAAGACAGTATTATTCAAAAATGTTCAACTTATGAAATAATAAGTATTAGTTGACATGCCCCAGAGAGACATGACTGACCAGCTGCTCTGGGTGAAACAAATAAATAGAAAAATCCTTTATTAATGATGTATTCTGCAGTAGATTCTGTCTGGGGAATTCTGTAGAAATGGTCTCTTTCTCATCTCCTTCCTATAAATGAACTAAGGAGAAGACTGAGTTCCTGGAGGTTTGGTAGGCACATAAACAGTGTACAAATACATATGGAACAGTCACATTGAGGGAAGATTTCAGCTTTGGTAACCACTACATCTTGAATTTTCTTTGGCTTCCCTCAGTTGGCTCAAGACTGTGGGTGAGACTTTCCAAATATAGACAACCAAAATTCTGACCAAAAATACACACATTCTCAGGAGCAGATTAAAGCAGGATTCATGGATCTGGGCCTTGGGCTTGGAGGGGGCCAGTGTAACCACAATGTTTGAATTGAAGTATCCATCAGCTTGGGCTCTGGTGTTAGGGCTGTGGAGGTGGGAGGTAGAGCTGACAGGCTACGGAGGCGGTTGAGTCATGGGGATTTTTACTGTAGTTTGGATGGATTTGGTTATTTTATTGCATTGCTGTAGCTTGCTTGAGGCATGCTGGTTGGCCTGACTCCAGGTCTTCTTTAGTCTGACTCTGCCCCAGCAGTGGGTCACTTTGTCCCACAAATTGTATACTCACAGAGAATGCACTTACTCTGTTTCTGATGTGCAATGGGAGACAGGCTAGCCACTGTAACAGGAAGTTTTGTGTACCAATATAAGCTCGTTGCATAATTTAGGTGGTGACAATGGTGTTGAGACACTCTCCTTCAGCTCTTCCTTTTCCAGGCCAAATGAACCCAGCTTACTCAGCTGTCCTCTCAAGTCACGTACTCTAGCCCTTGGTCCACCTTGGTGGCCCTCAGCTTTACTTCCTCCAGTTTGTCAGTGTCCCAAAATTGGATGCAGTACTCCAGATGTGGTCTCACAAGTGCTGAATAGAAGGGAATAATCACTTCCTTGACTTGCTGGTTATTTCTTAATAAAACAGCCCAGTATGAGGTTGGCTTTTAATGCTGCAAAGACGCGTTGCTGATTCATGTTCAGTTTTTCCCCCAGGAGCCCTGGGTCCTTTTTTTGCAAAGCTGCTTTCCAGTCAGTTGGTCTCTAGACTATCCCAGATGCAGGACTTAGTATTTGCCTTTGCTGAACATCATGAAGTCATATATACCCTTAGGTACAGATGCTCATTTTGCACACACAATGCATTATTTCAAATACAGTTATCTGCTTGCACATGTATCCATCAGGTTTATAGGTTTATAGACACATTTTGGTTTTCTTGACAGCCTTGTGGTTTCCAGAGACCAATGAACCAGTAAAATTCCTAAACTTCATATATATGCAGGGAGATTTCTCTTAGAACACTTCTAATGATAAACCTCTCTGTTAGGTATGGTTCTGTTTTGTTTGTCACTTGCTCTCCTTGACTTTTCTCATGCTTAGATAAAGGCAGTGAGGACCGCATGAGGTACATTGGTATAATCAGTAACACAGACTTGTCTGGACCTCAGGAGATAAGTCTGTACTGTATCAGCAGACGCCCCCTGAGAATGCTTTTCAAAGAAAAAAAGTTTCCTCTATCTTTCAAAGGGAGCTTCCTTCTGTTGTCTTTATTGGAGGTCAGATTGCTCATCGGCCTCCTCCAGAGTTGGAGAAATTCCTCTGAAGACTCCTTAAATTGCATTTCAATTATACAGGAGGCTGCTCTTGCAGGACCATTTTATTTCTAAGCCACCCTGTGGCTTCTCAGAGGTGATGTGGTTTTGGAATCCCCATTTCAGGTAAAAAAGAAAGCCCTGTTCTGTCAGCCTCCAACAGACATATGCCTGAAAAGGCATATCTAATTGATTTACAGAGAATCAAATGCTCTCTGTAGATAATGTTTGCACAGTGTAAATCTCTCACAAATTAGGCATTCCGAGGAATGTGTTCATCAGTAAGGAGTTACAGGGCAACACTGATCTTTAATGGCCAGTAAATGCAAAATAACTATTCTGGTTTTCAGATGTGCTGGTGGATGCTAATAATTTCAGAATCAGCTGATATAACAGTATAAGTAAGATGTTTTGAGCTTAAGCGACTTTAAAAAAAGGAAGCAGATCCTAGGATAGAGTGAGATGGATTGAAAATACTCCAGGATGATTCAAATGCCAGACCCCAGTCTGGGTTTGGGCCATGTGTAAATTTTGTTTGGTCTTTCCCAGGTCCGTAAGAGATGAAGTGGCTGGCATTCTTGTGGGAGACCCTGTATTTCATACTATTTGTCATTCTTTCAGAGATCTGGACTTCGTCCGCTATTTCCTGCAGAGAAATCCTTGGTAAAAATCACCCAGAGGATCTCAGTAAGGGAGACTGCACTTTGGTAAAAGTCAAATGAGAAGTCTTGTTGCAGTGATTTAATAAAGGCAACAGGTTATATCTCTATTGATTCTGGCTTATTTCCTCTACATAAAAGAAGACTTTTTGCTGCCTTTGAAAATAAAACATATACCAGACTCTTATTATTTTTATTGGTAGAAGCCCTTGCACTGTATAACTGTTAGTACAAGAATGAAAAGTTCTGGGTAAAAAAAACGAGGGAAAGATATGAGTGGAAGTTAACTTTTCTGAAGTGTAATTAATATATATGAAAACACAAAATGTTTGTTTTTCAGCTTCCTATCACATTTTCCATCTGGTATCTGCAAAGCTTTTAAACTTCCACTTCCTCTGTGCAGTTTTGCAATATTCCTATTCACAGGAAGTAAGAGGAAGAGCTTTATGAAGGATGCATTACAAATAGACTGTATGTAGGTGTTTGGACAAAATAGCTGGGCTCAAATCTGATCTGGTATAAACTGAAGACCCTTCAATGGAAGTATGAAATTCAGCTTGTTTGTGACCTGGTGCTTCATTCTGCAGCACTGGTTATTTTTTGTACAAATTACTGTTATTTTTTTTCTGGTGCTTTTCATCTGTGATCTCAAAGCACCTTATTAAGCAAGAATGAAGGTTTTTACAGTTTTTAGACTTGGTAACTGTAAATACAGTCTGTGCCTAAGAAGTGCTTCAAAGGCCAGGAGTTGGTAGCAGACTTCACTGATTTGCTGAGCCAGGCCCCTTTATTCCCAGTTCAACATGCTATCAATACACTGCTTTCCAGTGTAAATGAGTGTTTCATAAACAGACTGAAGAACAGCACAGCTCTCAACAGCTTGTGAAAACAAGAAGAAAGCAATCAATTATAGCTTTGCTAGATTGCAAAAAGATTGGTCTTAGGACTCATGAGTGTGACAAGAACATAAAGGCTCTGGTGAATTGCATTGTTCTGCTCACATTTCCCTCAACAACAACAGGAACCCAAGATTCCAGTGAGGAGTGGCTGATTACTTGCATAGTTTTGTAACAGCAGCACTGAGGTTATTACAATGTACATGTTACATAGCAAGGCTGTAGAAGCCTACACAGAGCCATTCTTTCCTTTTTTTTTTTTCTTCTTATTCATTTTTCCTTTCATCACTGAAGGCAGCTAGAGCCTTCTAGTGTGAAATTCAAGAGTAGAGCCAAGCTTCCTCTCCTTTAGACATTCCAAACGATTGATGAACTCAAAATCTGCTTCAGGATCAACTTCCAAGTTTTGCAAATGGTATCTATCTTACTAATTAGCTGATCCAAACCTCCAGATTTCAAACTACAAACAGAAATATCCCATGACTTTAATCAATCTCTAGTCCAGCTACAGGAGACTTATTCTGTTAATAATTTCTTACAAGTTTCACTTCTTCTTCATATTACTTTTCAGAATAGTAAATTAATGTCCATAAATGCAGAGTGATTTAAGTTATTTTTTTCCTGAAAGCTTGAAACCATCCATTCACAAATCTTTCCTCCCTCTTGCACCTTCTCCTGCCTCCCCTTTCCCAGCCCACAGGTATAACAAAACTGCCTTGCAATATGAGCCTTAAAAGTCTATGAACATAAGCTTGTAAATCTGGCTCTTGAACAAGCTCTATTATTTTTAGCTGCTTTTGTGTAAGACAGGAGGCTATGTAAAGAACAGGATGTTTTGAACATTGAACTCTGGTGCATTACGTAATACTGCTGCTACAGATTTGATGTAATTTCTCTGCAGGTGTCAAAGGCATCATGAAGAGTATGCTACTGAGGTGTTAAACATTTAGTATATATAAGCCCAGTGGAATTACTGATATACTTTTTTTATCAGCAGAACTGCCAAGTTTGCAGTTTGTGTTATATTTAATTGCAATTACAACGCAGCTTACTCTTGCAGTCTATTTAGATTTTACTGTATTTTGAAATAACTGTAAACAGGATACTTAACAGACTTTTGTTAATCTCCACTTTTTTAGGAGATGCCTGAGGTGAACCACTTCTGTCTTCCTGGAGACCTAGGGCTGCTACATTTTCCTTAAGTAGGGAAGGATAATTGCATTTGTATCTACTCTGCACAATTGCTCTGCAGCCAGGTTCTCAGTTGCTCTTCTTGCCTCAGTCCCTCGGGGAAATTCAATGATACAGAAACTAATCCTTCCAAATAATGCAGGTGTCAGAGGTCTGTGTAAGAGGAAGGCTTGGCACCTCTTGTGGAAATTTACACAACATCTGCCCACACAATGGCTGGACAGTACTGTTCTTCCTTCAGTTGTCAGGTGCATTGGAATGTGTTTAGAAGAAAACCCAAAGAAAATAGTAGATCCAAAATTCTAATGCATGAATAAAATGCAGTTATTGTTGGACATACAAGCCATGATTCATTTTTCAAGTGATTTTTCTTGACTCATTAGTACCTTCTGTCTTGCAAAAGTGCACATTGCATTAATAGAGCCATTAAAGAAAGAAGATATCACATTTTAGTAAGATAATCAGTTAATTTTGTTCTTTTTAAACTTTTGTCAGGGAAATTTGCCTTTCTGACTACCAAACCTGAGCTTAAGAGTCTCCACTTATAATACATAGGTAAACAACGGCTTGATTTTATATGGTAAAAACATGGCTCAGACTAATGTGGAAGAACAGTGTTGTAGTGAGTTGGGAGCACAATACTGAGAGGGACTTCTCTGAAGAGCAAAACATTATTTGTTTTGCTGTTCCTATCTCTCTCACCCATTCAATTTCAACACTCTCTTCATGCTGCACTCATTTTGTGTCCTGGCTTCTAGATACATTCCTCCATGGTCACTTAGAGTTGTCTGATATCATCTTACCATCATACACGATTCTTTACAGACAACTATTATCAGCTTTACGCTCACTTATTCACAAATTAGTGCCATTATTGTGGTGGATGAGCTAAGAGCTGTGCTGCTCTTCGTGTCCTCTAAGTATCACTTTTCCCCTGGGCCACTCATTCAACATGGGGTGGGAAAAGTCACATTCTTTGCTAAATTCAGCTGCTTTCTAATGAGACCCGTCTGTTTTGCCTTTCTGCATGGAAATTCTGGCTGCTGAAAACACCTGTTCGATCACCCAGTTCGTATTTCTGCCTGCATGAGGGAAGTCCCAGTTGTACGTTCACCAGTGCTTTGGCCAGCCTAAAAAGGGACAGTTTTTGAGGTAATTTTGATCCTAATCTTGCCTTCCTGATCTGATACACTTTTTAAGTGTCAATTTTGTCCTGACATAGATGACTGTGCAAGGCATAAAGCAATGATGAGCTATTTTGGGGGCTGGCTGGAGAACAGGCTGGACACTGGGATGAGAAGAAAAAGTTGGAGGCAGTGTCCTCCTTCTGGTCCTCACAGAAGAGCCCATAATGTGACACATATACATTGTACAAAGACTTGTCCTCAGTAGCAGATGTGTTCCTGCTTACTTGTTTGCTGGGGTCTCGTTGAGCTTCTCTATTGCCCTGCATCTAAGAGAATGATCACAGTGCCTCCAGTGATGAAAACCTAGTATGAAAGCTATGCATAGGAATAGTCATATTTAATTGTTTATTCATCCATGATTATATATGTTCTTCATGGTCAGAATCAAAGCCCTTTATACCTTACAGGAGGTAAAGGAAGAGAGGGAAGAGAGCTCACTACCCCATCCAGTCAATGGAGTGCAAAGGAAAATCAAGTCCCATAGAGAAAGGTATGTTGTATTGCCAAGTCTTAAAGTTTTGTTTAAAATCTAGTGATATTTTATATTTTTAAGCCTTCATTCCTTAAGTCAAGGGATACTGTGAGAATCTGAACATTCCTTTTAAAACAGAAACTTCAATAATCTTACAGCGTGTTGGGAGGATTTGAAAACTCACAAATTAGAGACAAGAAAGGATGCTTCATATACTCTGAAACTCTTATGACTTTTTCTCCTGCAGCCTTAGGATTTTTCAGCTTTGATTCACAATTTTTGAACATTTGGAACAGCTGACAATATTTCTGTCCTTTTAAGGTGCTGCTATTTAATGCAGATGTTACTCTGAGGATAATACTTAGATGGTACTCTGATGATGATACTCTGCAGATGGTTCTCTGTCAAAGGAGAGTTTTTAAAATGCATAGCTCATCTTTTAGAGTGCTTGGCACAATGGGGCTGTGAGCCTTCACTGAGAATTTCAGGCACAACCACAGTAAAAATAATAAATAAATGAGGCATCTCATTCTATCCAGAGATGCTGTATGGAACTGTTGTTAAAGTATACATTTGCAAATAAAAGCAGCCTAAATTTAACTATGATTCAATTACACTAAATCTGGCCCATTTTTGTTCTGTGTTTCAATTTAACACTTATTTACATTCTTAAACTTGGCGCTGTCGGAAGAGAAAGGAGGGGGAGCAGGCATATTCATCCTCAGAATCGCTATAAAAAAATAGTGATTAGGAAAACACAGCTATAGTCAGCCTGAAGCTGGGTAGCTCATTTGAACCCACTATAAAAGAAAAGATCATTTTCTCATCCTATTAAAACCGAGTTAGCAGCGGCTGCGTAGGCGGCAGGAGATCAGAAATGAACGTCCAACTTGGAGTTCGTACAACTGGGGTCAGGTCCAAAGCAAACTGCCTGATTAGTGAAACAATTTGTTTTTTACAATGACAGCAAATAGGTAAATCTTGTGAGCGTCAGGAAATCCTGGAGGATTTTGAATGGGAGCACTGACTGGTTTGCTAGTTGCACTTTGATTAGAAGGCATCGTTGCCTCTGGTTTTCGTGCTCATGTTGCAGGGACATAAACAAGAGGGACTCAATTTGCTAGGGGCATTTATTTCTCTGTCTCTTCCTCTCTCTCTTTCTCTCTCTCTCTCTCTCTCTTGTTTTTACAATCTATGTGTAATGACTAATTGGCTGTGTTTTCCCAGCTATTTTATGTTTCTCTTACCCTGGTTACAACTCGTACTAAAGCAGTATATCCACAGGGACCTATAGACAGCCAACATTGCCAAATGATACGCAGCATTCCCCTTTCTCTCTAAGTGTAAAACATTTACAAGTAAATTTACAAATGCATTAAGAACATTTCCTCAGTTGACTGTTAGTGTTTATTTCTTCCCCTTCTCCTCCCGGGAGCAGACACCTTCTAGCCCCTCAACTTTCACACACTGCTCTCCCGTTATTTGCCTCCTTCCCTCCCTGTCGCCCCTTTCCCTCCTCCTCCTCCTCCTCCTTTTCCAGTTCAGCGGCGCAAATTTCTGTTTGTGCCAGTGGGGCGGCCTGGCGAGACCGCAATTGCTCTACCCCACAGATTGACGAGCCCTCAGATGCCGATTTACTGTACATGGCAGCCACGCTGGAGCCGCGGCACATCTGGAGTGGAGTAAGCTTACTCAGAAACAGGGGCCAGCTCCAGCCGGAGCCAGCGGAGCCGAGCGCGGCGCTGAAAGGCAGCCCTCCTGCCTCCCCTTCCCTCCTCCCCGGGTACATTTCCTAATGTAAACAGAGGCCAGGGGGGAAGGACACAGTAACTCTTTGCTGCGTGTTTGTCATTTCGTGTTCTTTATCTGCTTGAGGTCAAGCTGGAGCTCTGGAAAAACAGAAGCTTTGCTTTCATTCTAAATAGCTGAAAGCCAGCGCTGCTGAAGGGGGGAAAAAAAGGAAAAAAAAAGAGAGAAAAAGAAAAAGAAAGAGTTTGCTTTTGTGTTTATTTGTTCCACTTTATGGTAATTTGGGGGATAATTTCATTATCTGCAGCCAAATTGAAAACAAGCTGTCTATGCTAATGATACCAGCATATTGTTTTATGTACAGCAGGCATGCAGCTCTTTAAACGACGACAGGACTGTATTTCTGCTTACAGCTGTGCTACTTTAACTTCTTTTTTTTTGTAGTTGCAAAATGGGACTTTCCTTTTATTATCTTGAAACAAAAAAGATTAGCCATGGCTGCTTTGTTTTACAAAATGGTGAATACCTTTCACCGCCCAGTGCCAACCTGCTGTCCCACAAATGCATTCTGCAAACAGCATTACTGCAAAGCAAAAAGTGTACTTGTTCTGGGGCAGAGATGCTGATTTTATAGTCCAGTTCACTGGACTGCTGAATTTTAATATCTACATGTAAAGAAGTGGGAGAGATTTTTGAGGCATTTACTGACTGTCAGCAATCTGGAAGAGAACTCTGTGATTCTTTACAAGTTTCATATAATTTTTATTTCTTCTTTCTAATAGTAAAATGATAAAGTTTATAGGTTAGTTGTTCAAACAACATTAAATCATAAACAGCATCACAGAATCAACTAGGCTGGAAAAGACCTTTGAGATCATTGAGTCCAACCCATGACAATGCAAATGCGCAATTTAAAATGGCTTTTCCCACTCACTATTCCTTGCAATTGAATGGATTTTGCAGCTAATAAAGGAGAGAAAACAAACCTCAGAAAACATTGCTGATAACATACTGATGCTGATGTTGATTTAGCTGTCTTTATAGTAAAAGCCCGATTCAGGTGAGAGCAATGGTTTATCTGGTATAGATCCTAGTGAAAAATCTCACGCAGTAAATATGGATAAACCACTGCAGGTCAGACCCTAAGCCATTTTTGTCTATAGGAGTAGGAAATCTTTTACCACCACATGGTTTTCCAGGGATATTGGTTCATTGTCACTTCTCAGTTCACAGGCCATGCTCAGTATTTTGGCCTTCTGGTGGATAAAATCCCAGATAAGTAGGTTGCTTCCTTGACTCTCAGTGAAGGCAAACCTGTCTATCACCTAGGACAACAGTTTTTGTACCATGGTAGTGCAAAGTTTCAGCAGTGCATTCCCCACTCCCCCACAGGGCTCTTCCAAATGCTGTTGTATGTTCTGGGTAGATATACCATAATATTTACAAAAAATTGTAATATTGGTTTTGTATTTCTTTATTACTGTTTTAGTTGATTTTAGTAATTCCATCACAACCGTGTTTTCTCTTACTTTCATGGTGTTTCAGATCCCAGTAGGAAAGGGCCAAAATTCCCCAAGAAACATCTTGCCCAGGTCTCAGCCTCCTCACCAGGGGAAGCAGTGGGCATTACCTCCTTATGGCTGATCAGAAACCACTCAAGGTGGAAGTCCCTGAGGAGGGGACTCTGCATGGGAGAGGTGTCGGTCGGCATGGAAAGACTGAATTGCACATCTCCAAGCTCCGTAACAACCTTTCTGTGCCTGAAGTCAGGAGCAGCATCATGGGCCCAGGGAGAAATGCAGGGATGGCACACCATTTTGTATAATCTAGGTGACTACTGAGATGGATGAAACGGTTTCTTTGCAGTGAAATGATTTATCTGGAAAGAAACTTCACATGTCTACATGGAAAAGCTGATGGAACCAGTCTCAAAAGCAAAGCTGTTTGGCAAACTTCAAGAGAGATCTTGGCAGTTGACTGAAATCTAAAGTTTTTAAGGGACAGTTGGATTTTAGCTGAGTTCTTCTGTAAGCCTGCAGGGCTCTGGCTGGCAAACCATTGCTCAACCTTTTGACTGCCAGGGTAGAGGATTGATGGCCTATCATTGCAGGATGGCCCACCAAGTAGTCTACCTTTGAACTAAAGACCTCAGGCCTTCCAGGTTTCAAAACTGGGACAACACTTGTTTTGAAACTTTTTTGATGTGTTTTGGTATTCATTGGAAATATTTTTATGAATTACCAAATCCTGACCCCAAAAAGTGTTCCATAGGAGTTTTTTTAACAGCTCTATTCTAGTCTAAGTTTAATGACCCTGAGGGAAAAAAAAAATTCTCCATAAAGGAGAAATAAAACAGAATTCAGTGAATTAGTCTGAAGCAGTACTTCTCTGATCCTTACTTACTGGGCAATGGTGCCTGTAATCCCACTGGTGTCCTTGGACATCCAGTTTGGTTTGGACTCAGTTACAGAGTTCTAGTCTTAATTTTAAACGTGATGTCTTGGTAGGAATTGCTTAAGTATGGGGTTTTTTCCCCCATCCCATTTAGTGCACATTTGTAGTTGATTCAGCTCCTTGTTTTGCACTAATGCCAAAAGTGTCCATGAAGTCTCAAAATGAAATAATCTTGGTAGATGACTATGCATCCTACTGATTATGCTATTGTTATTGTATTAATAGCACGTGCTCCAGCTTAAGCAATGTGCAGGTGCAAAACTCTCATTCAGCAGTACATAACTCTTTCATCTGCCATTTCTTGCCAGTAGATTTCCTGCCCATATGAATGTTTCTTGTGAAATTTCTGGAGAATAGCTGTTGGAGTTTTGCCAGTTGTAAGAAAACAAATGCACAAACAACCCACTTCCAAAACTCAACCAACTCCCCTTCCACAGTCATCTCTTTTTGAAATGACTAATTCATGATAGATGTTCTGCATCTAACAAAAATTACCAATTGTGACAAAATAAACAGTGTGGATTACTGTAACAAAAAAATAAAAACTTCCCTCGTTCTGCCAACAATGTCATCTCAGTATGCCTGTGTGTTGGAATGCCCCTTTGGCTCATGTGGGTACCTCACTTTCAATATGTGCCCATGCCTGTCCTCAGTCATTCACTCTGTAACACTTCCTTCGAATCCTACCCATTTATATTAGGTTTAAAAGACAATTGGTCTTTGCAAATAGTAATCAATTTTTAGAGAAACCTTAACTGCGTGGGTTTTTTTTTTTTTTTAAGGAAAGCAAGACTTTATCTACACACATGCTCAAACAGCAGTGAAACCTGTGGACTAGCATTCAGAAACTATGTTTATTCCAGTAGGCTTCATGCTTTGTGACCATCATTCAGAAATGAAAGCAGAAGAGCACTTTGAGAATCAGAGGGGATTTAAGGGTATGAAAAGTGTATCAGTAGGTGTTAGTCTGCAAAAACATATGTGTGTGGGAAAAGGGCAGTTAAACTAACTTAGATATTAGTACTGTACTTTAAAAGGCAATAGATCTCTTTAACATCTAAATAAACTGAGAAATCTGCCTTGAAGTAAAAAAAGGAATTTCCAGTTTCAAGTGTGCTATTTCCTTTCCAATGGGATTATTTACAGTATATATTTTCCATGTTTTTTGCAAAATGTTATTGACATCTGAATGTTATTTCAGCATATTATGACAGATCTGAAAGTCAAACACCAATATTTGCAATATTTTTGACCCTAGTATAAACTGTAAAAAATTATCCTGTTGTACTCTCTTTGCCTGTTTCAATGTTTTGTCTTGTTAAAGCAGTAGAGGATTCATTGTACTGGAGCCTGCCATTTGTTACTGGCATTTCTCAGAAGAGTAAGAACAGTTGTCAATTACATATTTTTCCAACAAAAACATAAACTCAGTATATAAATGTTCAGATTATAATTCCACCCCAAATATATATGTATCCTAAAAATAAACCACAATAAATGTTAGACTAAGCAAAAATGAAGAACAGCAAAAGAATGAAGTAGAGGAATAAAGAGAAAAAAAACGTAGAAAGAAAACCACAACAATAAAAATTGCAGGCATTAAATAATATGGTGGCCATGAATAAACAGCACGTAAAGAAGAAATTAAGAGACACATAAAGGAAACTATCCACGAAATTGTTGCAAAAGCACAATTTATTATTACCTGGTGGGTGAAATTGTCAACCCAGTCATTGCAGTCAAGTCAGGTGTCCTGAAACACAACAAATAAAACCCAAGGGCTTTTAAATACCCAAGATTAAGGGAAGATTGCCAAGAATTTCAGTGATCATCAAATGATCATTTAATAACTGTGTCAGCCCAGATGATTTAATAACTGTGTTCCCTAGGTTTAAATTGAGTTATACAAATAAGAATTGCTATGTTCTAAAGAATTATCCCCTTCTCAGATTTTTCTGAGGCAAGAAATAAGATTTGGATATTCTGATTCTGTGAGGGAGAAACTAATTCATTTGGGACCAGGTTTGTGTTTTGAACCTCTCTAAAATGAAGATGTGTTTTGGCTGGGGCTCTAAGCCAGACCCATCTCTAATTCTGTTGTCCACAATTAAGAAAGTATAATCAACCTTCTATGCAGAGAGTGACTGAAATCTGAGTCTAAATTAGTCCTGTAAATGAATTTGAATAAATTTGGTGCTTTTTAGTAGATTGAGCCCCACCACAGGACTCAGTTTTACCTTTAGGTGAGCATGTGTGTCTCTGGTTAATCAGTAAGGATTGTACAAGTGTGACAATGGGCAGAGCAGGACCTATTGTTTTTCAATAATTTCCTAAAGTCCATTTGTAGTGTGAGTATGTTCCTCATTAGTAATAGCACTACTATATTGGTTTTCCAACAAAACTTGCAAAATATTTCATTACTTTTTGGTCCACTGAACTACTGAACTGCCAGCTCCTAACAGAAAGGAGCTGTAACTGAATCACTAGTAAAAGGAGCAGGAAATTAGATAAAAAGGTAACACTGGTTTTACATGCCTAAATGAAAAGGTGTTAGTTTCAAATATAGAGCCTTTCAATATATTTTCCAAATCTTCAAAAGTGCCTGACTTTTGTTATTAAAATGCTGCACTAAATTAACTGATGGTGCAGCACTGCTTTTATGACCTGCAATGATTCACTTCCATGTGACCAAAGAATAAGGTGAAAATTCCTTACATCCTGATAGGCACCATGATCTCTTTGGAAATTAAAAATCTTAGGGCTTGCATGATTTCAGCATGATTATTGGATAGACAAAGATTTATTTTCTGATAATTACATAACAAGACATTATTTGGAGGAAACCAGCATTGTAGCCAGAAAAATACCCTTGTTCATGCTGCCTGGAAAACTGTGGTGGGAGCAGTTTATGAAACACTTATAACAAACATTGTAGAAAGAAAAATCTTTTTAACCCTCACTTCTGGTAGGGAGGGGGAATTTTAAATGCAGGACAACAAGCTACGTTGGATGAGAATCCTCCCTCCTGACTTAGCCACCTGTGCTAACTATATCCATTTTAGGTTTCCATTAGAATCAGTGGAGGATGAGAGATCTTCAGAAGGTAATCTGCATTTTGGCTCTTTGAATTGTCAGCTGCTGGCGTTCTCTCTCCATTGACTGCAAAGGGCATTTAGGGGTCCTAGAACCCATGGGTAGCTGCCTGTATTTAAGTGGGATGAAACTGGGACATCCAGTATACACCATAAATGTAGGACATATTACAGAGCTACATAAAAAATGGAGTTCTTGGTCCCACCTAGGAAAACCCAAGTTAAACTTCTCAAGTTAAGATCAAGCCAAAGTCCACTGCTAGGGGTGGAGAAGAAAGAGGAAGGAGAATGCATCCTGGGTGAAGAAATAAAACATTTTCTCAGATGCTTACTCAATAGTATTGTGCTTCAGGCTCAGGATGTTGCTTCATTGTCAAATGGCTGATCTTTCCTTGTCATGCTTTCCTATTGTTCTCCATTCTTTAAATAATCCTGGCTTTCAGCTGCATTTTAAATCCATTTAATTCATTTTCAAACCCCCTAAAAAACAGAGATTAGTTTAGCAGATCAGGAAAGAATTAGAAAAAAGATTGCATAATGGACCTAGTTAAATTACACAGTTGCTACTTGCCTTTGCATAGTAATAAAGATGCAGTTAATAGCTTCCACTTTATTTAGCTGCTAAATTCTGTTTTGTTTCAGAAACCAACTCCACTGCAATAACTACATTGTTCTTTTCTCATTAATCTCTATTATTTGCTCTTCTTTGAATTGTTGCGAAGTTTCAGAACATGGGCAGTCCTCTGGTAGACACATGAATGTGTTGATCTATTAGATCTTTTAGGCTCTACGATTTAGACAAAGTAGTACTATTATAATGGTTTACAGACTTTAGTGCCTCATGGGCTTCACTGTTCAGTCCATGATATCACAGCATCTCTAGAGCAGAACTCCATTGCTGCAATTTGTTCTATACAAAAGGTACAAGAACAGAATAATGCTAATTATTATACAGTCAGTATAACACCACTATATCCAGACCACTATACTTGCAGTTACATCAAAAAATGAGTAGGGGATTGCAAGTAACAACTGAGGTTATTTTTTTTTAAAATTGCATTCATACCAAATATGACTTTATGACACTATATACTGCAGACTATTGCCACAAACTTAGTCCTTGAACTGAGTCTTGTATCATTATAAGCTCTGGTGGTAGGAGATATGTGAGTAGTTCTAGACATACTGTAAGTATTCTTCAGAAAAAGAGCAGTCCAGTGCAAGCCCATGAATACAGATGTAAATGTTGAAGCAGATTATTTCATCATCTTCGTATTTATTCTGTGAACAAAGCACCACTTTTTTTTTCTCTTCATGTATTTTTAAAAAAAAATCTTGCAGTTAATATCTCATTAAACATGAAGGGAAAATCTCCCAGAGAATCAATGAATTCCTGTGGAGCAAATGCTTTATTTACATTTCATTGGTTACATTCACTGAAATCCACAGTTCTCTGTCACCTTTTCTACTAAGTGTACTTGCTACATCTGATGTTCTATAATATCTCTCCCTGTGACTCTTTAATTTGCCTTTTCCTGTGATGGAGCAGCTCTTGACATTACATGTGTTTCATTTAAGATGTTCCATGTTTCAGTCAAGTGTGTTTGCTGGGTTTGCTCTCCAGTCTTTAGGGAGGCAAAGAACAGACAAAGAAAAGCAGCCTGAGGTGACTTGTTTGAGCTCCTACATAGGAAATACATCAGAAGAATGTTATTATTTACTCCTGTATTTGTTACTGTCAGTGCAATTGCTTACAGCATTTCTGCACTTTTCAAAACATATGAATGAAGGTAGGTAATTGACTTATACCTGAGACCTGCTGCACTACTGAGTAGCTCTCACACCACCTGGGAGAGACTATGGTGTCCCACTGAGGTAGAATTGTACCTCCTTGCCCAGGGAACTTGAACTCTGGCTAGCAGAAGACCAGAAATCTGATAGTTTAATGCCCAAAGCTGTGGTCTGCTCTTCAGAGTAGCAAACACTGGGCACCATCAAGTGAAGCTCACTCAGACCAGCTACCTCATTCTTAGTGTGTTTATTTGAACTAGTAAGGTGTTTCCTGGAGAAAAAAAAAAGCTTTTATGAGGAGTCTTTGCAGGGGTGATTTGACAAAATCATACTTTTTGTCCCTGAACTCTCAGGAGAGTACACGCAGCCATTTGAATATTTGTGAGTGGACTCTAACTGCACAAATATGAGTTGCAGTTTAATTAAGAATTTAGTGGAGCTTATATGAACAATATTTGCATGTTTCCCATCTTCAGTCATGGCTCTGCCTGTATCATGGGTTCAGAATAGCACTTCAGAGTTCTGACTGGCATAACAAATATTTCAGAGTCACTGAACAGGGTTGTCACTATGGATAGTTTACTTGTTTTTCTCAGCATTTAGAAATGGTACTTGTCACCTCTTCCACACAAGCCTTTTCACTACCCTGCCAACTTCAAAATTATGTGAGAAGAAATGTTGCTGAGTTTGTTTTTTCTTTTTTCAGGAATATTAACTAAGGTATGCACTTCACTTCTAAATAAGCTATAATTCAGGAAGCGTTTATGTAATCTCTCTACAGCAGGAATGTTCAGAAATATTCACATTTGAAAATGCTGTTGCACCACTACATCTCAATAGCTATGTCTGTTTGAAGAGATTAATCTTTGGCAAAGTCCAGAAAGCTGTTGCCATGCTTGGAGCAGAATCTATTTTAGCATCTGAAAAAGGATGTCTTGCTATCTTAGTTTTCCGAAGCCCTTCTACAGTGTTCAAGTGAGAAGTCCTCCCAGTGAAGATGCCTGTAGAGATGTCTGTCTCTGATGATTACAGAAGAAGCACCTTTAATCTAAGCACCTTGCAGTAGATGTTTAAGACTTCGGAAGTTAGGTGAGATGAATCCTTTTGCTTACATTTACATATCAAGCTTCTGCAATGTGGATTTCCATAACTTGACCTTTCAAGCTTAACCTGATATCTGAGCTAGTGGCTGAAGCCAGACTCCCTGGCATTTCCCACTGTGCTGGCTGGGTGTGAAAAGGCTTAAGGAGTCATATCCAAAACAAGAGCATCTATTTACCATGCTGTGTTCATGTGGACATCAACCCTGAAAACCAGCATTATGCAAACAAACTCAAAAGAATCACTCAGGCTAGTAATTCTTAGGACTTCGACCTATTGAAAGCTGCTCTTTGCCAGTTTAAAATACGAATGTCATTTTACCTTCTCTCCAACGAGAGGGCCACAGCTGACTGTAGTCATCACAGTCAATGCTAAGCTGCTGAAAGGGAACCAGGATTTGTGTAAGAATGAATAGTTCCACATCAGATCAATACCTTCACTACAGAAACTTAGAATTTGGTACACAGTCAACTCTCAGGCATCATTACTTATCCTGGATTTAATATTTCAGCGTTGGAAAATTCTGTTCAGCAGAAACACAGATATTGCAAAACATCTATGAATCAAGGAATGAACTGAGTTCCTTTGTGAAAAACATGGTACACAGACTTCTGTAGAACACAGGAGCAGCAATGAGAAAGGCATAGCCAAGTGTTTCTGAGTTGTACAAAGCATAGTCCAGTGCCAAAAGGAGTAGTGTTAATGGTACATGAAAATGGATTGGATCTACAGTCCCAATAAGCTCTACAAATAAATGGAAAGTTTGTTCATGAGTAGAATGTTGGAAGTCGTATGAACATAAGAGTTACCTTTTTTTTCAGACCAAATCCTGCCTTGCTGAGCATCGTGTCTTTAGCACTTCCTGTTCTCTTTCTTTTTTAGCCTACCTGCATCTCAGTTATGCCCAGAATTCCCAGTAAAATCGAGATACTTCTACCTAAAATTATGGTCAAAGTCATTCTCTGCCCTAAAGAATTTACAGTCTGAAACTGGGAGAACCTCCAAATGGTTGGAGCTTACCCTATTGACATAAAATGATCTATCTTTCACTCTGGCAAAATATCCTAAGCATCTACTTAAAAGGTGCTGAGTGACCTCATTTAAACCAAACTGTAGGATTAGGCACACTGTTTGTTTAAACTTTTTTGAGATCCTGAGATATAAGAAGCTTTGGAAGTGCAAAGATTTTTTAACTGGCTTAATATGTTTTTGTGTTTATTTGTAGATGTAGAACTTACGCAGTATAAAATTTGACAGCTAAGACTAGTCATGAAATGTCTCCAGGAAAATAAAAACCTGTTAACAATTTGCTGACATTCATGAAAACCCCTAAATGCTTCCAAATCTGCTTCCAGGTATTCATATGCAAGAATCTGAGATCTTTTGCATTGCAAATATTAGCAAATGCTTTTTAAATCATGCTTGCTTTTCACACACCATTTATATAAGGGCTTTCTGAGTAGCAGCAAATTGTAGTCCTATTAAATTTCAGTTCACCTTCACACTGGTAAAATATGGTTTTTTGGATATTTTATAGACAATCCAAGAGTACATGTCAACCATTAAGGATCTGAATAAAAGGTTACCAATAAGAAAATATGCTATTAATAATGAATGGGGAAAGTTCTGTCTGTTTTACACATGTGAGCGGTTCAGTCAGTTTACTAAACCCTGTGTTTGAACAGAGGAGATTGTGTAGCCTTTTCACTGCTTTTTGAATTTCTCTAATTATGTGTGAGGAGTTCAGCAAATAGAAAATAAAAAAAGCACTTTGGAGTCTTGGGTTACTTACCAGCTTTGGATAACATTCTGTTTACAGCAGCCATTTCATTTTTAAAGAATTTTTTTTTAAAGACAGCAGCTTTTAATTTTATAATCCTAATACTTCTCTATGGGTTTATTTCTATGATATTCATCCTAGTTTAAATTTAAGTACCTGGAGTGTAAGCACAAGTGGGAAATGGAGAGAAAATTTTACCTTTTTTTGCTTTCTCTTGTGTATACCAAGTTTGTTGAGCCTATCAGTGGCTGGTGTACAGCAATTTTAGTAATTTTGTCTTATTATTCATTAATTCACTGGAGATGATAGTACTATTTTATCATTTACAGTTTTGCTTCTTAATGGTTCTGCTATTTTACCCTAAGGAGTGCAGAACTGGGCCAGGCAGGGAAATAAGAACATTTGCAGTTCAGTAATATAAAATGAATTAATCTGGAAGACTGACTGTTACTCCTTATGTCTCCTCGTTAGTATCCCTTTCACTTCCTTTTCCTCTTCTTCTCCTTCTGTAGTGGAGCTCCCAGCTGTCTAGATTCCTGGCTGCATCCAGCTTTTGCATCCTGGTCTCTTTGGGGACAGAGGAGGTAGCAACCACAGGCATCAGAACCAGAATGTGCTGCTGCAAATTCCTCCTGATGTGTTTCTGTTCATGCTTTCAAGAAGTTTTACTACAGCTTGAAGCAGCCTGGGCATTCAAAGTTAAGCATTACTCCTGTGACCCCGGCCCATTTGTTCTGCCTTTGTTTTGGGAATTTCCAGGTGGAAATATGGTGGTTGGGTTCCCAATATGGTGGCTGGGTTTTCTGTACCCTGTGTATGCATGTTATTTCAGGCCCAAAATCTAGATTGTCTGCTTTAATTTATGCCTCTTCTGAAGTGGAACCTGCTGCAGTTTTGTGCCATCAGTGGCCTCATTTTGATCTGCTCTAAGCCCAAATCATTGGAGCAATGCATTTGTGCCAAATAACTCTCCCAAATGTGCTGGGAAGGGCAAGGGGGTAGAAAGAAAAGCACCTCTGCAACTGCTTTGCAGAGCTTCTTTTCCCTGCCCCCATCATTTCTACAAACAGCTCATGATGAGGAGAGTGGGAACTTGGTGTGGAGAGTGGGAAGAAGACATCAGTTTGGAGAGGTGAGGGGAACTGGGAAGGGCAGGAGCTTGGGAGTGGAGTTAGCAAACCGGAGCCTTGGGGAAACTAGCTCTGTCTGGAAAAATAGAGTAGAGAGCTGACAGTGACTGCAGACGTGTTGTCACTGCCAAGGGCCTTAGTGGCCCAGGGTGTCTTGACAAAAGCTGAATGCATGTAGTTGCCTAAGGACAATGTTAAATCGATCTTATAATTTTTCCTATTTGTACGAGATATCTTGTTTATTCTCTGTTATTTCACCTCAGAGGGTCTTTTCCGTAAGGCCTTGAAGGACACCTTCATTAGCAGCAGCAGTAATGGCTGGCAGGGAAGTAGCAGCATGTGTCCCCTTTCCTGCCCTGCCTTTTATTTGGTCAAGGAAGTCACTTGCACTTTCTTTCATCGTTCCTCCTCCTCATCCTCCCTCCCTCCCTCCCCCGTGTCCTGACTCCCTGCCCGGATTCAAGAGCTTGAAGGTCTGCTGGTGGTAGCCTTGGTGGCTGCAGGGAGGAGGGAAGGGGGGAAAAAGCAGAGGGAGTAAAATAAGTGTCAAGGAATTCATTGTCTGTTCTCCACCTGTTGTTATTCTGGTCCCAATCAACCTGCTAGCCAGGCTGGAGCCAGTGGCCATCTGGAAACACTGCTCTGTTTATAAACTTGGCATGAAGCAGCACTCCCGGGCCCTGACCTCCCACACAAATCTGGAAACAATTAGAGCAAGATGATAGGCAGGCAGGCAGGGAGAGAAGGGGAGGGAAGGAGCGCGTGAGAGAGGAGGCTGCAGAGAAGGGGAAAAACAGACAGAGTGAAGGGAAGCATGGAGAAGGTGGCAAATGTTTCTGAGATGCAAATATTTATGCCCACCTTAAGTGACCGCTGGCTCATTAATTATTGCCCTTGCCAAAACAGCTTTTTTTTTTTCCATGAAGGCTAAGACATGCCTCTTTACCTCCCCCAGCAACACAGGTTTTCCAAATTATATTGTAGGTTTCACACTGCTAAAACAAATCTTAGGAAATTGAGATGGGTCTGTTAGATCCACACGCTCAGACCCATACACGTTCTGTGCTTGGTAGTATTGAAAACTGGAGTCCAAATATTGCAGCTCCTATCCATCTTTATTAGCAGTAATGTCTTTTTCTGCTACTCACACACCCCAGCACGCCTCTCTCCAGAAAGGATGGCTGCCAGTCTCCAGCTCTCTGGAGTGTGGGAGTCATTTGGGCTCAATTCTCTCAAGCCTTCCCTCGCCCCACCCTACCCACCCACTCCTATTGCAAAGCATCATTGTCTTTACTGGGAAGGCTGTGCTTTTCCTGGTAAACCAGACCTTCAGTCACTGGGTTACTCCCTAGCTCCCTTCTGGATTTGGACTCTTTCCCAGCCCTGCTCCTGCCGTGCAGGTACACAGCCTGCCCATCCACAACCTATGCCAGTGGAGTCTTGAGGAGATCAAGGCAGAGCCACAAAACAAACCCATGCATTTCACTTTCTGCACACATGGTGTGGGCAATCCTATCCCTGCTGTGGGTGGTTTTAATGTAGCTAATACAGATGACAGTGTGTTAATTCACCTCTCATAATGTGTCCTTTCAGTGGAACAGCTGCAAGAGCGAGTCCTGCCTGGTTGAGACAAACCTGACATTCATTCCTGCCGGCCTGCCTAAGGGAGGATCCCTTTTGGCTCACCTGACACATCTGCTACTTCCACATCCCAAGAAGTCAGGCATTGTGTTTCAGGTGCAATGAAACATGGCTCCTTCCTGGTGTGAGGAACTGCTAGTGGTGAAATTGATTTTCTCTGAGTGCATCCCAACAGATCCATGGACTGGACCAGGTGTGGCCCTGGCAGCCTGAGCCAGTGTGGCTGAGCATGCAGTATAACCCACATCTTTCAATTTCCTGGATTTTCTTCACGCACCAGCCTTATTGTGCCTGGCTTGTGAGGTGCATGTAAGGTTTATGTGCCCTGCAGTTCAGCCATAAAAAAAACCTACAGCTCAAAATAATTTTTTGATATAAATTTTTTAAAATAATTTTTATATTTCTATGATGCAGCCTTCAATGCACTCATGTCTGGTGCATCCCCTCAGGGCAGCCTTCGGCCCGTCGGTCTCCCCAGAGCCAGTGGCTCGCCTCAGCTATTTTGTACTGGCCACAATACAAGCATGGCCCAAGCAAGACTGAGACAACTGATAATGCCTTAATGTTTGTAATACCATTAGGACAGAAATGATCAGCTGCAAGGTGAGAGTTGTTTGGATTTCACAGCTGCTCAGGAGTGGTATGTTTTGCAGTGGTGGTTGTGGTTTGATGGGGGAACCGTTCTGAATGCTACAGGAAGCACAAAGGGTCCACTCTGCTTGTGTCATGCTGTATAACAATTTCTCCATTATCTAAGGCTGATTTTCCCTCAAATGGTGAGCTGTCATATTTGAATACATACATAGTATCTGTGGTCTAGCTGGAAGTCTTTTGAAAAGTGCTCAAGAGGACTTTTCCTCTCCAAGGGAGCTCAATGGTTCAGACTCATTTTTTCTGAATGAAATGTTGCTATCATAATTAGTGCTAATTGGCAGCTTTGTTTGCAGCCTCATCAGAGTCAGTGATTAGCTAAACAGAATGAGGAGGTTGTAAGTGCGTGTCTATACTACAGATAAATAAAATACCTCAAGGTCAACTCCTGCTACAGCAGCACTTTTCAGAGCACTGTGTTCATGTACTGCCTCCCTCCCTTACCAGAAATTCGTGTTTCACAACCACTGGTTACTTTTCTCAGATTTGCAGTAAGCATCGAGTTATTACGTTAATGTCTGGTGTGGCTATTCCTACGCTGACCCACTAAGGAATGCATTTTGTTTTGACATGGCCTTGGAAACTTAAAGGAGTACAAAATGCACAACATGTAGGCATGTAGAAATAAATACAGTGAGCCCACCAGACATGAATAACAAGGAGGCTAGAAGCACTTCAGCCATAGGGCTAAGAAACAAATGGTTTCTTTACGTGGCTCTGGCTGTTCGGTAGCTGTACTTCAGAGCAATGTAATGGGTTTAATGTTCATAAAAATGTTCACTCTGGTAAACCGATTTTTAGACCCTTACACAGTCTTGTTGAAATTGGATTCATTTGAACTGTAATATAAAATATTGTGTTTACTTAACCCTTGTAAACTGATCTCCTTTGTCTTCATGAACTTGCTGGGCAGTTAAGGATCTAGCATTCCTTCCACAGTTAATAAAATTTTGCATTTTTCTCTCTATTTATATGCTTAATTACAGTCAGACCTGGTTAATCAACATCAATTTTTTTAAACACTCATTCTTTTATAAAACTTTTGATTGAAAAATACATATGAAGGTCATGCACTGAGACTTTGTGTATTATTTAGGTTCAAAAACCCTGCTTAGATTTTTCCTGTGTGCAGCCCTGTAGATAGTGCAATGTGGACCAGCTGAGCTCTGATTGTACCTATGATGCAACTTTTAAATCATGTCAGAGCCTTTGCTCTTTATAAAAGGTGGTGATCCATTTCTGTCCTCATTTTTGAATCAAACACTCACCAATGTGAATGGCAGTTCAGCATTCAAAGCGGCTCCTCTGTTCTCTGCTCTACCCATTCCCTGAATTTTCATCTGTCTTGCACCAAGGCCCCCAGAGACATTTCATACAGGCATTTCTGTGTTACTTGCAAGTGGGCAAGAATAAACTGCATTCCATATGGCCATTAGGTAACCCTTTTGCTACATATATATTGCATTTCCCAAGGCACTCAGGATTTACAAAAATCCTTGAATGGTATAGTTGGTGTTGATCAAAGAGTCTGTGATTCAAGAATTTATGAAGAAGGATTTTGAGATTTTCAGTCTGAAATTTTGCAGGGAATACAGTGACTGGAATAGTGTTTAAAAATCCTAAGGCTTTTATTGGAGTTAGTTGGTAGGTAGGAGTGAAATCCCTTTACAGCCTTAAAAGACTATATAATTTGGTGTGCACTTTTGATAATTTAACAATGAATGCCTGGCACTTGGTTTGCTATGCATGGATTGTTGAGCTCCTGGGGACCATTTCACCCCACTCTCAATGTGCAATATTAAGCAAAGTACAAGATTAGAATTTTAGCTAAAAATGAATAGTGAAAGGACATAACGCTGCAACTTTGGCTTTCACCTCAGAACTGATTAATGGCCACAGAAGATAAATGTAGAAGGTCAAACCTATCAATTTTATAACACGGAGCAATTACAGAGCTGCCATTTCTTAAGTTCAAGCTTCCTGCTGCTTGCAGTGGCTTATGCTGAGTGGTCAGTAAGGCTTATGAAGGCACTTTGCATGAGGCTGAATTTTATCAGGGCGACTTTTTAGCTGTAAGTCAGATACATCTTTGTGTGTAAGCTCAGCATTCTGATACTACTAGGATAATGTGAAGCTGTGCAGGATTTTAGCAAAGCACCTACCAAAATGAGGGAAGAAAATCTGAGATCCTTTTTTGTGTATGCCCTTACACTTGTAATTTATGGAAGATAGCTTCATCTCTGAGGAACCATCTGTATTTCATTGGGGTGCTGTTTTCTACCCAGTTTTATGACACGACTAATCGAAGCACTGGGAGATCAAGTGCCTCACTCAGGGTCAGAGATCGTTTTGGTAGCTCTGTCTTAAGCCTGGATTTCATCATGACTCTGAGTTTGCGATAACACAACCCCTGCGAACTCCAAAACTAAAGGCAATATAAATAACTGTGTATGGTGTAACCAGTATGGCTGTGTTGTTGTTGTCACTGCTATTTGACATTCTCTTTTAAAACACTCTGCGGAGAGAGAGTACATGAAGAGTGCCCAGGAAGGGAGTAAGTGAAAGAAAACGCTTTGTTCTATGTTCACAAAGCAGTAACAAGGACTTGTACAAACTGTATCCATGTACAGAGCTTGAATGTTTCAAAGTCTTTTCTACAGAGTGCCTTGTAATCATTATCCTCAGCATCCTGTTTAAGAGAAGCTATTAACTACTTGCAGTACTTTCCTTCTATTTTTCAGTAAGATAATATGAGGCAAAGGCCAAGAGCTAACGTCAGGTTGTGTCCAAAGCACTTTTTTTTTTTTTAGAAGAGGTCTGTTAGTGGATATTTTTGAAGTGGCAGAAGGGAAGCGCCGGGGCAGTGTCCTTCCTGGCTCTGCACAGCTTCCTGCACGCTTCCCTGCTGAAGCGTTAGTCAGAGCCCTGCAACAATTCATGCTCAGCCTCCCACGACATCGTCTGCCTGGCTTTGATTTTCTGAGCTTGTACAATCGACTGGCGGGTCTGGTCGCTGACTTAACGATGAGTGTACAGGTGGCAGAGCAAAGAGCCAGCAGAAATATCTTTGTGATTCAGAGATTGCGAACGATCTCTGTGTGTGCGTCTCTGAATGCACCTGCCTTTTAATGCTACACTAAACAGGGTTGTGTAATGTACCCAGATTAAAGTCTACAGGGCTCTTGGATAAACCCATTGCGGTAAAAAAAAAAAAAAAAAAAATTAGAGCTGACTGCTGACTAAACTCTTTTCCCGCACACTTTTCTCATATCCCCGGTGATGAACTCTCTCCAAACTTCTTCCCACCTGTTTATGGCTTGGCTCTCTGGGCCAGGTACTGTTCCCATTGGCACAAGTGCAAATCCAGTTACCTGATGTAAATGAAAACCTGTTGGGCCACTCAGCTTTCACATTGCTGTAGTCATTGTGGAGCCACAATTTGTGAATGGAGTGATGTTTAGCACTGTAATTTCCTGCAAATGATGAAGAAGATGCTGATTTTGCCTGTGGCAACAGCTGCTGAGAAAGGGAAGAGAAAAACCTTTGCAAGAGCAGGAGGAGATAACAAAGGCGATATGCAGTGAAGAGTCAGTCAAAGAACCATGGTTGTCTTTGACTATATGTTCACGGAATGAAACAAGGATTTGCAGGCTTTTTGTTTTTATGCCTCTTATGAGTGTGCTTTTTATCACATTTCCTTTATTCAAAATATAAACAGCCTTTTTCTTGTCCCCTTTCTCTTCTAATAGTACCACTATTAGTAAGTTCATCTTGAGAAACAGTGCAGTGATGCAGTTCAATATTTGTTCTCTCTCTTAGCCTGTTTAAAGTCCTTGAGCTAATTTTGTTTTAAAAACAAGCTGTCTCCTCAAAGAGAGCCCCATGGTTCTGATTCCTGTTATCATTGCAGTGAGAAACTTGTTTTTATCTCCCTGTGGATGAATGTATCAAGGAAGGCTGATGCCCCTCAAGAAGTCATCGGTCTGAATTTTCTTTAAGAGGATGGAGGACAGCAGAGTTTGGGGAAGTTGCACCCAGGGGTAATAGAGCTCTGCATGTTTACAGCTGCTGTTGTGAGGGATCCCACTGCTCTGTACCCTTGGGATAGATTGCAAGGTAAATGTTTAGTAAGAAACCAGATATTGAAGCAAGAGATATGAATTGTTATGAGGACAAAAGGATTCTGCTGTTATCAGAAACACCTGGGTCCTCAGATCAGCCAGGGTCAACAAAGCCACCTACATTCTTCCTGCTACATATATTTGAAATATAATTTGAATAAAAAAACACAGCATATCATAAGAGATGAGAATTTTTGCACCTTCTCCATTACCCTGCTATTAACTTGCCTTGCTGTTTGCAAGTCAGGCTGTACTTGAGCACTTCATTGGGAATGGCTTTGTAAACATGTTCTGTAGATGACTCTTGTACTTTTGTCAGAATTCACCATTATGTACCAGGAAACATTAAGAGAGGAGTGGATGGGTTAATGTACTCAATGATTTTAGATTATTAACATATTTGCTGTGCAGTTGTTAAAACAGATTTGTTGCTGCTTTTTTTGTTGTCGTTGTTCAGTTCCGTATTTCCATGTGGGTTTTGATAAAGCCAGAAAACTGCCCACATTGTTTTTGTACTCGGAATGGTTTACTGTGTGTTTAGTGTATTCCCAATGCAGCCTAAATGTTTGTATTATTATAGTAGCTCTGACATGTTCCCAAATAATATTATCTGGGATTTGATGAGTGACTACTGTTGATGTAATGCAAATGTGAGCTATATTAAAAAAAAAAAAGTTTCTTCCATCTCTCTTGGACACTAAAGTTTGTCTGGTACATCAGCTTACTTTTGTACTCAGCAGCTGCTTTAATAGGCACTAAGTCATGGAATGGAATAGATTTCAACAAAGTGAAGCGAATGTCCATTCTGGGCATGAAGTTTTACACTGTAAAGTTTTACGTTGTAGCCCAAATTTTTGGCAGGACCACTCTATTTCTATGTCATCTACAAAAATGCTTTGCTTTTTGCACAGTAGTGGAGACATGTGAATCCGTCAAGTTACATTTGCTGTTATTTTAGAAGAGATCTGTGAATGTTGTCAATGAAAACTTGTGTTTCATGGTATCTGTTTTACTGTTTTGTTCATGATTGTGTTACATACCTTTACACAGTGAATGGCTGAACTGTCAAGAAATCTAAACTGGATTTTCTGCTGTCATTTATGTTCCTTTACATTATTTCAAGATAAATTTCTTCAGTACCCCAAGGTATTGATGGCACATATATCATTAAAAGTGTATATTTGACTTTTATGGCACTATTTCATAATTCTAAAGATATTAACACAAAAAAACCCAACACTCTGCAGTGCATACATTGACTCTGTGATATACATTTAGTGGTGGTAAAAAATTTCCCTGTATCCTATTGAAGAAAAATAGTAGAAAAATAGAGCTAGGAGGAAATTCACCTGCTTCAGCCCTCTGAGTCAAGGCTTTTCATGTTGAGTATTCCTGACAGCTGCCTGTGGAAATCCCTGAGCTCTTTGGTGCTGTACTGTAGGACTTCCTGATATTTTGTATTGGTTTAGAGACATCTCTGTTACCTCTTAGGCTAAGCTGTGCTCTGCTTGTGAAGGCCCTGGTGCAAGGGCTTCTTCTGCTGTGAGTTGCTGCTTGCCATTGCTGATTTAAGCACCACACTGGTTAAAACTTCTTCTGTGGTCTAGTGGCAGGACCTGATAGTTTCTGTCATGGCACATAACAATGTCACTTCGAGAGGAGCTGTGCTGAGGTTGGCCATGATATGAAAGTCACTCAGATGTAATGTGAGCACAGCACCTACCTACAGATTTTCAGAAATAAAAATGGCTTTATGGGGCTTTTTATTTCAATTGCCTCTTTAATTTACTTTGCTGTCATGAGACACCAAAACCTTGCTTTTTGTTCTTTGGTGTTTATGGGTTTCTGCAAAGACGTAATGGTGATATTTTTTTACAGAAGGTAACAGTTGTCATGCTTATAAATCAGAATAATAAATCATGAAGTTTCTTTTTTCTTTTTGGTGGGCTATTTCTGTCTGAGAGTTGCATTCCCTGTGCACTAAAAAAGACATGTTTCCTGACCACTAAACACCTTTTCCACTTCACGTAAGTTGACACTTGTGTTTGCAGCACCAGAAAAAGTGAAATCAACCAAAAGAAGTCAGGTTTTGTTTTTCAAATGGTCTTTGGGGCACAGATAATTTATACATCATCATCATCATCAGGTTACATAGGAGTTATGTTTCCTTTAGTGAAAACCAATTTCTTGAATGCTGAAATCAAATCCCTATTTCCAGCAATACCCAAGACTTTCAATTTTGCTTCTGCTACCTCAGGAGAGCCTCCTTCTAGGAAAACTGATTGCAGGAGACACACATTTTCTATAGGTTTTCTGCTGCCTTGTACTGCTTTCATCCATGTTCCTTAAGCATAAATTAATTTATGGTAGGTTTGCTATTTATTTCTCAGGGGTAAAAGACTTCACCATAGGTGAGAATCGGCAGCAGGAATCTTGGCTATATAGAGTGTTAGATTTTATAACATTATTTCACTCATTAAGATAAAAATATTACAGAGCAGTTGTCTGAAGACAGAGTAAAATTTAATCCCTTTCTGCTACCTGTTTTCTTGTCAAATTCACCCCCAGCCCCCTCTTTCAAGACTAAAGCACAAAAGACGTGGCCTTGGGATGTGATACTAGAAGTGGACTGGAAGTGGGGAGAAGGAACATTTCAGGAAAAAGATGTTAGTTCACCAAAACTGTATTTGTGGGTTCTTAAACTATTCATGTTCCCATCAGAGCTTGTTCCTTCATGATTCAGATTCTCGCCTGGCTTAGTGCTGCAGTGAAATCATACTTCTGTGCTTCTGACATTGTAGGCTGTTGCCAGCATAGAAATGATTATGATAACACAAGTCCACCAGGGATGGGCAAACTACTTCAATAAAAATAGCGACTGCAATGAATCTCAGTCCAAATTTTGAAAAAACCTCTTTGCCTGTTTTTTTGGTTTTTTTTTTTTTTTTTTTGTAAGCTAACATGATTTCAATAAGTACCTCCCTGAAATTAATCATGTGGACTCTACAGTCTTGGCTGTCTTCACTGATCCAGCTGCTGTCCTCAAATCTGACAATTTCCATTGCTTCCCTTGGGTTAGAGGGAGTGAGTACATTTTGGGGTATACCTTTGACCTGAGGAATGCATGGGATGGGAAGATAGCAGCCAGCTGAGCCCAGAAGAAAATGTGCCAAAACTGTGACTGCCCTGATAAAATATGGCTTGGAAAGGGGAGCTCTTGGAAGCCAGAGGGAAGGAGCCGCTTTAGGTGCAGGGGGAGGGAGAATGAGGATGGGGATGAAAAAATCTGATTATGTTGGGGAGAATAAATTCAGAATAGAAGAAAGCTATTTCAGAAGATTTCCTTAAGCCCTAGAGCATCCAGACCACACTGCCAGATTGTCTCAGCCTGAAGTGGGAGTCCTTAGGGTGAGCATGAACAGAACCTTGCACACTTTATGCAAAAGTGAAATTAAACAGCTTTGTGGGGTAATATAACTTCTGTCCACCTCTGTGGTGGGAAGTTGTTCCAGACCATGTAGGGGTGGGTGAATGAATAAGGCACAACTGGTCCCCCGTGAACCTCAATGCAGGGGACAGGCTGAGCACTCCCAGGGGAATGGACTCAAACAGGTCAACAGATCACACAGCTCCAGTGCCCCTTGTAGGTCAGGATCTTGAGAAATCCCTTCTACTTACGCTTAGGCCATGTTGGGTGTAAAAGATGTGAACTTGCTTTGTTATACTCCAGGCACAGCAGCGGAGATACCTGCTGGTCAGGAATAGCAGTGGCCATGTGGCAGACTCATCCCGACTTATCCTGGTTCAATCCTGGGCTTACAGAGCCGTGGGACTTTTGGGATGCATCTGGCTGATGCCTAGCTCGGTGGAATAAGAGCAGAGAAGCAAAGATCTGTCTCACAATGTCAATGCATCCCTAGGGGTGAAATGCAGCCTCTGTTCCTGTGGTTCTCTGTGAAACTTCAGCTGTTGAGAGAAAATCGGCTTGTGAGAGAAGGCAGCTTGCTTTTGGACACGACTAGTGCAGTTAATTAGCACCTCTGAGGAGACAAATGAAAAGAAGCAGGAAGAAGGTGGAGGAAATTTGCAGTTAATGGTCGTGTGCTGGTGAGCTTTCCAGAGGGTGGAAGTTTCTCTTTAAGCCACGTACATGCTGCGGAGCAGGCGTGTGGGAAAGGTTACAGTGAATTTGCCCTCACATAAGAATCACTTCAGAGCAAACAACAGTCCCAACATGAGAAAATTATTTCAAGCCATGAGAAGCTGAAACATTGTTCAAGGACTTGTCAGATCTGTTTTCTGCATTTCTTTTTCTTTCCCCATGCTCTTAGCCTAGGTAATATTTACAGTTTTAAGCATTTTGTTTATTGGCCACGGTGTTCACTTTAATCAAACTATTGCATGCCTTGCTGTGGTCTATATTACATCTTATTAGGGGGTAGCTGTGCAGTGCTCTCCCAGCATAAAATGTGCTGGCCTTTAGAAACTGTGCTTCTTCATGACTCTGGTGTTTAATTGCATGCCAAGTGTGAAAATGAATTTGTTCCGTATAAAAAATAATGGTATATATACAGTGCCATTGATCTCCCATTTCAAAATGTGGTAAAAGCTATACTGAATAAATCCATAGCAAGTACTTCTGGATGCTTTTCCTCTGACTAATGGAAAGTTTGCTTGTGCCTGACAGCATGGGGTGGGGGGCTGCCAAGATGGTGGTGGGGGAGGAAGGAGGCAGAGCCCAGGGCAATTCTCATGGGTCTGGCAACAAAAGGAGCCAAACCTTCTTCTTTCTGCTCTGGCAGCCTTCTTCTCAGAGCCATCACCCTCTGTGCTGCCCAGGGAATCTTTGCCATGGTGCCACTGTGCCACAGGGACTTTCAGGGCTCCTGCAACTGGTACACATGCTGGGCTTGCCTAGCTGGTGCCAGGCACATCTCCAGGATTGCCTTATCCCTCCTGTGTGTCTCTGCAGAAGCCCTGTCTCTGCAGTCACAGTGTGCTGAAACTGTGACTGTAGTGGGGAATTAAAAAAAAAAACCCACCCAAACCCCCACAAACTGGGAGTAATGGCTCTTCCTGAATCCTCCTTCCTTAGCCGCCACTGCCAGGACCAACCATGAGGAGATGGTCACTGGACACAGGCAATTTTCAGAGAGCCTGGGCAGATCTCAAAGGCAGATGTGATGAGGACTTGTTAATGGATCTATTTATTCCATTCTGAATGATGTTTTACTCTTAAATAGGTATATACTCCCAGGGTACTGTCAAGACTCCCTGAACACTGAAAAAGAGAACTAATTTCTGACTGTGAAATGAAAGCCTCACCTAGTTTTATCCACATTTCTCTTCCTTCCTTCATGCCCTAAAACTCCCAATAAGGTTCAGGTGCTCAGTAACCATTTTTCAAGAGGTAGAGGGAGGTCAGCATGTTTCAGTGCTCTTAACTGTGTGTGTGAAATTAATGGATTCTAGACTTTCAGAAGGGCACTCTGAGGCCAGTAATTTGTACCTGCAGAGGAGGAGTTTGATGTTTTAGCCATAGTTCAGCCATTACATCAGCACCTTGGAAGTTAGGCTTTTATTCTGCTTGGGGCAATTTCAGAATTAGGCCACAGTGGGATCAGTTCTGGATCGTCCTGAAATGGTGCAGCAACATCTGGTGGGAAAAAATGCTATGCTGCAAAGATGCAATACAGAAGCTGCCAGGGAGTGGGTTTCCTCCCTGGCTTCAGCAGAACTTGTTATGCAATTTGGATCAATGATGTTGTAATACACAGAAAGGTGGATAAATTCACTGGTGTGGTTTTCCAGACTGGATTGTGTGATTCAGTATTGCCCAAATGAGAAATAGACAACCTAAATAAGATATAACTTGAAACAGGAAATCATCAGTGCATGAGAAGATCCCATGGAAGTTCATTAACATTAACAATTTCATCAATGGTTTGCAAGGAACCCTATGAATTTGGTGTTAAGATTAACTGTGGATGACCAAAAAAAAAAAAAAGGGAATGATGAATTATAAACATAGGTCGTATTATTTTGTTTCAGCTGTATTTAAGGTCATACATTAAAGTATTTTATTCTTGGAGAAAGGCAGAGGCTCAGTGGTCTGTCTTGAGAGGAAATAAAATTGTAAAAGAAGTTGTTTTTCTTGTGTTCGTGAGTTCTCATGTCGATGTTTGCCTGCAAGAACTAAAACACACTATGTGAATGGTGTTACCTCTGTGTCTGGTGGTGGAGTGCTGCTGTAGCAATGTTGTGTCCAGTTCTACTATTTTACTTTTTTTGTACCTCACGGATGAAGCAGGGATACAGCAAAGTACCACTATCTATTTCCCATTATGTATTTCACTATATATTTTAAATCATACTGAAAATTTGAAATCTCAAGAGAAAGAGATTTTGACCATTGGAGATTTCAAACAGACCTTGTGAAGTACTTGGTCTGATTTTTGGTACAATGAACTTCAGGGAAGTTTGGCTAAGACTTTATTTTTTCAAGTGTTTTTTAACAAACTGTAGCTTATGAGACAAACTTTTTCAATGAAATTGCCCACTAAAAATCACAAAGTGTACTTAAAAAAAAATCCCACATTTGCTCTGCTGACCTTAGTATAAGAGGGGGAAACATGCTATCACTGTATGTTACGAGAAAGTTCAACAGCCATAAATAGTAGAAAATATGGGAACAGGTAGATTTTCCACATTTTTCAGAATGGTAGTATCTGGTGAGAGCTAGAATATTATCTCAGTGACTTTCTAACAATAAGATTTACTCTACATTTACATCTTCTTTTATGGAAAACATTTATTCAGTATTAAATTTCCCCTACCCTAAAAAAAGCCTTTTTGGAGAAGTATAGGAATGTGACTGTATGATCATGAGGTTCTATTTCATGTTAAGCAGACTATGGAATGTCTAAGTTATTGTCTTTCTTATATATTTTCTAATATTTCATGGCAATGATTTTTATACTATGAAAGTTAAAATGTCCTCAAGCTTCTCTGTGCATCCAAAGACTTGTGCAGTCTTTCAGCATCAGAAGGTGACATGGTTCTGGCAGAGAAGTGTAGTTGGGTTGAGGATATGACCCACTACATGCATTTACTTTAAATTAAACAAACATTTTCTTCTGCAGACACAGGATATACCAGCATGTGTGTAAAATATTTATACTATCCCAGGCTTCCCACTGACACCAATAGAATTTCTGTCTATGAATGTAGGGGGATCTTATTCTTCAGACAACCTCCGGACTTGTACATGTAGAAAATTCAGTGTTTGCAGTCAGATTCACAGTGGGTATGAATCTTCATTGAGTTTCTTGGTGTTTGCTGATGTAGAGCAGCAGAAAATTTGGTCTCCCTCTTACTAAGTTCTATTTATTTAGAAAGTGGTTGCAATGTTCACCATATGGATCTGACCAAACAAGTGGTGCAGTGAACACACGAAAATCTACTTCTTTAAGGCATTTGTACCTTGCTGCTGTTGAATTCAACAGAAGTATCCTAAATAAAGCATAAATTTCCCCCTAATTAGAGACCAGAGAAACAAGACAAGAAAGAGACATATGAATTCCCTCAGCATGTGAAAATCTTGACCTAGATTCTATGATGAAACTCAGTTGACCTAGATAATATGCTTAGCAATTTTAAAACAGGCCAATAGCTACTTCCTTCAACTATAAATTGCAAGAGATTTTGCTCTTTAAGTTAATAAAAGAGAAGGCTTGTCAGCATTGTACCAAGATGGTTTTGTATCACCATGTACCAAAGGTAGTTCTCCCGTGGAGAATGGAGGGAGATGGAAAGAGAAGGGCAGAGAGGTCCTGCTGGGTGAGGTGAGTGTTGATGGCTTGCCCAGGTGAAGCAGAGAGCAGCAACCCTAATAGAACCTTCTGATCCCAGAAGGGCAGGTGAGCCTTTCTTCCAGAGCTTCTGCCCACTTGGTGAGATGAGAGTGTACATTCACCATCATTGCAGGCATGAAAACATGGTGTCAGTGTCCAGTGAATTGTGCCTGAGGAATTCTCCCATCCTGTTGTGTTAAGGGATCTTCCTTGTCTGTTTCTGAAAAGCAGCAACTTCCTGAATTTCCTCCCCCTTGTAACTTGCCATTTGAGTGCTCCTACTCTGTCTGAAGGCAAAGTTGAAGAAGAAACCTTTAATTCTTAGAAATTGCTAGAAATGACCATATAATGTGGTCTCTCTGTGAGCTACTGTTGTCTCTTTTCTTGTGCCTGATGTTAGGACCAGGGTACAGGAGCCTTCCTGTGTAGGTTTAATACAGAATGGTACATGGAAAGAGTCTGGGCTCTTTATGAAGATCTGTGATTAAATAGCTTATTTTGTTCTCTAAAATAGGTTATAAACTTGTACATCGTTTTACCATCCCAACACATTCATTAGCTGTTCCTACAGTTTAGTCACTGTGCTGGAGACCAGAATATCTGGCTCCTGGATCTGTTGCTTGTCAATGGAGAAAATTAAAGCATATATCAAAGCAAAGCAGCATTTCTTTTAAAACTATTAGAATTAGTCAGCTTGGAGCTTAAACCTGCATACTCTGCTATTACAACTGGAACTCAGTGGAAATGGACCTGGGATAATTTATTTACTAATTAACCGTTGTCATGGAGTATACCTTGCCAGCTATACATTGCCACATCACCATTCTTGAAAGTCACACAGCAGGGAGCATGTGAAAGTGCTTTGTATTAAGAAAAACAACAACATTATTTCCAAACCTGCTAAACTGGCATTATATTCCCTACGTTATTATATTTGGCTACTGTTTATGGATGGAAGAATCAGGAACCTATAATTTAAAACCTTGTAGAATACCATGGTATAAAAACTTTTAGCTCGTTTAGAGGTTTTATTCCATTTTGGAAAGTGTTAGACAAAGAGAAAATGTTTTTTTCCTATGAGAACTATTTTTGACTAAAATGATATCCAAAGTAAAAAGGTTTAGTAGCTTCTGGGAGCCCTCAAATTTTTGCCATCTTCTCTCCTACCTTTATAAAGTCATCTGGTTTTGGGCAAACAGCAAATAACCCAGTTGCAGAGGATCCCATAATACTACACAGAAATATGGCTTAGATGGTGTATACAGTCTTTTGCAGAATCAAGACTTCAATTCATCCTCCAACTAAAAATTATAGGAGTGCATTCAGTGATTAGTAGTATCAGATGTAAGAGCTGACATCAGCCTTTGGCCATTCCTTACCCAGGGATATTCATAGCAAATGATAGTTTGATTCTACATTGTGCTGCTCACATGCATTTGAAGGCTCTGCTTTTCAAAAAGTGCTGAATCTTCTACCATTGTTGGAAAATATGGAGTTGAGCTTTTGGAAATGTTACTTTGTGCCACCTCGCTCACCAAGACCCACACTTAATGTGAAACGAGTCACATTTCTTTTGGTTGGGCCTATTTGAAGTAATTCTGTCACTCCATCTTTCTTGTCTCAAAGCCTCAGCTGGAGAATTGTGACTATTTTGGGTACTGAATGCCAAGAAAGATATAGAAAAGTTGCGAAGGATCCAGACTAGGCTAGGAAGTCTGAGATATGGGAAAGACTGGAAAAACTGAATTTATGTTGAAAATGAGACTTGGGAATAAAATGACAGTATTCAAACACATAAAAAGTAGAAAGAAGGGAAAAGGATAAACTGTGCATTTAAGTCATTTAAAGTGATTAAATCACTGATTAATTAAGAGTGATTTAAAGAATATATTCAGAATAACTTCCCAGTTGTAAAGATAACTGAAGTCTTAAAGATATCATTGAGGAAGGCTGCAGTATTGCTATACTAAAAATGTTTAAACATCAGGATTAGCTGAACTGAAATTGATTCTAGCTTGTGTTGAGAACAGTTTTTTTGATATCACTTCAAATAACCTTTTGATATCTCTTCCAGGCCATTTCTTATCATGCTGTAATTTCATTTGTTGAAAGAAGAAATCATGGCAGAACATGGTCTTTCGTTTCCCAGCACAAATTATTTCAAGTATTAGTGTTTCTGCTGAATGTGTTATTTTGATAAAAGTTTGACCCGAAAAAGCCAAAGAATTTAGTATACACTATCTAATAGCTCACAGTTGGCCCATAGCTGTATGCTGTAGTGTTGTAAAGAGCTGGGTCAGAGTGTGACTAAGCTGGATATCCTGCTTCAGGCAAGGAGACTGTGGGAGAGGAAGAAAGAAGGGAACAACCAGGAGAAGTGACTTGTCTGTCTCATTTAAATAGCAGCAATGATGAGAGGGAGAGGGAGTGCAGTCCAGAGAGGTTGAGGGAAGGGTACTAAAAGCATGAGATGTCAGAAAGTGGAAAAAACCCCAGAGTTCAAAAGAAAATTAAGAAGAGCCTCCAAGGAGAGAGGTGAAGTTTAAGGAAAAGTAGGTATGTATTTTATTGTGTGTGAAAACCTAATAGGATAGAAATTTGTATTATGTAAGTTTCTCTGGGCATCATCCACATCTTTCCTCTCCCAGCAAGACTGTCCTTCCCCTCAAGCCACGAGTAATGCATTGACTTGCTTTTTATTTCTCACCAACCCTTACATATTTTGTATGCTGGGCTGTTCAGTGTCCCAGCTTCAAGAGGTGTGAAGAACATCATGCTTCAAGTTAGGATGTATCTTAGCACACAAGAAGAGTTCCTGCTTCTTAGGTTCTTGTGTATAAAATGGGTTGTGCTGATGTTTCTTCCAGCTGTGATTCAAGGGAAATCATAAGCCTGTTGTGCACTGTTGTGGTTTAAACCCTGCTAGCAACTAAGTACCACATAGCCACTTGTTCACTCCCTGCCCCTTCTCTGTGGATAGGGTGGAGAATTGAAAAAAAAAATTAAAAAAATCAGTAGGACTCATGTGTTGAGATAAAAAACAGTTGCTCACCACCTGCTGACTGATGCTCAGCCCATCCCCAACCACAGATCACCCCACTGCCCCAGCCAACACCCCCCAGTTCATACACTGAGCATGATGCTCTGTGGTATGGAATATCCCTTTGGCCAGGTCAGCTGTCCTGGCTGTGCTCCCTCCTGGCTTCTTGTGCACCTGCTCACTGGCAGGGCATGGGAAACTGGAAAGTCTTTGACTTGGAGTAAGCACTGCTTAGCAACAAGCAAAACATCAGTGTGTTATTAACATTATCCTCAATGTGAATCCAAAAAGTGCAGCACTGCACCAGCTACTAAGAATAAAATTGACTCTATCCCAGCTGAAACCAGGAGATGAACACATAGACAGAAATCATACGTGCCTAGTGCAAGATATCAAAGACCAGTTTCCCAAAGGTGTCTAATTCAGTGGTTTTAGGCTGAGGGGAGTGGCAGGATGGCAGACATGCTTCCTTCTTTCTTCACCCGTCTTGTGTCCATGTGTGTCCCTGTTGCTGACCTGTGAACCTCACTCCATACTCGTATTTTCCTGACGGTGGAGGGAGGGATGTAGGGCAGCTAACTGTCATTACAGTGGGTTTAATGCTTGCCTTAGTTTGCTAAGGCAAAAGGAAGAGTCACCATGCCTACATCCCCTGTGGTTTTAGCCCCCAGATACCTAACTGTAAACAGCCAGCTAACTTAGCACTGCTATGGCCACACATGAGGTACTTTTTGGCTGAGTTGGTAAATTAGGTGTATGGTATAGACATATTTCCCCTTGCTTCCTTCACATGATTCTTCCTGTTTGTGAATAATTACTCATATTAAAAAGTTACTTTCTATCTTTTGCTGTTTTGAGCTTTAATTAAATTGAATTCATCTTCTGATTGAATTCAAATTCGTCTTCTTGAAAATGCAAACCAAGGAGCTCAGTATTTTGATACATGTAATTTTTCCTCATCTCAAATTCTGTGAAGTGCTCTAAATATTAATAGATAATTAAAATGAACGTGAAAATGATCCCACATCCTACTCTATACTTTGACTCCCCAAATAAAAATAATTATTAACTTGAAAGTAATATTGCATTATCAAAGTAAAAGAGATGGGATTATTTTGGGAGCTCCAAGGGGGTATAAGTAGCACTGGGGCAGAAGCACTCCTAACTGTGAGGGTTATTATTAGAATAATTAAACCTACTAACTGACTCTGTAAAGATAGATCAAACAAAACCCAGTGTGTATCTTGTGCCCCGAAATACACATCTAATAAGGGAATAAAATACTTTAGGAATCAAATTTGGAGCAATGAGCATTTGACAATTTCGGTGAAAACTAACTGAAAAGTTAACGACTGGTTTACTGAAAACCAGACACATTGTGAAACCTTCACAACTCACATCCTGTTCAAGGTACTGTGCAAGATGATACTTGGAATGCACCAAAGCTATGGGCCTTTAAGAGGGCCCTGGTGTAGCACTATTAATAGGCTTTTTGTTGTGCTACTTCTGGCTTAATTTGTTCTGTACTTTATTAAACTCCTTTAAAACATAAGCTTTATTAATCTCCATTTATAACAGACACCTGAGTATATGCCAGGCTATTCCTGGAAAACTGAAAGGCAGGGTAAGTAGAAAAAGTAATTTATTAAACAAGAGGTAATTATTCTAGGGGTTTTGTTGCTGTTTGGATTTTTTGTATGGTTAGCTCTGAAGGATTATCGAAATGAATTTTATTTTAAGAACATATATGTTAATGTCATTGCTTACAAGTATATTAAGGTAATATGCTCTTAGTTATATAGTCTTGCTGACACTGATTAAAAAAACCCCAACATTTTCACCCTTTATTAAAATTCTTTATTTTAAACAAGGAATTTAGGCCCATTGAGAACAGAGGATTCTATGAAGGATCTGTTCAGGTAAGCAGGGATACTTGGGACCTAATCTTGCTGTCTTTTATGCCTGAGGTCTTGCATCCAAGGCTTCAGATGCCGAGTAGCGTCATTGCATCAAAAAGCCTACCAGAACCTTGAGAATGATGAGATTTCTGAAGCATTGAAAACAAACTCTTTATAGATTTTCAAGTCTCACAGTGCCTATCCATTGCAGCATGTGGAAAAGCATTTGAAGGGGAAAATAAATGATGCTTTAAGGAGATTAGTTCTTACCACTGATAGTCCCACTGGAAAGAGTGGGCCTGGTTGCCTTAAACTGGGTTCATTCTGCTTTTTTTCTTTTAATTACTTTTTCTGATAAACAGGCAGCATTAGTATCTTAAGAGCCCACATGACAAAACTGTGCATAGTTTGCTTGCATTTTTATCTCTGTCTGATTTAGACTGTGTACCATATGTGAAATTCAGAAAGAAAAATTCCGCTCTCTCCCTGAGAAGCCATGACATGTGGCACTCATTTAGACAATTCATGCAGAGACATGGAGAGGTCTTTTTGATTTTTTGTTTCTGTTATGAAATGTGCCATTTTTGTTAAGCAATTTCATACTCGGAGAATCTCCTTCTTATTTGACTAACCATAGTCTTTTCCAAAGTGAAGACATCTTTCTTCAGAGTATGTGAATAAAGGAGACATTCATGTCTGAATGAGGTGTAAGGAACATGGGACAAATGTATTTTATTCAGTGAAGAAATTAAAAAAAATGATATTCCATTCTGCAAAAATGACCCACCCTATCAGGTATTAAGTGTGAAATTATTTTTCCTCTCTGCCATTTTTTTCAACTCCACCCCATGAAACTTCTAGTTCCAGACCATTAAAAGAAGAGCGCATGCTTGATGGAAATCCAGAGGAGAAAAAAGGGGGGGGGGGAAGGGAGTGCTAGGGAGATCACCAACATCAGCCCTCTTGTGTACATGAACACAAAAGGAAACTTCTGCTCAGTAACCGAGTCTTTTATGTTACTCCTTAGTCAGAATAAATTGTGATTTATTTAAAACTACATTTTATAAATCGAAGAAAGACCTTAAGCAAATCTTTATTAGACTGGCATAGTTGCTCAGCTCATTAAGAGCTATACCAAAAATAACAGAGGACAACCTCATCACAGAGTAATGAAATCCAATTGAAACTGTTACTTTTGGCATTTCACTTAATCTCTTATGCATACATGTGATGTCAAAGTTTCTGGATTTGAGAAAAAATGGATAATTTTTTTTTTACCTTTTTGGGAACAGCCTCTATGTTCTAATACACGTTTATGCATAGTGTCTTGAAGTCTTTCCGATGTAATTTTAGGAACAAGTTCTGCAATTGAGTTACTAATTGCAAAAGCATGAAACTGGCTTTTGCAATGCTACGTATTGAGGAAAAGACTGTCCTTCAGATTAAAAACCTTCTGACAGTTTTTCTTTTCCCAGATGAGAGCCTATGGCTTGGAGCCTCCATGGCTGGGTACCAACGGGCCTCTTGATGTGGGAGGAGAGCTCTCCAGCTGTGTGGGTGCTTGGGGCACCTGGCACTGGGTCTGGGGCTGCACTGGTGGACTTCGTTCCCATCCACTCCTGCAGGTGGTTTGACCACTGGCAGGTGTTATCTGCTTCTCAGATGGTGGCTCCTCATCCTGTACACCTGACTGACCCCAAATATGATGTTTCAAGGCAGTGTTTCAAGGGGAGGAGGCCAGGCCGGCTCCTGCCACAATCCCCCTGCTTGGTCTGCTGGGTTCAAGTGGAAGCCACAGCTGTGCAACATGGAAGGTGCTCACATGACTCTCTGCATTGTTCCAGTGGGAATATGAGATGAGATTTATATTCTTTTTCTTTTCCTTGCTCCATCTTTGAGACCTCAGTGTAAGGAGTTCAGTGCTCTGCTTGATTCTGTATATAGTTATATATTGATACTGCAAAAGCAATCCTGGAAGTGACAATCTTATCCCTTTTTAATTGTTTACTCATATTAAAAAGAAAAGAAGGACACAGCAGAAGAAAAGATTTCTCAGAGTTGTGCTTAAGATTTGACATAGATGTGAAGTTGGTAAGCTCCTATGTTAGCTGTCCTGGAGAAGAGGTTATACCCACAGGGAAATCAGATGTCTACCTTCTCCCTAAATGATGGGAGTTAGGCACTGAGATCCCTGGCCTGGTCCAGAAGAAAGTCTTGAGATCTTTCAAAAGTGAGCTTCATGCATGGTTCTGGCTTTGGCTGCTCATTCCCTCAAACTTCTCGCAGTTGTCAGTGGTGCTGAGCCAGCTCTGCGCTGCACATTTCTGGCACTGGAGAGACAAGTGTGGCTGCAAACCACAGGGACAGCTCTAGTGCCAGAACAACTGAGACACAAAATGTTTGGCCTCTTTGAGTTTTGGATCATGTTAATAGACCCACAAATGGGCCTAATGGGATGTGTTGAAGACATGCGGAAGTCCAAGTCTATACTGTCCTTAGTCTGGGATGTGTTTTTCTCTTTGGCCTTACAGAATTTTTTTTTTCTCTATGTGTTAGGCAGAATGTGATCCTAAACTGAGAATAGACCTTTCAGTGATCAGGCCTAAGGACGTGTTAGTTTAGTTTTCTGCTATAATAACGAGTTGTCACAGACAAGTTTTGTAAGAATGTACCATTGTCTCAAGACTACTAAATGATGAGGTTTCATGAAGCCGGTTGTTTATGCCTACCCAGGAAACACTGGATAATCTAGAGATGCTACTTAAAAGAAGGAGATTATGTTTTTGAAAACTACTTTGATCTCAATTTTGCAACTTCACTATCATGCCTTAAATGAGCCACAGTATATATTGAGCTTCTATGTAAAATATGTGATAAGGACTTGTCTTATTTTCTATCTTAAAGAGAATGAACTGGACCTTCTCCTGTAGTTTCTCAGACAGGCTTTAGAAACTGCATAAGTGATAGAAATAGTCTTCATCTAGTATTTTATTTTAAAATACCAGGCTATGTCTGAGACCAAGTTACAATCCTCCCAGTTTTCTTCCACTCAGTTACTTACTAGAGCCATGTTTTTAAGAAAGTGAGAATTATGGAACAAGAAAAATTCTGATAAACTGAAATAGCACCATATTATTGGCTAGCACAGAGAGGGAAGCTTGTATGCTGGGTTGGTGCAGATTTGGGCCAGGGCTCAGTGGAGTTCTAAGTAGCAAAGCTCTGTTGATGCCTTCAGTCCTGTACAGGTGCAGTTGAGCAGCCCCAGAACATGTGTACTTTTAATAGGTAGAATATATACCAAAATGTCCAAATTAGGGGATTTGTCATGGGGGAGATTTAAAGAGAAAGCAGTACAGATAATACTGGTGGTCTGTCATAGGGATGATGAGCAGATCAATTCTATTCATGAATTCAGATTTGGCTTTACAGGACCAAATATCCAACCTGCAGCCTGGCCTTCTTTCCCAGGTCCATCAGAGTTTGAGCTGAAGGACTCCTGAGGCAGATACTCTTTGCTGGTGTTGTCCTCACTGTCGTTCATCCCTTCTCCATCAGACACAGATTACAGGGAGCATGACCATGCACCTTTAGCCCTGTTCTCATGAGACAGGTCTGCTTGCATCCATGTACCCAGCACGTCACCTAGGTACATGCCAAATGATGCCATGTGTCTGGACGTGTGCCTGTTGAGTAGCAGGGAGAACATGGCATGGCTGACAGTAAAATTCCTCCCCCATGCAAATTACTCCACTGTTCATATCTACATCTTCCTTCTGCATGCACTAGGAGCTGCAGTGACCCGACTGGTTTGTCATAGCCAAAAATTCAGTGCACTCATGGGAGTCCTGGCAGTTCTTCTGGTGAAGGGCATTTGCTCAGATATATGAGCAAGTGGCTGAACTGTCTGCCTTCCCTGCCTTTGCAACAGCAGAGCAAGGCAATGTGAGAAGACTTAGTGTTTTAATTTCTCCTTCTAGTCCTGGACAGAAAAAGACAAAATATGCTATTTTTTTTTATTTTTAAAGAAACCTACAGCCATCTTTTTTTTTCTTTGTAAAGTCAGAAAAATTAGGACTGGGTTTGATTAGGCCTTTGGATCAAGATTTATGCTGTTTCTTAGTTTATTTGCCAGGTCCTACTTTAGAAGCAGTAAAATGACACTGTAATTCGGGTGACCTATTCAGTAGATACTTGCAGGAAAAATTCTATGTTTAAATAAAGTGAAGGTTATGACACAGGCTGAAAAAGTCAGGAAATCCACACTTAAGGCTGACACTAATGCTCATGTGGAAAATAAAAGACATAGTAACTCAAATTCAGCAGGGAATGCCAACCATAACTCTGAATTTCCAGGCTTTGTGTCAGGTTCTGTCAATATAATGTTATTTAAGTGGAGTTTTATGCCTGTGAATTCACTTGTGTTTTAATGGTAGGATTATTTTAAGAGGAATAATAATAGAAAAAAAAAGAGATCATGTTAGGAAAGGTTGCTTGTAAAATGTCTGTTCTTACATATGACAGGCCAGAATGGATAATCTTGTAGCAAAGCCACATGTAGACACCAAAGTAGAATTGTCTTCCATTCCTGGCCTTGCTAGACATTTCCTGGGTGTTTTTAGTAATTTATTTCTCTGATTTTTCTCAGTCTGCAAAATAAAAGGAATAGTACTGACCTCCTTCCTGATGTGCTTTATAAGCCTGCAGAAGGAGAGTGCCGTATCCAACCTAGGGTTGAACAGAGCAGCACTGTCTGTGCGTGGGAGCACAGCATACCTCACACCTCTGCTGGGATATATTTCATCCGTCTCCTCATGCCACGTGCATCTGCGCTGCATTCTGAGGCCACTGAAGGACCCCTGGCTTGGGCAGGTTCCCGCCTGGAGGTCACTGGCCAGCGCCAGCTGCAGCCTGTAATTCATCACTCGTGCCATCAGCCAGCAGGTCACAATCCACCAGCAGACCCAGCACCTGCATGGAGTCTGAGGAGAGCAGTGGAGGCAGCCAGCACAGCACTTGAAGGGTTTTTCTTTCTCCAGCTGTTCTTGCAAAGGGCCTCCTCTCCTCCTTTCCTTTTCCTTTTGATTTCATGGTTTCCTCTTTCACACTTCCACTGAGTCTTGTGTCTCTCATATGTGAGGCCTGGAAAAATTCATATTTCTGCCACTTTTAGCTGAAATAATGGAGACCAAAGTTTGCTCAGTTTGTAGCAGAAATCCTGTGTCTTAGAAATTCAACTTCTGTTAAGAACTTAGTGTGGGGAAATGAACTTGTTTGGTGACACCAGCTCAGAAATTGCCCATGTACTTTTGCTTATGTTGGCACTCCATCACTCTTTTCTAACACCAAGGAAATTTGATAGGGGAACAAAGTCACAGTGTGCTATCTGATCACAGTGATTTCTAGGAAGATCCACTATAACAGGCAACAGGAAATTGGGCACCTTTGAAAATAAATCCCTCTGATACGCTAGGAATTGAGTGGAAAGACTCTTATTAGCAGTGAAAGTTAGATCAGAGAAGGCACCAGGCAGGAAAAGCAGAACAATCTTGACATCACAGTACAAGTAAAAGGAGAACAAAAATGATGCAGTGAAGCCACCAATCCCCACTTTGCATACTGAGGCTGCTATAAGGAAAACACCTGTAAGGATAACATAACAATGACTCCCATAGGAAAAGAAGGATGGTAAATAGTATTTGTTAAGCTGTTGCTTTGGAGGTTTTCACAAGCACTTATAGAATAGTTATGGAAAAAACAGCCAAAATTCAAACATGCAGCAAAACTGCCTTTTGCAACAGTGTGAAGCAGCTGTCCATAATCAAGTAGTAACAGTCCTGCTCTTTACAACTTGGCAAAGTTTCTGCTCATCAATAAGCTGAGCAAACAAGCTCCTCTTTATGTACTGCATAGCTGCATTAGGACTTTCCCCGAGGAATTTCTTTGGGGTGATTTGCTTTTCCTAAGCATGTTAAAATTAAGAGGGAAGAGGATATAGGAAGGCAGAGGCCAACAGTGTAAAACAAGAGCAATTGTAGGAATTGGTGATATAGCCTATGAAGGGAATTAGACTTGGGAATAAATAAACAATGGGAAAGGTAAATCTGGTTCCTCCATGTTGCTTTGTTGCCTTGATGTGCATTCACCTGAAACATATTTTTTGCCTAAGCAACCATTTGTTTTCTCCGTTATGAAATGCACCTGGGGAACTCCTAGTTCCTGGGGAGGGAGTATAAAAATGAGTCATTGTCTCCTCCTGAGAAATGGGGGTGGAGGGGGAAAAGCTCTCTGTGTTCAAGGACAATATAGGCTAGGTTATTGAGTAATGAGGTAGGGAAAGCTCTGTAATGAGAAAGAGCTGTCAAGGAAGCACAGAACCCAGGGAAATTGTTTTATGAAGAGGGAGCAATCACAAAGTTGTTGGACCGACATGTTGTTACAGCTCTCCCTAGAATTTCAAGCTTTGGGGAAATAAAAATGTGTTTGGAGAGAGTGGTGCTATGTCAAGTCAACAAGAATTATAGACAGAGAAATATAAGTTATAGATTCCATCCTTTCAGCTATTGGATTCACTTTAATGTGATACTGCATTCTCCATGCTCAACTAAATATAGGGGGATTTGGTTTATATTAAAGGCCCAAGTTGGCTTTTGGTGGCATAAATCTTTGGTGGAGTAGCAAATATCTTGTTGAACCCTGCTCTACGTAAAAGACCTTAATAAAACCTCACAAAGCTTTTCTGTTGCCTTTTTTCTTTTTTTGACTGCTTTCGCTGAACTACTGAATGTAAGACAGATATATCCCAAGAGACTAGTGACAAGATAAGTTCTCTGGAATTTTCATGGCTAAAGTGCTTCCAGTAAGAAGACTGTACCCCTTTTGTGAGGCTGCACAACTCCCACCAATTTTGATGGTAATTTTATGTATATATGTACACACACATCTGGCTTCTGTGGACTAGATATGAAAAAAATTACTTCTGTTGTATTTGATATAGACATTTGAATTGATTAAAGCTGTGGACAGCAATTTTTCTCATTCCCTTCTTTTGTTCATTGCAATTATGACTCTTTGGGGTTTTTTGCTTGATTGAGATTTTTCTGAAGTGTCAGAGATGTTTTCTGGATTAACCCTATTACTAACTGTATAAGATTGTAAGAGATCTCTATGTAATTTTCATTTATATAATCATAGAATGTTAAGGGTTGGAAGGGACCTTAAGGGACCGTGGGCAGGGACACATTCCCTTGGACCAGGTTCCTCAAAGCCTTATCCAGCCTGGCCTTGCACACTGCCAGGGTTGGGGCATCCACAACCTGTTCCAGTGGTTTACCACCCTCACAGTCAAGACCTTTTCTCCTAATATCTAACGTGAGTTTGCTCTCTTTCAGTTTGTACCTATTGCTCCTTGTCTTGTCACTATAGTTCCTGATGAAGAGTTCCTCTCCAACTTCCCTTCAGGTACTGGAAGGCTGCTGTGAGGACTCCATTCAGCCTTCTCTTCTCTAGGTTGAACCGTCCCAAATTTCTCAGCCTGTCTTCATAGAGGAGGTGCTCCAGTCATATTTTCAACTTTGTGGCCCTCCTGTATTCCTTTATAGAGCAATCAGTGCCTCTTTAAGTGTATCAGATAGCTTTTCTAATGCTGATGCTTGTGAGCTCCACAAGGCCCAAAACAGCATGTGCATTTATATGTGACAGTTTGGATTAAAACACATCCAGGTGGTTTTGCACTCGGAAGTCTGCAATCTTGAGCCTTTTCCTTACTCTCTGGCCCCAGATGGGCTCAGCCCCTGGAGTATGCCAGAGCAAACTTAGTAACACATAAAGTGATGCTGCCTTGTGACTATCACTTAATTACATCAAAACGAAGTTTACATGGAGTGTGCTGTATATCCTGTCTACAGAGACCTTTTTCTGTAGTCAGTAGGAAGGCATCTTCTCTCCCATGAGACCAACGTCCCCTGCCAGACAATGAGAAGCAGCCTCTCACCTTCCCCTCCAGTTGGAGAAAGGAAGCAGAAGGGTTGCCAGCTAGAGTAGGGGAGGATAAACATGCCACAATACTTTGGTCTCAATGATCAAAAAACCAATAAACCCCAAACAAACAAAAAACACCAAACAAAACCCAACCAAACAAAAGAAAATGAAGAAGGGAAAAAAAAAGAAGAAAAAAATTGTTGCAATGTAGTTTGTGTTTAATCCTGTTGTTTTACAAGAAGGAGTTGATTTCATTGTCAACATACTGAATTCCAAATGCCCATTCAGCCTAAATGTCAGCTATATTTTCAGTTTAACTGAAGTCCTGAATTAAAAAAAAAGAATGGGAGACGAGCAGCATAAATTTTTTTTGTAATAAAAACTTTCCACTTTTAATCAGGGTGCAAGAATTTCTTGAAAGGCCAGTAGTCAATCTTTATTCTGTACCAGTTTTTACCTATCAGGTTGTGGTATTGGTGAGCATTACTCTTCTTTCATTTGGGAGAATAATGCAGTTAAGGATGTGCAGTCAGTGTCACCAAAAGAAATTGAACATGGGTGGATAAAGTTCATATACTTATGTATGCATCCAGTTTGCACAATGTTGACTACAAGAATGTTGTATGTCTCATTGAAGGAGGAAAAGGGTTTATATTAATTCTTGAAATATTGTATATTCTTGGATCTGGAGTTTGGCTTTTCCCATTCCATCATGTTATAGAGGTAGAAGCAAGATGGAATATGAATATGGAACTGGATCCAGACATCCTTCACATTTGGTTTGGGCCAACAGTTAGGTCTAAACTTCCTCCAGGTGCATCCTATCCTAAATTAATTTACTTCTTATTTTCCTGGAGTAAATACATTTTGCCCCAGGCTTTTGGAGTTAACAGGATTTTGTGACTATTTATTAGCACAATTAGAGCATGCTTCTTTGAGAGTTCATTATTTATTTCCAGTAAAAATCTCAATGTCCCACAATAGTACATAAACCAGGCAGGCTGTCCCTCTTAAAGTTCATATTGTGAGACATAAAAAATATCACCGTAGCAGCAGAATGTGGTGGTGGTATCCAAAAATGGAAGTTTATAGCTCAATAATGCACGTGTATTGGGTGACCAGGTGATTTCTGGTGTTTCTTCATTTCCTCTCCAAACACAGTTGTTTTATTGTCATAATTAGGAGTACAAGGAAATGCTATTGTGTGTTTTGGGAGAGTATTAACTCCATATTAGGAGTTAATCTATTTCTGCTCAGCATCACAGAGAATGTTCAGTGGATTTTGTTTACTTTAGTTGTCTTCATACAGCACAATTCAGCCTCTTGCACTGCTGTTAATGGGCTTTCTTTTGTCCTCAATACAAGATCCTTAAACTGAATTTTTAAGAGGGAAGCTCTGGTGAAGAAAAGGTCAATAAAAGTTAAAGGAAACCTCTGTGACTAACCTGTAATAAAACTAGGATACTGAAAGGGTTAAAAAATGAGTATGTGAACAAGGTACACTGATCCAAGCAATGAGATATTTTATATGGAATTTATTGTAGCTAATTGTAAGCAGGTGCATTTGAACCACCAGATGCCAACCTGCCAAAATGTGTCAGGGGTCTAAAACTTAGCCAGACCCTAATGCATGGTGAGGTCTGCTTGTTGCAGGTGAGCTGGAGCCTTGCTGAGCTGCTGCTCAGAGTGTCTCTGTTGGACCAGGGTAGGTGTTAGCCATGAGCACTGCCTGCCTGCTGGGGCTGGCTGTGGTTGGGGCTGCAGCAGAAACACCCAGGCGTTCTTTCCTCTCCTCTGAGTACAGCTGCTGTTTCATACCCACAACTGCCAAAGTGGTGTTAGGATTCATTCTCCATCAGCAGAGATGATTGTTTGCAGTGGATTTACTCCATGTGACCTTTTGCTCCAGCAGCACTGCTGTAGAGCAGCTCCTGAAGTGCAGAACCAAGGCTGTGTGATAAAACATGTTGTCTTCAAGCTCTCCAAGTGAGGCTCACCGTGTCACATAGACCTCTTCAGCATATGAAAGACTGGCTGAAAAATCATCTGGGCTACCTAAAAATATGCAGTCATAACATTTGTTTTATTGGTAATAAGTACTCAGAAGCATAACATGGTTTGTGGTGCTGAGGTTGCTTGGAGGTGTTGGACTGGCTGCCCCTGCTGATAATGTCCAGCAAATCTGAGGGCTAACTGTTTCCTTATTGTGTATAAATTCCATTTAATTACTGCAATAATACATTCTAGGCAGTGCATTTCAAGTTGATAATTATTGTGTGTTTAAATTTACTCCACCTTAGTTGTGTGGAAAAAAAAATGTACTGCTGTACTGCTGGCAAATCTGGGAGAATTTCCGGGTTTCCATGAGTTTAAAGGAAGAAAAAGTGGGGAGGGAAGCGGATAAGTTGCTCTCCCTCCCCCCTGCACCCCACCTTTTTTTTTTTTTAATATTTCAGTGAGATCCTGATGGAATAAAGGTGGGATGTCAAATTAATTCAGATTTTGAGGTAGGGACTGTGCCAGTATGTCCAAACTTTTTCAGCTGACTGGCCACTGCCAAACCTCAAATTTTTCTGTGGACCTCTGTCTGCCCTTGCCATTAAACTTTTAGTTGAGAACTGTACTATAGAGATGGGCTTTGATAAGAGTCTGAAGACTGTGACCTCAGAGGCCATCAGCTTTCTGTGGACTGTGATTTCACAGGAGCACAAGAACAAAGATTGCAAGTGATGAACATGAAAAGACAGAATCAACCATAATTGTTTAATGTCATACATGTTTGATCACTTCTTAAAAGTGTTTCATTTTGAAGAGTCCACAGTCTCCTCCTATGTTTACTCTAGATCTTCACCATTCATACTCTTAGGAAACCTTTGTTAATACAAAATCTAAGTCTTTCTATTAACCTAGTCCTAAACACCAAAGCATAAAAAACATGTACTTTGTCTTTGCAACTTTCTTTTGTATATTTAAGACAATTAGCATGTCCCCTTCATCATCTTTTTAGTAACCAAATAACCTCAAATCTTCCAATTTTTCCTCTAAGGCATAATTTGTAGGCTTTTAATGTGCAGTTCTCCTGTCAGAGCTGAGGTCTCTCAAGCTCTGGAAGAGGAAGAAGGAGAATCCAGTCTCCTGCAGACTGCTTATCTTCTTTTGCAGGCTGTTCCAGTGTGTCATTTGAAACATTGCATCATTCTCCCTGTGATCCACTACACAACCCCTAGTTCTTTTCTATCTAAATGCTTCTCTAGCTGTTCATGCAGCAGTTTATTCCTGTAAAGAGGCAATAAATAGTCCTCTGCCCCGTGGAAAGTGTGCCCTTCTGACTGATAAAATTAATGTAGGAGGATTATGGTGCCTTTTATATCTTCTAGTGCATTTAGAGATTGTCTTATTTGGTGTCCTCTTCAAAGCTGATGAATAAATTGGTTTTCATATTTGATAAATACTTTTTGTATCTTTCATGGATCATTAGTGAAAATACTGAGAAATACTAGATATAGGAAAAGCCCTTTAGCCATTGGTTGTTCCCTCCCAAAAAGAGGATTGTATTTCTCTTTCACCTAGATAATTCCATAATTATCTCCAGAGCACATCATGTCATGCAGTCTGGCACATTTCTTAAGATGAGCTATATTACAACTATGACTTCTTTATCCACAAGTTCTGTTATGTGGTTGTAGGAATTACTTTGGTTTTGCACAGTTTGTTCTGGCAAATGTAAACTGGCTTATGCTTATCACATTGTTTATTTTCTAGGTATTTACAGATGGTTTGTTGATTATTTGTTTAAGCATTTCTCTGGCATCCTAGGGTTGTAGTGTAAAAATTTCCCCTTTCCTCTTCTGCCTCTTTTAAAGATGGACACCATTGTCCTTCCCAGTCTTCTTTTATCTCCCCTCAGAGACACCTTTCCTATAATATCTGTCAGTAGTTCCAAGATTTAATTAGTCAATTTGTGATGTATTAAAAAAAAATCATGCATTTTACAATCTTATGTGGTCTATAATCTGAGTGTATTAGCTCCAACCATTTTAACATGGAAATTATCCAAATTCTTGTTAACATCTTGTTTTATTTGAAGCTTATGTCTCATTTTGTTGTAGGAATCAGTAGTATGATTTTTGCGCAGAAAAAACATAATTAAACTATGGCTATCTCAGTAGAATATTTGTGGATATATAAGAAAAATAGCTATTGCCATGTAAGCATATTTCTATTAGATATGATCTAGCAGAGGGAGTGTATTACAAGGAAACAGTCTGGGTGTGAAGTGAAAATTAATGCAAATTGGTCTTCTAGCATTTTCTAATAGAACTAAAGTAAGAATCATATGTATTGGCTGTATTTAGATTTTATTCACTGTATGACCTGTACATGGTTTGGAACATGAGAAAGCTAGGACAGGAAACATTTGTTTTCCAAAGTTTCTAACAGAACACCTCCTAATCTGGGGTCCATTGATCACTTCTATGCTCGTGAGAAATCCTCTGAGACCTTGCTAATTGATTATAAAATACTCCTAGAAGGTCAGCAAACGTCAGAATATGCAGTGGACTTTGCAAACCTATGAAATGAAATAACTGCACATCTTGGGTACACTTGTGCCTTTTGGGATCTTTCTGTGTATATACACCAAGGGAGCTGTGGGCTGCACCCAGGGTATGTCCATTTCTACTTCTTACTTTCATTCAGCAGAATGATCTTTTCTGTACATTCAGGAATATCAGAGGAAATTCTACTTAGAGTGACATCTGTTTTTAAATACCCTAGTATATATCAAGTAAAACGAAGACACTCTCCAGCATCACCTTCAAACTGAAAATAATACCAAGCAGATGAAACTTCTTGTGCAACCAGAAACCATGAAATATTGTTCTAATACATACATATTTTCCTATTCCCCAAATTATTAGGATTTTATCACAAATACTGCTGCAATTGTTTAATTTTATCTTCCTTAAGTTCTTAGATATTACTCTACTTTCAGAGGATGCAGATCTGTGTATCTCAGACTCCAGAGAGATCTACTCCATACTATTCCTCAGGCTTGTCTCCAAGTTAATGGTATCTGGGAAATTATTTGGTAACACTTGTTACTTCCAAGACTCCTATTATTGTAGTTTCATTTGTGAAAGGTCACCATTCTCTGAATTATGTTCAAGAGCTGTTTCAGCTTGTGTCTTATGTCTAATCTTGCCCTTGTCCCAGGATCATGCTATTCCACAGGGTGGTAGTCTTTTTGGTGACAACAGTACTTATAAATCATTTACAGAGATGTGTGCATCAATTTCTCCCATAACAGGTTATTTCCAAACATCAGTGCTTAAATGCAACAAGTGGTCACAGTAGCTGTAGTTAGAAAACATTTCCCCTGAAGAGTCTTATTAGATTTCGGCATCTTCCCAAAAATGAATTTTTTTTGCGAGGAATCTCAGAAAGCCATTGCCAAAAATATATTTTGTAATATTTTTAAAGCCAAACTGGGATTAAATAGTAGTCAGGGAATGGTGCATCAAAACAGGAAGCTGGGTACAAGTTGACAAGGAGAGGATTGCTCTGCAGACAGGGCACATAGGGTCACCCTATGAATTTGTTTTCTCTGCCACCCTCCCCACTATGTGAAGCTGCTGAACAAAAGTGTGTCAGAAGAAGGAGCACAACACTGCAGTGCTGCTGACTGCTAACTGGCCAGAAGCAAGGATACCTTCCTTCCAAACAGTCCCCTGGAGGGAGAGATGTATCTACACCCAGCTAGTCCTATGCCTTCACCTATGTCCCTGCTGCAGCCACAGGAAGGTCCCTGTAGTGCAGGGACTTCTGAGGAGAACATGAATAAGTGATGAAGGAAGGTGGAAATCTGTCCTGAAATAAAATTTAAGAAAGGCAAGGCACTGTAGTTGAAAAGAGGAAGTTTGACAGTATGGGAAAAGCCAGGGTGAGGAAGGCAGCCAACAGCACATAATTCAATTCAAAGTTTAATTATTCTGTAGTGCATCATGAGACATAACACTAAGCATGGAGAGGGAAGGGCTGTCACCTTCCCAGATTCTGTAGCTTCCTCAGTAAGCCTGTGCTGTTTGTGGAAGCAAACAAGTCAATCAGATGTTGCACACCAGCAGCAAAGCAAGCTCCATCAGCAGCAGCACATTAGCAGGGACAGGAGTCCCTAGTCTCATGCTGGGTCCATGGCTCCCTTGCTGCAGCTGGGAATCAGGCCTGTCTGCTAAGGCTCTAGGACTACATTAATTTTTTTTACAGGAGGCTAAAGGTTTTCAGGATGTATCTGTGGCCAGGCTGAGGTAATACTAAGGAACACAATTGGTCCCAGACTATGCATTGGCTACTCTCTGCCTAGAAATGGTTTGATTCTTCAATCAGCTCAATGGGCAAATCTGGTGGCATAGTTTTTTTCTGTCACTCAGGGTCATAATCTGCCTTAAAATTCAAATTTTCTCTCATAAAAGAACAATGAGTGGGACAGGTTGTTTACATTATAGTTTTCCTGTTCCTTGCAAATGAAGGTTCAGAAGTTATAGTGTGCAGGTGGAGCACTTTTTAACCTACAAGCCAGTAATTAGCACCTTTGCTTCAGGTTAGCATTCAGCATATGGACCTTATTGCTTCATCAAATGTCTGAGGATCCATCTGGTTTTCATCAGCTGAACAGCACTATTTGACAATGAGGGTGAAAAAAAAGCAAGTTTTGCTAGTAGCAAAAGTATTCAGTTTTCTTTGCCTAAATCTCTTTCTCCACTCAATCTCTCCAGCAGCCATCTTATCTTCTTCCCCCATCCCAAGGAAAATAATGTGAATGACTCCAGTAACTTGTATATAAATCAATAATGTTCTGCTATCATAGGAGAATAATACATGTTGACAGCAGGGACTACCTCAGCTTCTCCACCTGAATTTGTGACTATAGGTGAGAGACTTTCCTTAGGAAAATCAAGGGTACTGCTTGAAACAGTAGTTTGTGGTCCTTATCTGAGTTCTCTTTAAGTCTTCTGAAGCAATTCTTTTCCCTAAGCATCTTCTTAATCCAGAAACTCTCCTTCTTAGAAGTTGGATTGTATTTTTATTATTTTTTTAAACAGAAACAGACTCTGAACAGCTACAATACAGAAGCTATGCTGGTCTGTGGAGTCTTCTTGCAGGGGATTTTTGGGCTTTTAGCAATTAACTGTGAATGCCATCCGTGTACTTCTAGTATCACTCATGCCAAAGTTATTAGGTCTGTCTCCTCACCAGATAAACGCTCCCGAGCAGATGGATCTGACCCATCCTATATTCCAGGTTTAGGAAAATGGTTCTCAGATAGTTTAAACCGAAGGTTATTACTTTTTTCTACCCTACTCCCTGGCTCTCCATGCCCCTCTCATTTAGGCTGCTATGTCAAACACTGAGTGTGATTGTGATGACAGAGATTACTGTGAGCATAAAGTTCAAGAGCTCAGCTGTTTATTTGTTTAAGAAAGTTGTTTTCTGAGTGTTTCTCTATATATCTAGCCACATGCTTAGACTGAAATACCCCAGCACAATCACTGGTTTGTACGAATATTATTTTGACAGCAAAGAATGCTTGTAAACATCCAGGATGGGGAGGGGAAATATTCAGTGTCTTAGGACTCATTCCATTTTCATGTGGTTTGTTCTTCTGTCAGTGGCATGGGAGGAAATTCCTGTCGAATAACTGAGGAGACACTGTGTGTGAAAATACCACGGCTCAGGTGAGTAGTGCTGGAACACAGGCAGGAGGTTAGAGGCAGCTTCTGGCCATCATCTTCAGCAAATAAGCGTGGAAGGCAGACCCAAATTCAAAACTTTCAGTTACAGGTCCAGAAGCAGAAAACTGAAGATGGCTGTGTCTCTACATTGCCCAGGAACTCTGCCTAATGTCATCGTTGACAAGCCAAGTCATGGATTTACATAGTTGGTTGCATATATCTCTTGTCCTGTCATTTCTAAAAAATGTTGGATTTAGTTTTTCAGGAATGAAATTTACTGGAACTTTGCTTGGTCTTCCAATACCTAGAAACAAAGCTGTTAATTAGCTCTGCATGTGCAGTACCTGCCTTTCACTTACGGGTGTAGCTGAGGTCAAGATGTGACTTGTGAGCTGTAGATGCAGAGCTTTTGATTATGTCTTGGGCAGTGGGAAAGCAAAATGATTCTTCCTTCAATTCAACATTCTCTCTGGCTGACCACTCTGATTTTCTGAGTTTGATTTAACAACTTAGCTCTCCTTATAACTCTTAGCTGTTAATCACAATATATTAATAAAAAGAAGGAAAACAAAACCTGCCCAAATCACTTTCAGGTGACTTTAACTGCTTTTCAAAACAGCTCTTCCCTTGACTATTTTGTTACAAATTTGAAGCAAGGGTTCTGGGAAAGAGAGTCTTTAAATTATTGCTTCGTTTTTAAAGCTAGCCCCATGATACACACATCAATTTTTTTATGAGAGCAGTTCCTTTGAAAATTATCTTCTTGTGTTTTCTTTCTTTCAAAATTTATTTTAACTGAGAATAAACTGATTTTTCATTATGACACTCATTTCTCCAGAGAATAGTATTGTTTTTCTTTTATTATTTTCTGGTTCAGTCCATTTAAGTCTTCCTCCTCCTCCTCAACTTCCTTACTGCTTTAAGCAGATGAGTTAGGTCTGAGTAGCTGTGTCCAATTTCTGGCACAAAAAAAACCCCAAACCAACAAAAACAACAAAAAACCAAACCAACCCAAAAACAACCCAGAAAAAAATCAAACCTCCCTCAAAACCCACCCTTGATTTCATGTCCTTAATGGGTTGATTACCAGATTACTTCTTTACAATTACAGCACTTGTTTCCTGTTTTCAAAGGCAAAAATCAGCCACTTAAGCATGACTAAAAAAAAATACCCCGGGTGCCTAAATTAGTTTGCCTACTTAGAGCAATAACAGCCCTATCAGACTGCAGGTGTCACAATACCCACACACACATAGAGCAAACTTAAAAACAGGAGGCAGCCTTACTGAACCCAGAGGAATCTTTTTTAGCAGAGTTCATGCTTCTTAGCTCATGAGGTCAGGCTATAGAAAAGCAGCTGACACTATGATATTGAAGGCTCCAGTGGTTTTCCTGCAGGAATAGATGGATGACCTGGTTGTTTTATATTGCTGACTTTGTCCATTAAAACAGCAAAGTAAAAACTGGTTTTCCTCATGTGGGTTTCTTCTTAATGAAATTTGTTCCTTGTCATCAGACCTATTTGTATGTTTTTTTGCCCCCTCGGTCTCATTTTTCTTAATAGTCTCTTAACTTCCTGGCTTTTCAATTTCAGTTGTCAGGATAAAGTTCATTCAAGGCTAAAGTGTTCTGACACAATTCATTCCAAAAGCAAAGGGAAAATAAAAGAATTTATTAGACTTTATCTCTCTGCCATATCATGTCAGTGCAGGGGTTAATTCTTTCTTAAGTTACTCAAATTCAGAAGAATCATGAATTGACAGACATATTTTCAGATAATAAAACTCAGGCCTACTGTCAGTGCTAGGTTTCAGCATTAGTGACTGAGTTCTGAGGTGTTTTGTGGGAGGTTCTACTTAGGTTAATCCTCAGAATTTAATGCAAATATTTTGAGAGGAATCATATATATTTAAGAACAATCTTAATTCAATTCCTCCTACGTATGGATTATACTTGGCCTTCCACAATGTTTTTTCCCCTCACAGGTAACTTTGTCTTCACATCCTTAAAATTATCAGGATTAGAAATATAGACATTCATCCAACCTCACATCATTTTCTTATTGCTATGATCAGATCAGTCATTCAGACAACTCATCAAATAATTTAGGGATAACTTGAGTCTACTCTTTCCCCATTCTTTCTGCAGCCGTATCACATATGTCATATGTGTAGACAGAAGAGCTTACTCACTAAAAACTAAATCCTTTTTCTGAGAAAACCAAAGCTAAGAAAGAATAAATTGCAACAGGAAAGAATATTTTAGAGAGCTTTTGTTATGTGAAAGTAGCTTTTTAAAAAAAGTTGCTTCATTTTTTTATGACCCGTTTATGACTGCAGAAGAACTGTAGAAGAAAGATGCTGACCAGTATGCATTTCTCCTGATAAGAGTGGCTGCATCAGCATCAGAGAGATCAGAGAAACTCTTTTTCAGAAAATCCCAAAATCCCACACAGGAATAACTGACCTATACAATTTCTGTGTATAATGTACTCTTGGCAATACTTCTTTACTTAAAATTCTTCCCCCCCCGCAAATACTTCCTTTTTACATGCTATATGCATACCATAATTCAAAGTAGTTTAATTTCTGAAGTATCTAACCCTTCAAACAGATACAGCTGAAATATTTCTTAGTAAGGGTAAAAAGGCAGCTGAAGTGGAAAACTTACCTGGTGCTCCTGACTAGAATCAGGCTACATGTTCATCAGGCTACATATTCAAACCTATATGTGTTTGATTTCCTAGTGTTTTAGAGTTGGTCTAGACCCATCCTAAGTGCTGCTTCAAACACAGCTAAACTCTCACAAGAAAGATGATTTCAGTAGAATTCTACTATGTCAGAGTTGAATGCTATTTCATTTTGTTTTAAGCTCAGTCGAGGCCACTGTCAGGTTATTCCTCAATTTGACTTTGATTTGCAAACCTGAAACCCAGCAGCAGTAAGGACATCCTGGTCTGTGTTCACTAAAAGCTCTAGTGACTGTGAATCCTGCTAAAGCCCTGTGGAGATGAACCTGTGCTCTTTTGGGTTAGCTCCTCCTGAGCAGTTTCTCACCTGCAGGCCACATCTGTCTAACCTATCAGCAGAAATGGGCATGTCTGTGCCCAAGAACAAACTGCTTTGAGATATTCATGGAAAATCTAGGAAATCCCTGTCACTCCATATTACTATTTGGCAATCACTTTCCCTGGGAACCTGCTTTTGCTGGAGCAGACAAGCTGTCAGCCCTGCAAGAGGTCTTTTTGTTTGTGTATCTTTTCTGTTCCTCTGTTTACTTAAAGGGACAGAATTGTCAGCTCTTGTAAGGCTGGTCTGTATAACTGATGGCCTGTCCACCTCAGACTTGCATATTTTTGGCTTTAAAAAAAAAAAAATAAAGAAGAATCTTATCCAAACACAAGTGAAATGGGCAGATTTATGAAAGAAAAGAAGAGCAAAGTGGAAAAGGAAGTTTATGTTTTTTGTAGAGACTTACTGCTGTGCAAATGCACTGAAAGAATCTTTTGGCTGTTTGGGCATTTGTATAACAGCTAGAGACGCAGAGCAATTAGATTTTCTAAGTATAAGCAAGAGAATCTGTTTTGTTTATACAGAAAAGTCCCCCAGAAGAGAGGCAGAAGCGGAGACATAAGTAATAAGTGCATGTGTTTGGAAAGAGTATAATGTACTTATAAATATTATAGTGGCGTCGCTACAGTTGAGGGTCTGGCAAGATTTCTGTTGTAAACCCTTCTTGTCAGAGTTTCAGGACAGAGCTGTAAAAATTCCAGGCTGTAGCTTGGCATGTGAGGGCTCAAGGCACAGGTTTCTCTCCTGCCCCCTCAATTAATTGTTATGAACCTGGTTGTTGTCAATAGGGCAATATTAGGCATAGCATTCACCCTTCTCTCTGAGAAGCAGAGAGAAAGGTTATTATTCCTGTCTTGCCAGAAGAGCTGGGCTACTGAAAATGCATTGGGTCATCAGATTGTACTGCAGGAAGAAATGCCAGTGTGTTGAGGAATGGTAGATAGAAACAAGTGACACCTTTCATTTTTGGATCCAGTCTACATGTCTCTAGATGTTTGATTACGTAAAGAGAAGATCATGCAGATTTTTAGGAAGCTGACTTCATGAAAAATGCTGCAAAGGGAATAAAAACCAATTAATGATTCTAGAACTAAACATTTCCTGAGTCTCTTCATCATTTACTGGCTGCATTTTGTTGATAGTTGAACTTAATGACAAAAGGAAGCATGAAGATATGTTCTTAAGCTGCAGTCAGTAAGGCTGTGATGTTTTTGTGTATTAACTGGCAAATCTGGCAGTGGTAACAAAGGCAAACTTAACTAAGAATAAAAAGGAATTCGGCTGCAATAAATTTAGGTTATACAAATAACCAGTGAGAAAAACAATATTTTACATTTGGGCAGTGTATGTGCTCTTTAAATTCAACAAATTTCATCAAAAGAAATCCACCCTGTCCTGTTCAGCCAAACACCTTAGAATTCCTGCACATGGTATATGAGCTTGGTCTTCACAGCACAGGAGCTGCAAATCTGCATCCAAAGAATCAAACTGAACACTGAAAGGCATGGTAGATACATGTGCACTAAATATATTGATAGCTGTAATTACACCGGGATTTAGGGACCTAGTTTTGGGGCTAACATTTCATGCGAATGTCACTTGATCTGGTCTGTGTGGCTTATGTATATATTATGAGCCATTAAATTATCACTGAAATTGTTACCTTTTGGTAGTGGCTAAAGAGGAATGAATTCTACTCAGGTATCAGGTTGTCAAGAGCGATGTCACGAGAGACATCATGAGCTGCTAAGGCTAAAGAAAAGATCATCAAGACAATAAATCAGTAAGCTGTGCAAAATGTTTCAGTTGTGCCAAAAAAGATTGCAGACTACAAAACGTGTTTTTACCATGATGGTTGCAAAGAGCATTTAAGCTGGAAAATGGAATGCCTTTCACTAATCTTATTATAAATGGCTAGTCAGGCAAAAATCTAATTTGCTAAAGGCACTGTCCCTTTTGCTCCCTTGCCCACTGCATAAAGTCATTGCCCGTGGGCCAGCATTTGTAGTGGGCAGCCCCACCCAACTGAGTGATACAGGGTACAAGGCAGTGCTGGAACAGTCCCTTAGGATTCAATCTGCCTTCAAAGAAATGATACAGACTCCCACACTAGACACCAGAACTTCTCCAAGTATCCAGTGTGGTAATCTGTCTCATTCTGAAGTAAGGAAGTCAAGCTAAGTTGCTGTTGGCCTAAATGTCCCATTGAAATGATATTTGGAATCTGACTTAAATACTGAAAATGTGGAACCAAGTCTGTATTGCAAAACACTGAGGCATGAGGAAATAAAGTGCAAAGTAGGGCAGAATAAAGCTGTTTATTTTAATACCGATCCTTATGGATTAGCTGCTTTGTTTCTGCCTGTTCAAGTAAAGTGGCTTGAGAGAAAAGTCTGATCTGTCCTGCTTCAGAGTAATTTCACTCAGTGTTTACTCTTTCTTTACAGTATAACTGGAAAGGGGAAGCCTTTAATACTAAGGTTAAAAATGTTCAATATACTGTCCTTTTACAGTAAAGTTTTAATCACTCTCTATCATTATCTACATAGATAAATGCTTTTTAATTCTGGAAGATAAGGGAAAAAATAGAGATCGAGTGATTGGAAGCTGAAGCTATGTTAATATGGACAGGAAATAAGAAACTAGTTTTTAGAGGTGAGGGTAATTATCCGTTGTAACAAACTACCATGGGGATTTCATAGATTCTCTATCCCTTGAAATACTTAAACTAAAACTGGACACCTTTCTAACAGTATGATTGAAGTCAGCTTGGAGTTATGGGTTTGCAAGAATTTCTGGGTTAAATTCAAAGACTGGTGTGTTGCAGGAGGTCAGCCTAATGACTCGTAAATGTCTGTCTTCTGGTCTTAATAATTCATATTGCTAGAGGAAGAAGAGATATTCATGTTCTTAATTTTCTAGAAATAGCCACAAGTGGCTACAGTCCCACTGTCTGAATTTCAGAAACAGAAGATGAACTTTTGAGAAAGTAGCTGACTTTACTTTGAAATGCTTTTGTGTCACCCTTTACATAATGTCTTTGTCTACATCAGTGGCCTTCTGCAGGTCTTCCAGGAGATAACAGAAAAAGATAAATAGATGGAATGATATTTTTAATAACTTTTTTTTAAAATTCTAAATCAAATAATCTCCTTGGAGTTGCCTATCCTCTATGCTTTACTGACAATTATAATTCCCGTGGTAACTACTCATTCCTTTCACCTAGTTTGCTTTGGAAGGGACATTGACCGTATGTAATATTTAAGTTACAAATAGCTGTAGCCATATAGCTAAAACAGAAATTGCACTCTCAAAAATGCATATGAAGGTGTGGAAATTCACTTTTCCGTCTGTGACTAAATTGCAGCCAGATCTTGTCCAACATTATCCTCATGGCTCTGAAGGAGCACTTTTTTTTTTTTTGTGTGTGTGTGTGTGTGTGTGTGTGTGTGTGTATGTATACATTTGTGTGTGTGCATGGATGCATGCGTGTGACTGATGTGTAATTTCGGTAAAATTAAGAGAGAGAGAAACCATGGAAAATCCAATCCAGTACTACCAAATTCCTGGACAGGTAGTCCATGCATCAATCTCTCCTCACTTCACATTCTCAGGGCAGATCAGTGTGCTTGAGGCCTCAGAGGAATTTTTCTCATATGCCTCCAGTGTTTTTATAAGACTGCCTTGGCAGGAAATACATATGTTCTTAATAACGATTAAAAAGAATAAATTCACCTTTCAAAGTCAAAGTGAAAATGGCATAGCAAGTGTAATTGAGGCAAATGATTATGGTACTTATCTGTCTTTACAGAAAAAGGTCAAGGGAATTTGCTATCTCCACAAGGATATGGTATTTTAGTAGATCTTGAGTATATGGTTTGCCAAGGATTCAAGGCTGAGTATAAAACATGCCATTCAAAGAGTGAATATGAGCATTCATCTGGGTGAAGAACAACTTTTTAAAGAAATAAAAACTATAAACAAAGTTTGAAATAAACCAGGTATAAACTGCCCATACAAAATCCAGCAAGGAAACTGAAAGGAACATTCAGCATGGGATTTCTGCACTGCAAATACAGGAAGAAAATGGATTTTATAATCAGATGGTTAGGCTAAGGTCCACCTGATGACTGCATTTTTACATAGTTAAATAAAGAATAGAAGGAGTACACACTTAGCATATGAGTCTGTCTCTTCAGGTAGCAGATAGGTTGCTCCTAGTGCAGTTTGTGGAGTAAGGAACTGTATCTCCATTAACATCATGGAAATATCCATATTTCTATGATGTTATGAGAAATCTTGGCTTCTATCATGCTCTAAGTTAATTTTGAGGTCAGCCTCTCACCTTGCATCACCTTGTCTGTTTCAGCTGGTGGTGTGTGTTAGAGTTATGAGGAAAATAAGGGAGCAGTAGGCAAGTTTAGGCTCAAAGCAGCACATCTGACCAGCTCTTTATTCCATGAGGATGGAAGGAGAACATAATGTTGCTCATAGATTTCACAACTTCGATTCATGGAATATTTGTTGGAATTTTTTACTTTATTTATCTATCACCATAGCAGCTGATTCCTTCACATATTAAAGAGAAGAAAAAAAAAAAAAAGAAACACATTGGGGCCACATTTCATGAGCTCTTAAATGTTACTTTCTGGTGTGTAATTGTTTCTCCTTCATTGACTACTAATCAAGCTGCAGTATGCCTAGCCTTGCAAATCCAGTGAACTTGGAAAATTCCTTTAATTTTTAAAGTTTGTTTGTTTGCCAGGTGGTTTTTTCCTCCAAGCTTGTCCAACTTTGAAAATTACAACTTAAGTAAAACCAAAAACATAAGTATCATGGATTGCTGAGGGATTACCTTACCACATTAATATTCAATAATGCCAGCTGCCCTAGTTCAGCACATTAGAGCCCTGATTCAGCAGGGTCCTGAAATGGGTCCTGAAATGGGGCCTGAAAATTTGGTGGAGAAAGGAAGCTTTTTCTTTTGAAGGTAGTCGTCACTTTCAAATAGAGATTTGTTTTTCCCCATGTACACAGAATGCTTACAACAGATTCTGTTAAGTGTGTGAATTTGGTAATCTTCCTCCAAAATACTACAATTTTAAAAAGTGGAATAAAACTTCCATAATTGTCAATCCCCTGAATGGAAACACTTCCAAGAAGTTCTAACTGTTTTTTTTTCCCTCTTTTCTAGCTTTTACTGACCAAACTCTGCCTTTGTGTATGTATATACTATAAAGTACTGAGGCATAAAATAAATGTGAAGGGGAGAGATGAGATTATAAAGGGGACCCCCACCACAGAATCACAGAATGGTTTGGGTTGGAAGGGACCTTAAAGTTCATCCAGTTCCAACCCCTTTACCATGGATAAGGACACCTTCCACTTGATCAGATTGCTCAGAGCCACATCTAGCCTGCCCTTGAACACTTCCAGGGATGGGGCATCCACAGCCTCTCTGGGCAACCTGTTCCAGTGCCTCACCACCCTCATAGTCAATAATTCCTTTTTTATAGTTAACCTAAACCTAGCTTATTTCAGTTTGAAGCCACTTCCCCTTGTCCTATCACTACATTATCTTGTAAAAAGTCCCTCTCCATCTTTCCTGTAGTCCCACTTTAGGTACTGGAAAGCTGCTGTAAGGTCTGCCAGAGCCTTCTCTTCTCCAGGCTGAACAACCCCAACTCTCTCTCACCCTATCTTTGTAGAAGAATTACTCCAGCTTTGTGATCAACTTAATGCCCTTCTTCTGGACTCACTACAGCAGGTCCATGATCTTCTTATCTTGGGGGCCCCAGAGCTGGATGCAGTATTCCATGGGAGTGGAGTAGAGGGACAGAATCCCCTTCCTCAACCTGCTGGACATGCTTTTTTTGATGCAGCCCAGGAGATGGTTTGCTTTCTGGGCTGCAAGTGCGCATTGATGGATCATGTTGAGCCTCTCATGTCCATCACCCCAAGTCCTTCCCCTCAGGGCTGCTCTGAATCCGTTCTCTCTCCAGTGTATTTGTGCTTGGGATTGCTTGGATCCATGTGCAAGACTTTCTATTATATAAAAGCTTTTTTTAGGTCAGGCAGTATTTTGCAACACATGCATTTGCCAAACCACACTCTGGTGATAGACCCTTGGCAAGTGATGTTTTCTTAGCCAAGAGTTAAAGCATGCTGAAGGTGAAAACAAATTTTGCTGGAGCCAGCACAAGGGACTGCAATAAGCCAAGCAAACCAGTCAGGCAGGCAATTTCCTATTCACTCACTGGTGAGGAAAATGGACTTCAGCTCAGAAGTCCTATGTCACTTAGAGTCTAAAACTGTAGGGTAATCCTGTCAACACAGTGAAGAGCAAAAAGGATGCTCAACTGGTGGGGGGAGGCGCTGGAGGGCTGCTGAGTTTTCCTCTCCTAAAACTTTCACTTGCTTTTCACACCAATTGCTTGTGATTTTGTTAGACCCACCTAACCAGAGGGATGGAGTCATGTGTAATTCCTTGCAGAAGGAGCGGCAGGACTCAGGGTGAGAGCTGGCTTTAGGTGGAGAGTTTTCCTGTTTTCAGGAAATGAAGATTTAGCACCCTGGAACCGCAGGCAGAAGGAAGGATCTGTTTTGCCAGGAGTGGTGTGAGCTGGGACACTTGGCTATCTGGCTGTGGGAGCCAGGGAGCAGGCAGACTGTGGGGATGGAGCCGTGCCGGCAGCCGAACCCTTGCCCCGTGGCTTCTTGTGCTCGGTACCTTGGTGCTCCCATGACACAAAAGTGTTTCCAGATGAGTGGATCGTGTCCAAATGTTTGCCTCTTGGCTATTAGCACTGCAAGAGCAAACAATTTTTCTCATGGCTAACTAACTTCCTTCAATTCCTTCCCCCGCTGAAATTTGCTTCTTGTTTGTCTTGCCATGACAACATCGCTGTGCTATCCAGAGTGAATGTGTTAACGCAGGAAGGGACAAATCTGAGAGGTCTGACTGGCAATTTTTAAACTCCAGATGGCCATTCTCCAACTACCTGTCGGCTTGAATAGGAAATAAGTCTCCTGACAGGCTCACTTCCTTCCGTTTGCATTGTTTCCAGCAAAAATAGATTTTTAATAACTCCCATAATAACGTTCCTGCAAGGTGCGGCCTACAAACCTTAGTCTGAAACAGGACAAACAGAGTGAAATGTCTGTTGACTTTTCACCTATCAGTGGCCTGTAGCCAGTGAGCTGTGGCTGATTATTAACAAAAAATAGGAAATAACCTTAGACTAAATATAACTAAGATGTGCCCAATATCCAAAATCTGGTGGCGGAACCTCAGCTGATGTGAGCTAGCTGACAATCTGCCCAGAGTATTTAGGGATGCTTGTGAAATTAATAGAATAAATTTTGTCATTGATCTCCCCTGATTCATAAAACCCTCTTTATATGGTGTTTCTTCTCAGACATTTCATACCTATTTGCTGTGCATTAATGTATCACAGCTGAGAATGTGTGGAGCAGTAGTCTGCTTTGTTTAGTTTGCTTTTAACTGGCTGTATCATTTTTTCAGTGTCTGCCACATTGTTCAGTCTTTATATTTTCTCCTAGTTTGCATGTACTCTTTCCCCATGCCAAAATTTAGCAGCATTTCTGAAGATTCCAATATACGTGGCAGTGGTACTGGAATTGAAAAAAACTGCACTTCAAAGGGCTCTTCAAAGTTCTTCCAATTTTTTGTACTGTCTCATACTTCCATCATTTGGGCCAAGCCTTTGATTAGAGCCAGTATGTGAAGCCACCCATCCTAGAGCATCTGGGAGTTGAGATTTATCTGTTCTATGCTATCCTATCCATTCCCATCCTATCCTTCAGTCATTATTTTCCACTGTGACCAGCAAAGCATGTTTTAAATGACAATAATGTGACTATTTTACTAAACTTTTTGGTTGCTGTAGAAAAGATTTTTAAACAATTATTTCATCTAGACACAAATTGAGTCAAATCTCATTCAATACAGAAAAGAGAAATTTCTGCTTTCAGAACATCAGTCTCAATATTCCTATATTTTGAAATTGGTAGACTTGAATTGCTAATTTAAACAGAAACATTACAAAAAATGTGATATTCCCCCATTCTCCACAAGATTTGTCTACATATGTGGATCAAATCCAGCACCTTTAACACTTTTGTCCTTTATGTTTTATGTATATATGTGCATGCATATCTATATATATATAGATATATATATAGAGATATAGATATAGATACGTAAAAGTTTCCAAAAGTTTCAAAGGGTGCCTGCACCACAGTATAGTTTTCCATAAGACCGGGTCAGATCCAGTAGCAGAACATGCTGGAAATTCTTCCTTCATGTCACAGTAGCCTTCCTATGAGTTAATTACACTTTTCCACAGCTAGTTGTTTCTAAAGTCTGTGAGGCATTCCGTATGTTCTTACTAGGTCACACTGTAGCTGGCCATTTTATTTTGGTCTATATATAGCAAGGAAATAGTCCAGATATGCCAAGACTTGTTTTGAAAGCTTTAGTCTGGCGAAAATGAAGGATATGAGCTTTAGAAGTGAATTTATGAAGATAGGAACAAGAGCAAGGAGCAGCTGGGAAGAGATTCAGGGACAGAAGTATTATCTCTTAACAGCCTCTGCTTGTACACAGTGCTGATCACTTCAGAAAAAAAAAATCCACGTGCAACTTATCCCTTGAACTAAGAAGATTGAAAGAAAGGGGCAATGGTAGAAGAAAGGGAAGCGTTGGTTCAAGTACTGCCTGTGGAGCAGATTGCTGGTGAATATTTCTAGGATACCATTCATTTCATTTCCAAAATCACCAGCACAAGTTCTGCAAGCACCCCCATGCAACGCACCCTGGGATTATCCATGGTGTGCTGTATTATTGTATACATGCAGCTACTCTGTAGAGGAAAACTTGTGGCATAGCTGGACAGAGGGCAGAGGGGAAAATCCCAGGATGGATACTGGCGGAGAAGTAGGGAGCAGGGGAAAGATAAGAGAAAAAGCATCTGTGCAAAGCAGGACTGTAGAAAGGGTGTAGGAAACCATACTGCCTAAGGCTGCGTCATTGGAAGAAAGACTGAGGACACAAGAAGGTAATAGAGTAAATTCTCAATAAAACCAGTGATGTGTGAGCAAGAGGGGGAACAAAAAAGGAAAGCTCTGGGAGCACAGGAGAGGAAGTCCCATTTAGAGGCAGACAAACAAAGTTAGACAAGGCAGGAAAAGAGCAATGAGTTTGTTTAGGGGCAAGTATGGCATTACTTGATGGGAAAGACAGGATGTGTAAGGTCAGGTCATTACTCCCCATTCTATATCCTCTCCTCCACACTGCCTGCACACCTCTACATGTTTGTACCCTTGTATTAGGTAATAGAATTGGACATAAGGCTTGGTATAACCCAGCTGTGTTGTCGTAGGAAGACAGGAAGCCTGCAAAGAACCATCTGTCTGTTCCACATACCTCTTTTGCAGGACCACTACCCTTACGCCCTTCTCTCTAGTGGAAAAGTCCCTCTGAAATGTTCAGATTTATCTCTGGAGAAATAAAATTCCAAAATTACATCAAATTCATCCTTAAATATGATAACAGCAAGAAGAATATTAAAGAATTAGAAAAACTTTAGCTGGTATTTCATATCATGATTGGTAGCTCCAAAGCTCAATGAGGAGGACTTGACTACATTAGTGCAAACTGTTTATAAAATTTGCTGGTGACTACTATAATTGCCATTTGTAGTTTTGCTGAGTCTAAAGCAGGTTTTATATGGTGCAGGAGAGTTTGAAGAAAAGCATTGCATTTGGACTAGGTTTTATTCTTTAAAGACACCCCAGCTGCATACAAAGAGAGCCTTCACTGCTAAAATAGCACACAGTTGCCACCACATACACCATAGCTCCAGGGCTGGGCTTTTCTGTCTGTGTGAGCTCTAGAGCTCAGTGCTCTTTTCTCATATCTGCCTTATATAGATATAAACTATGAATCTGGCTTTATACTAACCTAACTCCAAAAATTTGCATCCAGTGGCTTCTGATGTCTTTCAAAGAAAGTGTTAGCCCTAAGCATTGTTGTGTCCTCAGAGTAGAGAATGTAAATTTTCAATAGATGGCCCTGGAGCATTTGTAAAAGCATATGGGTTCTTGTTTTGTGATCCTTTAAAAATATATAAGTGGTTGGCACTGCAAAATGTTATAATAATGTTTTAAATTTTTTTTGAACGGAAGAATTGATAGTAATGTTTTCTTGGGAATTTGTCATGTAATACAATATTAGTTCATCTACCAAAAAACCAAGTCACTTTTGTGAAAATTTTTATTGGATTTTAATTTTGAGCATTTTATTTCAACCAGCATCAGGCCTTCTTCTGCCCTCCTCATTTGCACAAGCTTTTGGCATTTTTTTCTGATGAGGGGAAAGACAGTGTTTCCAATAATGCAAAACTGGTGAATGCCAGTCCAGAATCTGATCATTTCTACACTTCTAAAACACAAAAACCTGGAAATTTGCAGAGCTTATAAATTCTCATACCGATAGTATACTAATTTACATTTTTGTAGTACTCTCGATGTCTTAGTGGCACTTTGGTCTGGGTTTCATTGAATATAGAAACCAAGAAAAAAGATTTGTACCAAAGTTGTTATATAACATTCAAACATTAGGTATATAACATTGACAACATTAGGTATAGTAAAGAAATGTAACCAGACAGCCAAACCCCTCAATTAAAAAAAACTTAATGTGGCTGCCAAAACACTCCACCCTTTCGAGCTCAAATAAGTAAACCTTTTGGGCTATAGGCACAATGGGAAAAAACTAATTGAGGAAATGAGGTAAGATTTCTTAATGTTATACTACTGACATAAAAACTCACACCGTGCCATCCTCTCCATATGAAACACTGGGTTTTCCTGTTAGTTCATTCAGTTGACTTTTAGCCATATCCTATCTCTGCCCAGTCATTCAAGGGGAAAATTTCTTGCACAAGGTGTATGTGTGGCTCTGGTGCATGCACTAAGTGTCCATATGTGTTCACAGGTATGCATCCATGCAAGTACAGGCTGGAGCAATATGATCTTTAGGGCTGGAAGGGCAAGGGAGGGCAATGCAGCTGTGACTCAAGATTACCTGAAGTGGTCAGTGCTAAGGGGGAAGCCAGAGCTGTTGATAAATTCTCACATGCTCAAATTCATGCACACACTGCTTTTGTATGACATTTTTCCCTTGGTAAGAACTCCGTGTTAAGGAGAGTAAATCACAGGACAAATGTAACAGTAAAAGAAGAGATTTTTTGGGCTCTGAGTAAGGTTAAAGCACTGTAGGAAAATGAAAATGTGCTGTAGACTACCACCACAAGTCCTGCATTCATAGTTCCTATGGACACAGAGAAAGAGAGAATGAACATGCTCTTGTCTTTTTGCTCTCTGTGTGGTGGTTCCCCCTGATTTTCACCTATTAATTCCTAAAGTCTACAACATAAATAGAATTGCAATGTCTCTATCTTTGGAGTTTAGTGAAGGCTTGTCTTTGCATTGTGATTATTACTTTTGGTTGTCTTTGTCTTTTGTTACAAAGTCTTATTTGTATTTCATTTCCTAGATAACAAAAACACCATATAATTAAGGTCATCTGATGTTAATCAAGAATTCAAAAAAGGTGAGTGATGAGGAATGTGTGATTAATGTACAAATGAAAACACAGTCCTATTCTTTCCCTCTCTTATCAGTTTTTAATCCCTCTGACATACTTAACTGGCTCCAGTTGAAGTCACTGGTAGTTTTATGTGGCCTGTGAATTTTTCAAGGAGCAGCTTCAAATTCCCTTGAGTTAGAGGGAGAGGAAAGGCCAGAACTGCACTGCAATAAATGTGCTTTCATGAGAATATTAACCATAAAGACTGTATAATACCTCATGTTCTCAAGAGTGGTATTTTATACAGGTGTAAGATCTCAGAGCCTTTAGACAGGGAACAGATTTTCTTAAGAGGATAGCAGCAGATAAACCCAAGGCAGGATACAACTAATTATGATTGTACAAAGCATAAACAGCTGAAGTACTTAGACTTTATGGAAGTTAGCAAAGGAGTTGGAGAGAGAACTAGCAAAAAAAATGATAGCATCTGTCACTTGATGCAGTACAATATCATCACTTCATACCTCTCTCCAAAGACTGAGTGGGAAAAAATGACCTCATAAGGTCTATATTATCCTTCTGAGAGATTTTTAGGCATCTTGGGTAGAGTGCCAAGTACACTGGAAGTGGGGGAGTGTTATTTGTTTCCAAAGCACCAAAGGGAAATGGAGAAAAGGGATGAAATGGCCCAAATAAGCAGACAAAACTACAATTTTGTGGCAGGTTGCTCTAGGTCTCATTGACCTTGGCAGTAATGCAGGGGTCATTTTTTATATGATTGAACTGTCCTTGAATAATTTCTCCAGCATCTATAAACAAGCTTTTGTTCCACATCAAATGTGCTTGACATGTTCTCCTTTCCAAAAACGACAAATAAACAAATTTTTTTTTTCAATATGCTGGGAACATCCAGCTTTTATCTATCATTCTTTTACTTAGACCTCCTTAAAAAAATTATCTAGGGACTAGCACATTTAGTATGCTTCTATTTTCTCACTTGTGGAAAAAGACAGTTGTGGAGCAACAGATTAAACACTGTTCAAACACTTTGTAAAAGAAGTTTAGCTTAATAAGTGAGAGAGTATGACATTTGAAACTAGAGTGAAGTAGGAACACTGCACTTTTTGTACAAATGCTGGATTGGGCTTTTCAAGAGCATTTAAAGAACATTGAGAAGGTATTTACCTCCCTCCCATCCCAACTCCTGGCTTTGTCAGAGTAGAGACCTAACTTTTAGGTATTCTGACTTGCCTCCTGCAAGCCTTTTGCTCCTTTGAGCACACAGGAAGCTAATTTTCTAAATTAAACACCTACATTAGTAGCTGAAAATGGCAATACCTACTGATTTTCAAAGTGGAAAGTGGCAGCCTAATTTGCTTTATTCCTTTGAAAATTTCCCTTTGAAATAGACTGGCATGTTCACTAATGTGCTGAATGGGACAGTTGTGTGATCCCTCCAGCTCCATCTGACATGTGTTGCCTAATTTTGGGGATTTTGTAGATGGCAGCTACTGGCTCTTACATTCTAAGCTGTATGCAGGGCTAAAAGACCACCTATGTGATAATTTTCATATCCAGATGTAAAGGACTGAGCAACCACATAAGGACTGATGCGTGGGCTGAGAGGCAGCACCACACCATATAAAAACCGGTTGAGGTTCCCATACTTCATGGCATGGGATATGCTGAAGTCCTCAATAAATTTGTTGCCTCATCCTTCAGAGGAAGTGCCCTCACCCAGACCTCTGTGCATGCTGGTATAAATTGGAGTGGGAGAGGTAGTCAATAGCAGGGGAGCAAGATCTTAGGGAGAAGCTGGTTGGATGCACCGAAAGGAGTTGAGGGTGCAGACAGGATAGCAAGATTGCTGCCTGTCCTCAGTGAAAATTCCAGCTGGCTGAGAAAGGTTCCCGATAGCTGAGCAAAGATTAACAGTAAATTCAGCTTTACAAGAGCAAGAGGATGATCTGGGGAACCACCCGTTAGATCTGCTTCAGTGTCTGGATAAACCATGGAGCACAACCTCCCAAACTCCATTTCCAGACATATAAGTAACAAGAAAATAAAGAGAAGCAGCTGACTTGGAAATAGTAAGGATATTATGCTTCATCAACCTGATTGTATCCTATGATGAAATGACTATGGATGAAAGAAAAGGGAACAGAATCTGTGTGAAAAGGCTTTTGAGACTACCGTCACAGCATTTTAAATAGTAGTTTCTGTCAATATGGAACAGATGAATTTTTAGAAGAACTGAAAATTAGCAGGATTGGTAGGCTCCAAGAATGGTAATTGATGTCCTGAGGACAGCTTGGTGGCCAGCAACTATCACAGTACCCAAAGGGATGATACTGGGACTACTAATTTAATATCTCCATCAGTGACCTGGATGATTTGACTAAATGCACCCTCTGGAGATCCATGGAGGGTGGTGCATCAGGAGAAATCATTGAGATCCATGGAGGGTGGTGCATCAGGCGAAATCGTTGACACACAGTGTAGCAGAGCTGCAAGGGCCAAGAGAAACTTTAGATCTGGGCAACATGAGCTGCAAAGTTGTGCATCTGGAGTGTAGCAACCCTCTGAAGCAGTGCAGACAGGGACTGAGTGGCTGGGAAACAGCCAAAGTGCCTTCAAGCCAGCAGAGTGCTTGCAGTAGGGGAAACCACATGCCACTAGGATGAGCTTGGACAACAGATTGGTGAAACTATCTCTGCTTGGCATTGGTGAGGCTTCACCTGAAATACTGTGCCAGATTTGGTTTCTTCAGTTAGAGAGAGATCCTGAGACACTGAGTAAGGTCCAGTGGCAGGCCACAAACATACATAGATAGGGTTGTGGAGCACATGGCCTGATAAGGAAGACATGGGCTTGTTTCATTTGATAGAGAAGAAAAGGAACTTATCAAATGTGGCTTACAATTACTGAAAAGAAAATGATTGAAATATCAAAAGACCCAAACTCTTTTCAGACAGCTACTTACTAGTTAATAGAAAACTAGAATAGCTACATAAGCAAATAGTCTTTCTAAGGGAGATAATTGCAAGTTGTAACTAGGGAGTTTTAGATCAAAAACTTTGGAAAGTTTATTCATCAGCAGGTAATGTGGCTCTGGAGCATCATATCTGAAGCGGTGGTAAAATTGCCACCTGTAGCAGTTTTCAAGACTCATCTAGTAAAATGCCAGCTGACCTGACCTGCTGGCCACAGCCTCTGGCTGGTGTAGACAACCTCCAGAGGTTTTCCCTCCAACCAACATTTCTAAGATGTTATGACAACAGTTCCCTCCAGCATACAAGGGAGGGGATGGTGGCTGGCATTTAGTGGCTCCCTTTTGCTATCTTATACAGTCAGTGTTGCTCAAGAATATTTTAAACCTTCTCTGATTAAGGGCAAGGCAGGTTTTGTCACATGTGCAGGTAGCATAGTGGCAGACAAAACATCACAGACACTTCTGATGCAGAATTGAAAAAAAAGCTGGATAGTCTTAAAGAATGACCTTTCTTTTCCTGGGAGGCACAAAATTGTTTTGAGGGGAGGAGCTTCTTATCATTATGTAAGAAAACAGGTCTGTGAAGTGGACCTGATATAGCGGGTAGATGTTTCAGAAATATAACCTTGCCTACTGTGCTTTCTACCTTATACACTGTAAAATATTATTTGCATTTTCACCTGTTCATGAAAACAGATCACGTATTTTTGTGTTTGCTTATGCTGCAAACTGGTCTTGCATTGCCCTACTAATATCTGGATCATGCTCAGAATCCTTCAAAATTTATTTTCTTCTTCCTCTCTTGCACGTGTTATTGAGCAATTACACCTTCTCCCACCCCTCCAAAACCTCTCAGTTCTGGAGCCAGTGTTTGAGTGTGTCCCTCTTCTCTATGTTTTTACAAATCACTGTTGGCAAGGCAGAAAGACGGTTCAGGTGTTTTCCTGGCAGCTCCAGAAATACACAGGTATAGTGTCCTAAGAGGGGTCAGTTCATATTTGTTTTTACAAGATGATAGCTTGTTTGTGATCTTCTTTGTTATATAAGACAGATTTTGGCTAAAGACATTCAACTGTGGAATGATCTGACACTACAATTTTAATATCTCTAAAAACAAATGATGTAAAAACAGTTAAGGATTTCTGTCATCCTGGAGGCCTAAATAACAGCATGTGCATTCCTCTCCTCTCCTCTCCTCTCCTCTCCTCTCAACATAATTGTCCTGAAATTCTTAGCAGCAGAATATTGCTCTGTACTCCTCAATATTTAGCTGCTTTATTTTTTTTCCTTTTAAATACTAAAAGGGATTAAATCATAAACTGGATTAACTACTCTGCAAATGCCATTTTGTTAAGTGAAACTATATTTATGGGGATGGGATGACTCAGTGGATTGATGATGGGATATCATTCTAGGTCACTTGTTCAGAGTGATGTTAGTCTAGTAGAGACTGAAAATACATTGCTTGCCATCTGGGAGCTTTCTAGCAATGAAGCCAGTAATGAAGTAGTTGCATTTAGTTCCTGGGGGGGATCTTCACATTCTAAAATATGCACCAAAATAGATAGTAACTGAGTTTCCCTTTCACAGGCCTTTCTGGGATCAGAAAAGATAAAATTCTAGGAAGGGCTAGAGTAATATCTGACACAAGAGACAATAAAAGGAACCTCTACAAATAACACTTGAGACTCTTTGGCAAGGTAATGTCTGGAAATCTGTTCTGAGGAGTTCATAATTTGACTTATTGGTCAAATATTTCCTACAAATGCTGAGATACTTCTCAAAAAGGCTAAGAAGAGAGAATAAAATGACTATTGAATTGAAAAGAGAACAAGCTTTTAAAGTCACCTGATTGTCAAGAAAAACATTTGAAAAGCAAGGCTTTTAGGCTGAGTAATTTCCAGAGTAAGGTAGTGGACATGCCCTTACTTGAATCCTGTAAAAGACAGATGAACTCCTCCCATCACTGTTATCTAATTACAAGGATGAGTAAATAGGTATGGGCAACATTTTCAAACTTGGCTTCTGAGTTTGACACAATATCCAAAGGAAGATGTGGAAAAGGGGGGGTGCTTTTCACGCAGACTGTCATTAAGAGTAGTGAAAATTCAAGGTCTCAGACGTGATTCTCAGAGAACAATTGAGATCAAGAACAAAAGTTAAATTTTCTATTAGTGTAGGCTAAAATCCCCCCATGTACTGAAATCACATGCATTTCAGTACATGCAGAAACAAGCCTCCTCCCCCCAAGAGAGAAAATAGAGTTAGTGCACACTTAACTAAGAATATTCAACCTATTTGTTGGAATTCCTGATTGGAGACATGGATTAAAGCACTACTGGTAGCAGAGAAAAAGTCAGCAGTTGAACAAGTGGCATTAGGAACATCGTCACCAAGAGGTCCCAGGAAAAGGAGAGGGCTGATTGGTCCTTTGCACCTTCCCAAGGTGTGAGCCAGAAGCTAGAATCACCCTCAACACAAGGGGTGGAAAGATTAGGAAGGGAGAGTGTTGATCCAAACTTGAGCAGTTATCCTTTTCTTAAAGAATGGGGACTGAATATAAGCAGGTGGCAGAAATAAGGGCAAAAAGTCACAGGCCTTGCAAGGGTTCAAGTTTCCTCCCTTTCTGTTCCAGTCAGCCTCAGGGGAAGGACTCTGGTGGAGTTTTGCCCACAGGCAATGCAGCCTTCCACTGGGGAAGGCCATGTGGTGGCTCCCACCACGCTGGGGAAAGGGAAGCGGAGTTCGAGCACGTGGCCCAGCTCTCCTGGAGCTGCTTCCCTTCAGCTTGATTCTGCTGCCATTACATTTAGCTAGAGCAGCAGCTACAAGACTGTCCAAGCTTAATTCAGGGTATCAGAGCAGATTGAAAAACCTTGATGCCTCCCTTGCCTAGAAGCTGTTTTCACATTTGGGCCCTCTTTCCCTGTCATCCAGCTTTGAAGAGCACAGCTTTGTTGGGATCAAAAGTGATTGGTGGTGGTGACTCTCACTCAAATGCTGCCATTCACACACTAAGCTCCTCTGCCTCAAAGGCCTGGCCGGGCAATGCTAACAATAAACAAACCATAATAACTCACAACTGCGGCTGAACCCAGCCCTTAATGACATTGTTCAATACTGCTTCAACACTGTGAAGAGCTTCACCGCTTTGTTCCCATGCTCCTAGGAGCATTTCCAGATTGGCTTCAGCAGGGGTGATTCCAACAGCTTATTCTAATTGTTTTGCTCCTGCAGCACAGGGGAGCCAACCTGCTGTGAAACCTGATGCTCTCTGCAAGAACAGGTTATTGCAGGGTAACAAGTGGCTTTTCTTTCCCGAGGCTCAGCTGCCAGTACGGTACCACAGGGGGGCACTCACATTAACATGTGCACCTCCCCGAGCGGCGCGCAGCACCTTGCAGGTGTGCGCAGCTGTGCGGCAGCGCTCACACAGGGCTTCCAGGGAGCCACGGGCTTGGAAACGTGGCCAGAGCCACCTTTCCTCGCCTGTGTCTCCAGGCAGCAAACTGTTGGTTTGTATTTTGCTTTGCCTTTTGGGTGAAAACAAAGCAAAAGCTGAAGAATGGTGAAGATGGGGGAGGGGAGGCGTGGGGGAGAAGGCAGTGTCTGCCAACACTAGTTTTTGTGCATTTCCTAAAGAATTTTCACCCAAGGAAAAATGTATCGAGAAATTCTGAGATGAGAGTGATGAAGGCATAATTTCTGATTTACATCAATAAGAAAAAAATACGCATAAACTCCTGTCTAATCACATGGTGCAGAGCAGGAAAATGTACTGTGGACAGATATTGCAAGGCTTGACTAACTACTGTTTGAAAGGGTTTGTCTGTCAGTGGCTCTCAAAGTGTTTAAGAACACTGCCAATTCCAGAGACTGCTTTCTGGCAAATCTTTGGCTATTTCAAAGCAAAGTCTGAACTTACAAGCAAGTTGTTTCTCCTGGTTGCTGCAGATGGTTTGATCAAATGGAAGCACACACCACAGTGCGTGCATTAGAGCCAGAAGAGTCATAACTTTGATGCTTGCCTCAATATTTTAATTCTGCCAAGGGGCGCTTTTAGATTATTAAGTGCTGCAGATAAAGGTACAGCAAAATGCAGGATATTTATTTCCTGAAGTTTTATGCATATCCAAAGCTCAAAGCCAATATCACAAGGGATTGAGAGAATGTCACAGAGGCGTTACCTGTTTGTCAGATGTGAATGGTTGAAGCATGAGACCATGAACTGTCCAGCTGAAACTCTGCCAGAGATGACCATACAAATTTCTTGATTTGTTTTTTATTTAGTTACCCCCTTACAGACACACCACCTCACTCTTACCTGAAATTCCACCTTTTCTCTGGGTGCATCACATTCTGTCAGAAACTGCCCGGTGCATAGTGTAACTTGGGAATGGGTAGACTCTACCAAGATTTTGTAAACTCCTTAGCTTCAGCTTCACACTGGTCCCACTGTGTAAGCAGTTCAGTCTAATATTAGTCTCTTCTGAAAATTTCACCTCTGGAGCCAGGGACCCCTAGATGGATAAATGAAAGGGGAGTGTGACAGTGATCAAAATCTGTCTGGTCCAGACAGATAAATATCAGGCTAGCTTGAAGGTTTTCACCTCCTTGCTGCTGCCAGGAGTTATATTTTTTTTCATGGCAGAGCACTGTGGGCTAATTTCATAGCTGGTGTAAATCAATGTTGCACAATCTACCGTGGTGGAACGATGCTGATTTATGCCAGCTAGGAATCTGTCTGCTCATACTCCTACCAGTGCAGCACTGACTTATAAATCTTTCTTCTAAAAACCTGTAGATGAACCAGAGGAACTGTTGCTGAAGTGTGGCATGTTTCAAAATTCACCTCGAGAAAATAGAAGAGCCCCAGTTTCAAACCAGGATTAAAATCATAGATGCTAAAGTGGGCTTTTTCCTAGAGGTGCTAGTTTTACCTCTGTGGAAACCAAAATCCCCTGGCACCTGTGGAAACTCAGTTTGGAATCAGGAATTCAGCTGTCCAGATGCACTTGTATTCCCTTTGAGTTTCTGAGATCATGTATTCCTTTTGAGTATTTAATGATTCACCTTCTTCCCCATAAAAAAGATATTTTTTAAAAAAATGTCCTAATTCTTAACTGCTTCTCCTTCCTTCTTTACTTTCTTTCTTCTCTTTTATTTTTTTTTCCCCTAAATGTACGTATGTATACCTGACTCCTTGGAGATCACTTTGTCTCTGTGATTGCAGGAGTCAGCCAGCAACACGACAGGACTTGCTTGTTTACATAGCTCTGAGGGTTATGACAACACATCAGAATGTACAGGTGCCGTGTAGAGATGCAGCTTGTAATTAAGATCAGCAAAGCTGACTATTTAATAAAGAATTCCTTCATTTTATAACAACCCGATCTCATTATGATACACGCAACAAATCAGCCCCATAAAGCTCTGTAAAGATTTGTTCTGCCTTGGTATTAAATATTTGCGCTAAAGTTAAGAATAACTGTTGCAAAACAATTGCATTAATTTAACAGAAAATTAAACCATAAATGCTTAAATGCAATTTCCTTGTAATTGCAGTGCATGAGCTGCCAAAATAATTATGAAACAATTGTTAATTTTTTTTTTAGTCCGTTTGGTGGCATTTCACCCCTACAATATAGCAGTCAGAGGTAAGAAAATCAGGGGAGCACTCTCTAGATGACAGTCTGGTTTGGCCTTCAGTTAAAGTGTGACTTCCAGGCTAAACCAGTGCTAAGGTTGCTTACTCAGCACAGTAGAGGAGGCATCTTGCAAAAACCTCTCCTCATATTTGAGCACTAAGTAGGGGAAATTTCAGGAGTAACCTGCTCCTTTCAGTCATAAAAAGCTTGTCAGAGCAGCTCTTCATAGGAAAATTCAGTCCTATCAAGCTGCTTTTAAACAATAGCCTGAGAAAGTATATTTTTCCTTTTAAATACAGCTCAAAATACCTGCTACTTCCTACTGGCCCAAGATCTGGGTGATCTGATGGCTATCCATAACTTGAAATGTGGAATATTTTTCCTATTTTTTTTTTCTGAGATTTCCTTCTCACCATATAATAGTCAACAAGTGGCTGCCATATTTTAAAAAAAGCTCTAAAATCACACTTTCTCTTAAAAATGCAATCAGATACTTTGTTTTTAGCTACAGTCAGGTGGAATGTGTGGTCTCTGCAGGTATCAGTCCTTTGCTAGAGGATGGGAGATTCCTGACACGTGGTGTGCCCTTTATCCCAGAGGAAGGCAACAACGCGTTAACATGACACATCCCTCTGTTTCAGAGAATTGCAAAGTACACTGATGACACATCAGATACACACTTCTCTTTTGGGCTTATTCTTTTGGAATCAGCTTTCCCTTTTCCCTTGAGTTTTTTACTTTCTACTGTTTGCCTGTGCTGACTCTTCTACAGAGTAATTAAAATTATTTTCTCTGGAGCTGTTCCTTTCATATATCAGCGAATTCATCCACACTGGATGAATTTCCTATTCCCTGGAAAAAGACTGAGCTTATTGACATAAAATAATCCTTGGCTCAAGTGACTGAGCGTGGACAGGCAGGCTGGGAATCTGGACAGAGATCCTGCTCTGAGAAGGTCTTGGATCACACTGTGATTCTGAGCCCAGTATTTTCTCATGTCTCCTCTGCCAAACTATCCTTCTTTTTGCTGTAAAAATCCCCTGCTATCAGCAAAGGTTCACATGTTCCTTACTTGGAGCAGGCCTCACTGACATCTCATCTTATTTATGCTTATAGCGTAAACTCTGTAGAGAGTTCTGTACAAAGGTGATAGGAGACTTTTAGAATTATGGACACATTTGTCTCTCCTCTGCCAGCAGTGTTTTTACTGATGTCCTGTTTTCAGCCAGTTTATTTCCATAATTTTTAAATTTTTCTGTCATTTTGACTAGTATTCTTCCATGTTGTTTTTTGTTATATATCTTTTTTGGTAGTTTATTATTGCTTTTTCTCATGCTGCTCATCAACTTCTATGAACATAGTCATAGACACAATTTATTAGACATTTTCTTGCTTCAAATGTTTATTCCAATAAGATTGGCCAAATTAAGTCGTGACTCTGCAAGGTTTGTGACTGTGTTTAAATTTGAATCTGAAAGTGCTGGAGTTTGAAACCCCACAGAGATTGAAAGTTGTATTAAAATGCCTTTAAGAGCACTGAGTCTAGTATGCAGTAGATCTACATCAATGCAGTGACTCCATTACCTTGAATATGCATATATACAGTGGGCTGTATTCCTGAATTCCCATTTGCCCAAGCTCTTCCTAGCTACAGGCTGCTCCTTGTGCTACACTGAAACACGGTTCTCACTTAAATCCCTGGGATTATGACAGACAGCCTGGGTCCAAGTAGTCACCACAGTTGCTTTCTAACCATCTAGTAGCTGCAAGCTTGCAGGCTGTAGAGCTTTTCTGAAAGAAAAGTGGTATTTTTGGTCTCTTTCTCCTATGGCCCTATGGCTTATCTGTCCCCCAGAGGGGGACTGATCAGTGAGATATTGCAAAACACACACCTGGAGTGGAGAGGAACTGGGAATGGGAAACGAGGGTAAAAGGATGGCAGGGAGGTAAAAGTTAAGAAGAATTTGGGTTTGATGTGGAAAGATCCAGTGTGCTGTGGCCTGCCTTGTGAGGAAAGGAGTGTGCCTGGAAGGCTGGTGAGTGACAGGCTAACAGGAAACCACTGCAATAACCCTGCCTCTCCCCTGCCCACCATCAGCCTGTAGGCTCCAAAATTCCTCTCCCTGAGGAAGTGCTCAGTGATCCATTTGCTTCAGTGACTGCCAGGGAGAGCAAGGAGCTGCTGGGACAGAAGGAGCTGGGTTACCAAAGGGCTCTCCTACACACACAGCTCCTGACTGCACATGAAGGAGGAAGAGAGAGAGACAGGTGTGTGTTTGCTTGCGAAGGGATCAGTCACACAAACAAACAAATAAACAAAATTACATCCAGAAGGGGTTTTTTTTCCTGGCTGAAGTGCCTCTGCCATTGGTTTTGCAAGGAATTTTGCTAGATTGTACAGCTCTTGGTGTGTGGCAGCTGCTGGTGAAAACAATTCACTCTTGCACTTCTGTCCTTTGAGCCTGTGTTTTCAAAGCTTCCTCTGTTTTCCTGTCTCTTACTCATATCACCAAGGGCTGGGACTGGAAAAATGCATGCAGGTCAGTGCCTGCTTCTGAGTCTTCCAGGTACTGCCGGGCTTGAGCAATAAGGTATAGCATAAATTTGGCTTCTTCCATTTCCCCCCCACCCCTCAATGATAGTGAGGAGTTGATCTTATTTTTGAGTACTTTCAATTTTCATTCCAAATTAGTAATTTTCTTTAAACTCCATCCCCACCACCTCATGTTGTCAGTGGGAGTCTCTAACCATTTCAAAAGCAGGCAGCTAGGAAAACAGATATCCATGTGCTATCACAGAGTGATGGGTTTGGCTGAACAAATTGGCATCTCTTGACTATTCTGATATCAAAAGAGTGCCTTTGTCTGTTTCTGTGTTTTCTGGCAGCTTTGAGAGGTTCTTCACTTGATGATTCATCAAATCTTAAGGATTTTGCTTTGCAAAAGCTTCCACTGCTTCCAGTGTGTCCTTTTGCCCTTGCTTTATAGTCATGGATCTGAGTACAGAATGCCCTTGTGGTGTGGCTGTGGTCTCAGCTGAGCACGCACTGAGAGCTGGGCTCGGCTGCTGCAGGGTGGGTGAGCAGCATGTCACATGGAGACACACAGCCCCAAACTCTGGGCCCTTTCTTTGTGATGCCAGGGGGGGTGACAGTGTCCTGGGGGACACAATGAGCCCTCTGCTTGGCACAGGAGCTGTGCAGAACAGAGCTGCTGGCAGGGCCCTGCTGCAGGTGCTCCCAGGTCACGGCTGTGCCACAGGCAGGGTCTAGCTGAGCCTGCTCTGCCTTCCCTGGGCAGGGGGCTGTACTGACCTCCAGAAGGTGAGAAGGACCCTGGAGGAAACCTTGGCGTGCTGTGAGGTGGCAATATGGATACACGCTGAGAGCAAGGGGGACACGTATGTCTCAAAAGCAGAAGGACACCTAACATCCAGGGGAAACCAAGGAAACCAAACACTCAGATTTTTCAAGTGGCAGCTGAAGTGAGGTTGACATTTTTCCTTCAACCCATGAGCAGAGTCAGACAGATGTGAGTCAGCCTCAAATATTGTCTTTTCTCTGGTTTACAGCAGACACATACTTTAAAGTTCTGCCATATCATCCTCGTCATGAAAAGAAATCTCCTGATTCAGAGACTTCTCTAAACCACCTAAGATTTTTGTGTGTGCTCTCCCTCCCCAGTTGCTTGGAGCCCTGAAAACCACAGCCTCTGCTGGCAGACAATAAGTATTCAACAAGAAAAAAAAAAAAAAAANAAAAAAAAGAACAGAAAAAAAAAAAGAAGAAGAACGGCTGTTGAGGAGGCTTAGAACATGTCCCAACATTTTCTGCAGGTTTTTTCCTTTCTTGAGGCAATCAGAGCAATGCCTAAGTTTTGCACCTGCCATGGGCAAGTGCCTCTGTCTTTTAGTGAAATAACTTTATGCATTTTTAGTGCAAGCCCTGGCCTGCTTTGTATCCTGCTTTACCTGAATGATTATATCTTCTTTACTTTGTTAACTTTTCAATAGGCTATGAAAACAAAAGCTGTCACTCTGATACCTGCCATTTGATATTCAGCAATGCCTTCAGTACAAAAAGACCCCCTCCATCTCTCAGCCCCCGCCTCCAAGCATCACTTGGCATGATCCTGCTTGTAGCTGTTCACTATATCAATATGTAAAACCTTTCCCTGTCAACTTTTCTTTCAGCAACAACCCTACCATCTGCAAGCATAAGCTTTGCTACAGTGATATGAGTGAGTTTGATAGAGAAATAAAAATTACTGTCCAGTGAAATATCAGTTGGCTGTGATCATTAGGGCATCTCAGGGAACTACCTGTTTGGGCAGACAAATCTACAAGGCCCAAAACAACTTCTCTGTGTACGCACGCAAACGAAAATGTTATAATTTGGTATGGTTGGACTTAAGAACTCTGGGAATTCCCAGAACTATGTTTCAGATTCACAGAGATCATAAAAATTAGTTCTGAGGTTAGCTCATGTTCTGTGGCAAGAAAAGAAGTCTTCTAAAGTCTGTTTTTCTAAGATATCTAGGTTTTATTTGACTGTATATCTAAATTATTACTTTGAAAGCCGCTACATCTATTCATGTTAGCAAAGGAATCCCCCTAGACTTCTGCAGTCCAAAGACAGGCTCTTGGCTCTTCCTAAGGGCCAGCTCTCAGAAGACAGATAGGGGGCCTAGAGTGGGTGGGCTCTAACATCCTCATTTATTCTAATAACCTTCACTTGAGAGATTCCTCAGATGAGGAAAATCTGCCTGGAAAACACAGAGACCACATAATAGAGTAGTGTACAGCTCAACAGGCAGGAGGGTAGGTAAAAGTAAACAAAAGGATGTGTGTTTTGGGGGAGGAATATTTTTTTGGATGGATTCGAACTGGAGGTGTAAGGGTACACAGAAAGCCACAAATTGCTGAGGACAGAGCAGTTTGCAGATCAAATGAATCTAATGTTGCTTTGGGGTGTAATGGCCCTGATGAACTGTGGTTGATGAACTTAATTTGCCAGCACTTTCTCCTGAGAAGAGATGGGAGAAAAACTCTGAATGTGTTTCTGATGGCATCAGCTCTGGTGATTCAGGGAGCAGCTTTTCAGTCACTGACTTGTTTTCTGCTCTGTGTTCACACATGGGTGCAGAGACTGGGGAGCTGAAAGTGTGGGTTTCAAATGAAATGAATGCTTCTGGGTATCCTGGTTTAGAATGAGCAGCTCTAAGAGAGCTGTGGTTTGGGGGAGTGTTGAGCCTGTGTCCTCTGAACACGAGTCTTTTTATGTCCTCTCAGGCTGGGCAATGCAACAGAAGGTTTTGATACCCTGTCTTCTGGTGCCAAGGTAAGACAGCTATGAAAATGCAAATCAAATGGTTTTAGCATATCAAATCTCCAGGGATGTGAATGGGAACTAACAGGACCTTGAGTTCTCAATGATTACCAAAATCAGGCCATTTCTACTTACTGGTTTAACCATGTATCTCCCTTTCTACATTCCTGCTTCTCTGTTTCACACCCTTCTTTCTAAAATCCATTTTTCTTGCATCAGTCAAAGATGGTTGCAAACATATTAACAGCAAACTGTGCCTTAAAACAGAGGATGACCAAACTCACTATTTTAATGAAAAACATTCTCATAGTTTGCTTCCTTTTTGCAAGAATTAAAGTGTCTCTCTGGAAAAAATTGTCTTTTCTCAAGGGATTCTGAAGTATCTAGAACCCCATGAAGACCTTATGGATAAATGTCAGTGCACATCTCTACAAATCAAGCACTATTTTGAGACTGTGAATTGTGATTTCATTGGATTTTAGGAAGAAGCCTGTATAGCTAAATGCTCTAGGAAAGATGGAGAACTCTGAGAATGGACTTTCCAAAGCTTTTATTTGTTCCTTGCAAAAGTATCTCTTGAAATGTTCAAATTCTTGTCCATCTTATATCACTGGGGTTTAGCACATTGTAAATGGTTTAGACATGAATCAAACATCTCTCTTTCCCCTTGGCTTTGAAACTCTTTTCCTGAAATTTGACTGGGTCTGTATAACCAGTGTCATTAATTCCCAGTATAATTTTATGCAGTGAATTTTGTGCAAAGAACCTGGCAGTTTGACAGTAAATAATGATTCCAGGTCAAGAAATATGCTCTTAATTATTTCATGATCTCAGTGTCTTAAGGGAGGGCATTGAACAGGCCCCGAAGCAAGGAAATAAAATGTTTCTTAATTCCAAAAAAACCCCCCTGAATTAATTTCTGGGCTTTAAATAGATAGCAGCTATTCTGTTCTTTAAGGTATCAAACCTGTGTTTTTTTGGCCGACTCTTAACTCAAGCACACAAAGTAATACAAAGAAATGCTTAATTTTCTAGAAAAATGTGAGCATATAATGAATCTTCTTGTTAAAATGGGGAAAATAGGGCCTATTTTGGGTGCTTCCACTTGAGTTTGGAAGACGAGATTGCGGCACATGTTCTTTAAAATATGACTAACATTTCAGGGGAATGTGATTCCAGTTTTCAAGTTCCACTGTTAGAACCTGTTGCAAGCTGGTGGTAAAACTCCTCTTTTGGCCTCCCAAAGAGTGGCCCTACCTACAGTACAAAACATTCCTAGTTCTATCATCTTGGCATTAATTATCCTAATCTCTTTTCTAATGTTCAAGCTGTTAATTTAACCACGTTGTCTAAACTTGCATTGGAAATGGGGCTGGATTTGTTGCCTTGCATGTGCAGACAGAAAAGGTGAAGGTAGCTTATCAAAATAAGTATAAGATAACAGAACTCTGGGTTGGCAGAAAAAAAAAAAGAAAAGGAAGAAGAAATAAGATATTTGTAAAAACTTGTGAGCTTTTTTTTTTAATTTTTTTTCAAAAATTGCAGAATTCTGAGTTTATCTGAAGCTGGCTTTAAAAACAGGTGGAGCTTCAAGAAATCTACCTTCCTGAATACTTTCTCTAATAAAGAAAAAGGTAATTTCTTAGCTCTGTCTGTGGGGTTTTAAACACAGCCCACTGAACTATGAGCAGGAGTTATGAATGTCAGATTCACACATCTCTTATCCTTTCTTTTATAGATCATGAAAATTGTTCCTGTCCATATTGAATTTTCATATGAATGCCAGTTTGCACACAGAAGTTTTGTAAGCATCAGTGAGTTAAATTAATCTCTTAATTGGCTGGTTAAGATCTCCAATGCAATGCAGACAGAGTACCTTAATCTACATGAAACTGGTAAAGCTCCATAAAAATCTTGGTGAACAGGTGGTTGTCACTAGATTCGTTATAAGAAATCTTGTGGGCCAGGCCACTTAAGCAGATGTGGCAGTGTCTGCGTGAGGTGTTGAGTGACCTGTCCCCTCCTTTCAGAAGGTAACGTGTTACGTCTGACACAACTGTCTTCAAATCACATAAGTGACTTCAGTTTTTATGCTGACAATTCAACACCTTGCTCAAGCTTTAATCTGGAAAACTGTTGGCTTTTTGGTAGTGGGACTTGTGAGTTGTAAGTGCACAACTGAGGAAATTAGTGTGTGGGAGTGCAAGGGGTCAGACTGGAGGGGTACAATGATCTATTCTGGCCCCAGATGGTGTAAACTAGGAGGAGAATGTGGCCTCCCCTCTCCTTTAACAATAAAAGAGTGGTACCATATACATAATAGTTGATTCTAGTAATTGCACATAAAATATATGAAATGTGCACCTATACTACAGTGGAAATAATGGCTTGTATCAGTAACTTTACATAAAATATGAATTCACACGGAGCTGCCTTTTGTTGTGTGTTAGACAGAATATATTTTCTGCCAAAAACACTGAGCAAAAATACATGAGGAGAGGAAGGAGCTTTTAATGTTAAAAACCCTTGTGTCATCCCCTTCCCCCCCTGCATTTTCTCTGTTTGAGACCAAGGGCTCTGGCCCTGCCGTAACGGTCCGTGTCCTAGCAGGGCTTTTCGAACATGGGTTTTCGCTCCTTGTGTGCACTCCTCACTTGGCTGCCATTCCATCTGACTCCAAAAGAAGTGAGTACAAATTAAAGAAAGAATGCAGCCCTAACGCCTACACCCAGAAGCTTTCAAAACAGAAGGCTGCTACACCTGTGGGGATAGAACAAGTGTATCAGTGTCCTGGGCTCTGCCCCGGCTCGTCTGCCTTTGTTAGCTGGAATGTGCCGATGAAACAATCAGGTGCAGTAGGCGCGTGGCAGCCTGCTTAAAAAACGATTCTTTGGAGACAGGGAGTGGGCTGTGAATCATGCATGCACATAATCTGATGATAACAATTTTAAATGTGGTGATTAGTGTATAATGGAAAGTATTGTGCTATTTGGGATGATTTGTCTGCCACCGCACTACCCGGTGTTTAAAAGGTCCCATCTCCTATGCAAAACTTGATTCATTCTAGTAGCAAAAGAATAAGGCAACTTTAGGAGTGTTTAGGTACTTACATCTTCCTCACTCATACACCATATGCATGTGTGTACATATACAGACAATTACCTTTTGGCTTACTGTCCCAGCCTAAAAGCATGGACGTGCTCCTGGGCAGCTCACAAAGCAGGATACCTCACCGTGGAGCTTACAGGCTCAGTTGTGAGCTCCAAATACGGGCAAAACCAGCCTTCAGGTGCTATGCAGGCATCTAGAAGTGCAGAAATGCCATTGAGAATACTAGCCCACAAATCAAGATGCATCAAGCTGTTCAGCTTGACAAACATGGCCAGCAAAATGCAGTTTTATGACTGGTCCTTTGTTTTAGGTACCTTTTGTGAGATTTCAGCTCCAAGTGTACATCTGTTCCCTTTGAATGCTGGGAGAACATGAGTAATCATCCATGCAATTGAGAGGTATTGGTGTTAAAAACATTAAAAATAGATTGGGAATCTCTGGGGTTTGATAGCAAAATTCTGAGGCAGAAAACCTGTGTTTCAATTGCGCCAGTGTTTGAAATGCACAATTAAATTTTTTCACTTTGGGACTAGACATGTGTCATGTTTGCTTTTGGTGAGATTCATTTTGGTGGTATCTTGTAGCATCAACTTTCCATTTCAGGTTGTAGCTCACTGGGCATTTATAATCCAAATAGATTCAGGGCAAATACCTGTTGACAGGGAAGAAAAACAAAGGAAGCAAACAAAAATAGAGAAGAAAAGCCATGGCAAAGCCAGGTGCCCTCATGGAGTCCTCTGACAAGATGAATCATGATTTGGGAGAATTAATAACTGTAGACAGCATTGTAAGTTTTTCCTTTTCTAAATCACTGAACCTGCGTGTGTCCTTCCCATGAATACATAACAAATATGATCAGGAAGTGAATTAATAGATAATTTGGCTTCTATTTACTCATATACAGGAGTTCATAAAGAATACCTATTTTTTACATAGCTTTAGGGCCAAATGTAGTTCTTGCTGTGGCCAAGGTGTCAATCATGTATGAATGACATGCATAGGAAACCCAAAAGTGAAATTATTTTGGATATAATGAAAAGTTTAATAAAATACATGAGTGCAATTTGTGCTTATAAATTTCATCTCAGTTTAATCTTGAACAATGCAAGCTAGGGTGAAGGATCTCCATCCAGCATTGGCACCCTGCTTCTATTTGACTGAAGGATGTAGCTAGAAAGGTATTTCCATAATGAGGCTTTAGATACCCCACTGAAGTGGCTGCCTGGATACTCATATGAATCTGATGAGAACCATAATCAGGTTTGAAACACCAATGGCCAATTCTTATACAAGTCAATTGGATTGTAAGTGTTACTTTCCTAAAAGCATTTGCAATGAAGCAGATATTCAGTGTATGCACACGNAAAAAAAAAGGGAGAAAAAGGTGGAGGCTGTGTAAAAAGGGCAACTATTGTTGGCAATGGAAAAGCTTCTAGACTCCACCTGCCTTGCTCGTGCCAGTATCTTTAAGTACCACCTTCCCTGACGTGCTGAATTCACATTGCTGTCAAACCTGAGTATTAGGTGGATAGATATGCAAGCCCACACTAGCAGCCAGAACATTTAGGGGAAGTGTCAACAATTTTCTGCAAACACTGTATGTGGTGTCTTGCTGGGAGTTTGCTCAGAAGCACATGCACAGTGTGAAGCAATGTGCTTGTATTTTACAAGCTGCACGTTGTGTGCCAGTCAACTGCACTGCCCGGCAATGGAAAAAATTACATTGATGGGGGATCTCTGACAGCTGAGGATCAGACTGCCGAGCCTGATGCCAAACAATAATAAATGTACATGTTGGGAAATCTCCCTGGATAACCGAGGTTACACTCTGACCTAAATGATAGAAAAGTGAGAGAATAAATTCTTCTGCACACTAGTCTCTAAATCCCCAGACCTCGCTGCACTGTAATAAACCTGACCTGATATTGCCCACAGTGCTGGAGATCCTGTTACCTACTGGACACGAGGCTGCAGTTGCACGAGCATTTCAATCAAGTGCAAGTCTGCTGCTGGAAGGAGAAAAGCTGCAGCACCTGAGCAGCATGCTAGAGCAGAGTCTAGGGCATGGTTGCTCAGCTTTGGAGGAGCCCTGAAACTAGTAGCCAGGGCTGTTTAATACAGCCCAGTCCTGCTTTGTTCATTGGGCTGTGAGCTGCAGGCCTGGGAGGGTGAAGGTTGTGTGTCAGGAGGTGCATTTGATGAGAAACTTTGCTGGTGAGGGCTTGTGAGTGGGACAGAACACAAAGGGGATTGTTGTGAAGTGAGGTGGGAGTTAACCTCTATTTGGGACTTAGCAGGAAAGGTAAGGTGGGGCAAAATTGTGAGGGGCTTTGAAGACAAGGCCAAGAAATTTGTGCTGCATACGATGAAAAAGGGGAAGGGCTTACACCAAAGGTAGCACATAGCCATCAGTAGGAAAGAAAAGGTCAGCAGCAGCATTTTGGTTATCTCAAGGGGGACCCTTTTATGGCTGTTATAGCAGAGCAGAGCGGATTACAAAAATCTGACGTAAGTTGTCCAAGACTTGGACGAGAGCTCTGCCCTTAGAGTTGGGTCTGGAAATCCTTGTCAATTATGCTTAGCAGGCATTGTAAACATGCAAGGATAGACTTGTTTCTTAGCCTGGGGAACTTAAACAGATACACAATAACCCTGACAGCTTTAAAGTGTGGCTCTCCTGTTTGTACTAATCACTGCAGCCCACTCTTTCTGTTTCAAACCTAATAAAATGAGGAAATGAAAATGAAAACTAGCTCTGGTCTATGACTATCTTATCTCATTGTCGACTACAAGGGTAATCTGGCATTTTAAACCAATAGCTACTTGCTTACAAAGCCCCTTTTAATTAATGGAACTGGAGAATCTCTCTCAGAGCACAGATGTTAACCCCTTCAAAGTAACGTGAGTAAAGTCAGCTGCTCATGATGATGCACAGCTCTCCCAGTTGGACAAAACCATACGTCCTAATTCCAGGGTTCAGTTAAGCCCAAAGAATGGAAATAAATGTACATATGTTTCAAACTGTTCTCTGACCACTCTGCTTCTTTGTTGTTCTCCAGGGTAGAAAACCATCCATAGAACAGCGGCATTTTTTTTTTCCATTTAATAACAGTGATACTGGTAATACTACTTCTATTATGTAAAATAGCCATCACAAGGGAAATTAAGACAATATTGTTTTTCCTTTTGGAAGCAATGGATTTTAATTCCATTAAAAGAATGGAGACAATCACAGTCCTCTCCCTAAAGATATTCCTGCTGAAAATGAGGTGGAATACATTATGTTGTAGTCTTAATGCATTCTTTTGATGAAGCCACAGAAATGCCACTAGCAACTTATGTAAAAAACTTACATACAGATTTTTCAACAAAATTTTCTCAGAGATAAGGGTTATCTAATATTTATAGCGGTATACAGGGTATGTAATTAATTAATAATATCTACTATGCTATAGAGACATATATTTATATAGACCTAACTTATTTTTGATGGCAAAACCTCCATTAAATTTTGTACTGCTACCATACCTTGCCAACTAGCACCAACAGGTATGTAAGCTAAGGTAGGAAAATGAATTCTTTTTTTGTGGGTCGTCACAGCTTGTGCTGGGGTAACTGGAATGCAAAGATCATACTGAGAAATCCTGTAACAAACCAGCTTCAAAAGAGGCATTGCAGTTAAGTATAGCAAGAAAATTCTCAATAAATTCAGACCTTAGGGAAATTTTTGAATAAGAAGCCAAACTTTACTGAGTCTGTGGTGATGGGATGAGGAATACAAAAATGTCTACACATGATAGAGTATATTGTCTGATTTGTGCAGGCCTGGCCTACTCCCAAGCAAAAACTGCCTCCCTAAGTTGCTGAAGCTTGAGAATAAAAGAGATACTTGGTGGGCAGACCAGTATTGTCCATGACAGCATCAAAAAAACAGTCTGAGTGAACAGGGGTCCTGATTAGATCCCTGTTTTCCAGATTTACCTGTGGTAGCACGTAATACTCACCTTTCTGGAGATGACTGCAGTTCTGAGATGATCTTCTTTCCCTGACCTCCCACTGCAGCAGGTCCCTAGTGAGGTGGTGGCTGAGCTGTGAGCCAGAGCCAGCTGCAGAACCACAGCTCTGCCCCCTTTCCCTCCCTGGTGGAGGCAGAGCTGCTCCTATGGAGGAAAAGTGGGGGCTCAAATGTGAGGCACCAAAGGCCCCTCCTGAACCACCTGCTGGCAAACACCCTTTTCTCACATCAGAAATAAAATAGATTGAATTGCTTTCCTGTCTTTGAGTTCAAGCATGTTGTTTTGAACAATATAATGTAACAAAACAGGTTTTTTTTTTAATAGTTTACCTGTCTCAACAGAAATATTATTTACAGGTGTCTGTGCAACCCAAGACACCATGGAAGAACTTCAGCATTGTAGCTGAAGACAGACTTGTGCCCACTAAAAAAGAACAGAAAACTGAAATATATTCTCCTCTTCCCTCATGCCAGCCCATTGTTAGAGCAGTGTGACAGTAACACTCAGGAGGGGCACTCTTGAATCACTTAATGTTGGTATATGACTACACTGTATGGTATTTCTTTTGTTGGGCAGGCTGCATTTGAATGCCATATTTTCCTCTTGAAATGCTTTTATGATTTTTTTTTCTCTTTTTGTTTCGGTTATTTTCCTCTGGGCTTTTATATCCACCCTCCCACCCCCCGAAAATAAGGAGGAAATAAAGAAAAGCCCAAACCCCAGCAAGCTGCAAATGATAAATGTAATATTTTGTTACATAGGATCACAAGCAGAGCTCTTTCTTTGGCTTATCATATGTGGTGTCCTAAATTTTGATTTCCCTCACACAAACCCATTTGCCCAAAGAAACAAGATGTTCAATGTGTTGTGTTCAAGCAAGAGCTGCTTAATTTTGGGTTTGCCGTTTTGCTGATTTAGTGCCCTTAGGAAGTATGATACATACCCATTCATGCATCATCTGTAAAAACTTGTGGATGTACATCCTAGCCTTTCATTAACGTTAATGGTGCCCAACCCCTGAATGTACACTATGTCTCAGCACTCCACAAGTTAACTGAGTTCATGCCATAAACATCTTGTTCCCGTTTTTGTAGCACAGGCTGACTTTTTTGGTGGCGAGGAGTGGAGGAGTTAAGATCTGCAATCTGACTGCGCACCTGAGAAGTTATTTCCTGCTCTTAAGCTGAAGAGTTTTCAGTGGATGCAGGCGTCTGAAGAAAAATGCAACACTGTTTGCTTCCATTCCAACTGTCTCCTTGCAATCTTGTTAATTACTCTGCTAGCAGTTGAATGAGGTGTGTTATTTTATGTACAATGTTAGAGTAATGAGATGGATGTTTAGCATCTTCTGCAGAGTGATGCTTGTACAAGGGCAGGGTTGCATTTCCAACTGAAACAGTATATTTAAATAATATGTGGAGAATGCACTGTGGAATAGTTGGAGCTGATGAAACCTTGAGAAGTTTTGAGTCACGTGAAGCATTTAGATAGTTAAATATGAAGACATCTTTGGCTTTTTTTTTTCCTTAAAAGAAACCTCAACTACCAAACTGTTATCAAGCTTATAGAATCTCCCCTGGGATTCAGCCAAAAATCAGCTATAGAGTAAGTTCAGTGCAGATGTAACCAGCTGCAGTATCCCCTAATATAGTGGGAAACAATCTGGTGTGAACGTGCCACTGAAAGCTTTTTTGGCACAGTGCTTGTTTGTGTAATTCAGAACTTCAGCACAGGGTTTCTTTAATAAAATACTGATTCTGCAGGGGCAAGATAACTTCCTCAGCTTGGTTAGCACTGCCCTGATGAGAAATTGAAATACATTTTTCCTAATCCTCCTTCATCTCTGCAGAAATCACTTTTTGACTGAGGTCAAACTTTAGCTTTGGCAAGTCATGCCGGCTCTCTTTCGGCTCTGATTGCATGCATATGATTGTCCAAAATGCACAGTAGGCAAAGGGTCAAGGATACAAAGGCTGCTGTTGTTTTTTCTTCTTTTCCCCAATGCACCCAGCATTGTGGAAAATATTTATCAGCCTTTGGTCTGTGTCCCTGAAGCTTCACTCTTGATGCGCCTTTTCAATGTTCCCCAAGGAGTCCTATTAAATTTGGATCCACTCATCCATGAGGTGGTATGTGACTGCTAGTATTTCTAAAATGAAATGGGTGGCAAGATGACAGTGGCTCAGAAAAGTTAAATCTCTTCATAGTCCAGTATGTTTTTGTTATGGGGTAACCACAGCACATGTGAATATCTGAAATACATTTAATTGCTGCAAACAGAGATGCTCTTTAGACACAGGCTCTTGTTACTGGGAAGCGATGTTGACAGTCCCAGAGGGTATTTTGGGAGTGAAGCCTCTGCAGATGAGGATAAGGAAAGAAATTAAGACTCTCTGTTAGTATATGGATCTGTGGCATCCACTTTGTTACATGCACACCAGTGGTTGTGATTCACTAAATACGTGACAAAGCCACAGATGAGGCAGTAACAGCTAGCAAGGTGTGTTTGGCTTGGCTTGGCCTGGTCCCACGAGCTACTGGGAGGAGAAGGAGCTTCCATATGGGAAGAAGCAACAGAGATATTTCTCTGTCTGAGAAATTTAAAACTCTACATCTACAGATGTATGCTCTACAATTTGTTTGCATCAAATACATTAAATGCAATCCTCCGCTAACTCGGACTGAGCTAAGAGCTACATTTTGGCTTACTCAAGTGCAATTGTTACCAGATAATTTTTATCTGTTAAATGAAGTCTGTTCATTTTCTAAATGGCAACTGATCTCTTTTTTTACTATATTAGCTTCTTTTTTTTTTTTTTTTTTTTTTTGAGGCAAGGAAGTAATGCACTGAAGAGCAGCAGTGCCCTTGAGAACTGATGAACTCAATACAGGGCATGGCTGGTGGGGAAAAAAGCTCTGATGCGTCACTGAAAAAAACCAGTTACAGCAATATTGATTCCTTTTGTGACTTCTTTTTGGGCACTGTATCAAAAACAGAGGCAAACTTTTTATTAGCATAAATATGAGTATTTCACACTGAACAGAAATACCATAGCACTTTTTCTGGAGTCTGTGTTCTCCTTATAGTTCCTGAAAATTGTGTTTTATGAAGATGGCTCCACAGGGAAATCTAAACCACCATTTTTCCATAAAGGAAATAACTATCCCAGTTGGCTATTCTTCCATTGCTGCCATTTTTCTTTATCTTTCTCCTTTCTTTTCCTTCTTTCTGCTTTCTTTTGCTTCTTAAAAAACAATAAATGGAATTTAATAGGTTTTTATCTTAAAAACTCAAGATATTGGCAATAAAAATAATTATACTTTCCTCATTTAGAAGGACATTTTAATTACTATTTTTTTGTTGAATTCCTGTCCCACCCTTATACTTGTGTGCAGCACGGATGTGTTCAAACTCCCAAAAGTAATGCAGCTTCTCTGTTCCTTTATGCAAGTTGAAGACTCCAGCAGCAACTCAATGATAGTGTAATCCAAGTGGTGCTGTACTGGTAGCCAGGACATTCTACAATTTCAAGTGAAAATACAACCCTGCAGATTTTCTTCACCATTTCTTCCCACAAAACGATTTTGAGGGAAATTATAGTAGTAAAAAAATACATAGTGTCAGTGAGTTAGTCCTGACATAGCAAATGGAATGCCAGTTATCATACATATGTGGTATAAAGTAACCTTGGTAGCGTGAGACCAACGGGAGGACAGTTCTCCAGTTTGCAATTATTCACTCAGCGTTGCTTTAATATGCAGGCCTGCATCAAATAAATAAATAGATAATTTTTTTTTTCATTGACTTAAGCTAATTTTAAAAATCAGATGATCTGAAGCCCAAATTTTACTCCCACAAGGAAAATGTATGCTGCTTCAACACAGTTCTTTGTTAAAGCATCACTTTGATTTGCAGCTAGGAATCCTCAAGTGCCTTTAACTTTGACAGCTATTGACAGGAGTGGAGAGCACTTAAGGTGTCAGCCTCCTTTAGACTGACAGGAAGGCTTTGAAAGGAGCTATAAAGCATAAGCTGCTATAAAGCTGAAGCCAAAGCCTTTAGCTGGCTGTTTTAAAATCTCATAACCTTGGTAGATCAGGCTCTTGAGACTGGGAGGGTTTGTAACACACACTAACTAGAGGGTTACACACTACAGGGCAACGTATCCAAATATGTGGGACCACAGCAGCATTCCCTGAGTCTGGGAATGGTCCCGGTTTATGTGTCAGCTGCCCTCTCATTTGACATGTCAGGTCAGGGACCCAAAGTGCACAGCTCAAGTTTTAGTGCCTGAGTTAAGAGCCAAGACTCTGCAGCTGGGTGCTTTAACAACATATATCCAGGCTGGACTGACAAAAGCATAGCATTTGTAATATATGCTTGCTAGTGGTTACCTGAGAACCTTGAAGAAGTCCACACTTAGAAAATGAGATTGTAAATATGTAGAGGAATTTTAAGTGATTAATATTTTCAAATAAAGTAATTTCTTAATAACAGAAAACTTTTTTTTCACGGTTCAGGTTCAGAAAAACAGTTATGCTTACACTAAGTGCTAAGTGTCACTTGATGGAGAAAGTGAATGGGCTTGAATATGGCATTTGGTGGTCATTAAAGGATTTCTTTTAATCAGAGCCTTTAACTGAATGGGATTATCAAGATGTATTATGTTAGACATCTTTCTCTTAAACAATCTGCAAAGGTTTTCATGCTTAATATAGCTGGATGGTGACTATGTTTTCCTCTATGTCAGAGGAAAAATGTGTCTAAAAAGAATCACAAGTATCTGACACAAACAGCTAAATCCATGGTCATGTATGCTTGATTCTTCCCTCCCTTTCTAAATATTATGAGCAAGAGCTTTTAATACTGAAATTGATAAACTATGTGCCATGTTTTTATTTGGTAAACTGGAAAATAAAATAAGTGCCATTTTGTGTGTTTAACTGGTGTTGGCAATAATGTGGGGTTTTTTCACAGAATGCTTGTGTTTTAAATTATTTTCTCAATCTAAATATATGAAAATTCAAATTGTCAGCTGTGTGAGCTCTGATTCATTTTTACAGGCCTGCCCTTTGCAATAAATCTGAATATTTGGTCATTGAAGTAATTTATTTATTTCCACTGGATGTTATATCACAATTTATGAGATTAGTTCTACTCAAATGGAATTTTGCACCTTCTTTTGCGACAGTAAAAAACTCAATTTCAGAGAAATCTTAGTAATTTAAACCAAACATCCATTGCTTAGTATACATTACTTTTATACTCTCTTGGGTCACCTGAAGCAATCCTGGACTAAAGAAGGCAAATTCCTAAAAACACAGGCCATCAGACGGCTTCTCTTAGGGAAACATTTGTGGAATTGTCTGAATTGTATCAATGTCACATCTTGGTTTTGTAAGGACATTACCTAAAATAGAAGGGCAGAGTGATGTTTTCCATCTGCATAATCTGGAATACAGGCCCACAAACAGGAAGGCAGCCTCAGCTTTTCTGGGTATGATCGGGTTGTTGTACTTCTGATGCTGTATTTGTTTGGCTATCTGCTATGGATCTAATTTATTTGTAGCAACGAGGTGGAACCGGAGTAAATACATTCCTGAGCATTTGTTGTTCAGCTGCTTCTGAAAGTGGTCTTTCACGTTCCATTTCTAGCTGCTGTGGTGACAAGTTTGAGAAAAGTAGCTTTCCACCTGGATATTTCTCCTTGGTTGATCTTCCTTTCTTTGTGATCCTTGAATACAGACTTGTTTTAGACCCGAATTTCAGTGCTAGGTACCTGCTCTTCTTCTTAATATAAGAATTAAACTGTTCAGCTGAAATCAGACTTATGGCACTATTCACAGTAAATTCACCTTTCTTGGGGTTAATATAAAATGCATTTACTTCCTGTGATGGAAATCTTTCTCTCCGTGTGCATCTGTTAATTTCTGTATTATATATGAGTGTGGCTCTGTTGAAATACTGACACAATTCTGTTGCTCTGGATTACTCCATGTCCAACTAGATACAACTTTCCTTTGTTTCAAGCTTAACTTCAATGCAGTCTGTAACTACATCATAATGCAGATCTTGAACAACTGATCTATTCTCATATGGATAACACCTTTAAAAGCTGACAAAAATAATTGGAGATAGCAGAGGAAATAGAAGGAAATTGAACTTCTACTTTATATAGTTGTTTAACTTTAAAAAGTGTTCAATAACTGTCCTAAGGAACAATGGCATAGTCAAATGTTTCAAGTCAGTTTTATTGAATTGAGATAACTTCTACTGTTCGTTTGTTCAAAGTCAACAAAGCAAAATCCGTTTCATGCATAATTAGAGAATCATCAGTAGTTTTGGTACTATAAATATTTAGAGTTCTTACAAAATATAAATAGCATTCTTTAAAATATTGCTATTTTCCAATAATCATCGTAGGCAATGCAGACATCTACATTTTGTGAACTGAATCTGCTGAAGTCACTTCCCCAAGATCCAAGGACAGAGGTGCAGAGCTAAGGCTTGCATTTTTCCAGGAGGGAATTGTAAGGATTTTGTTTCTTTTTCTGAAAATTAATTTATTCTCTATGCCAACCAAGAGCATGACTGTTTCTTCTTTAGACTACATTTGGGATATGCTATTATTCTCTTGCTGGTTGGCCTTCCCCCCGCCCCCCCGGTTTTTCTTTCTATTTGTTTGAAGAGACACTCTTCAAACACAACTTACTGCTTTTTGGGTGAAATATAAAGGCTTGTTTCTGTACACCCCAGATGCCACATATTTTTTGTGTGCAGTATGCATAGTTGCCTGTGTGCATGTGTACTCATCAGTCTGTACAGACACACATGCACACACACACATGTACTCTGCAACCTGAGTATCCTGCTATGAGATTCAGGCCCACTTACTGTTTGGGGATTTTTTTCTGTTCAACTTTCTTGGCAGAGACAGAGCATTTAGTTCTGCAATGACTGAAGCAGAGTTCAGACTGGAAGAAAGGAGACTTTCTATCAGAATATACAGGAAATATGTCACCCATAGTCACCTAGAAATCAGGTAGCTGCCATACCTATACACAGAATAACTCACCTCTGTGGTGATCCTCTGACCCTTTCTGTGGCAGTGCTAAAAATAGTTCCTCAGGATTTTTTCAAACTATGCGTTGGAGAAACCTCAGGCTTGATTTAAAGTGTGAGTTTGAAAATTCTGAGCAGCGAGCATAGTGTGACAGAAAAATTATGTCCCAAATATAAAGGTATCCAGACTTCTTCAGCAGGCAGCAGACCACCTATGTGGCAGGCTTGAGGTTCCTCCACAGCCACTAGTTGAATTTTCTGTGTATGTGCCAAGGGGAAAGCACTGAAAGGGCATTTTCTCTAACTGCACATTAGGGTCTTCTGGTCACTGCCCAGAGTGGAGGAATGATGCCTAGCAAACAACATTAATTACATATGCTGGTGATGCTCAGGAAAATGCTATTTAGCAACGGTTTGCCACTAGGAATGCTACTCTGAATGGTTATGAATTCATGCATGATTAACACTTCCAGCACTCGTAATGTACTTCAACCAGATCTCTAAAATGGCAAACTATGTTTTTTCCACTTCTCTGTGTTTTTCTATTTGTGATCCAAGTGCATTATTGGCAAATGCAAAAGGATCTAAAAAGGCAAACTAAAACAGTAGTCTGTCACCTCCAAATACCTGGTATACTTGTGGAATTTGAAACACATTTTGAGCGTTGACATTAGCAGAAATGAAAGCATAACTTTTTACAGATGTTAACTATTCCCCCAGACTCTAAAATATATTTTACAATCCATGCCAACTTACCTCTAGGCGAAGGGCTCCACAGGCCTTTGGAACTTGTCTAATTTTGATAAAAACCTGTGTGTAGTCCTTTCACTTGTCAGTGTGTGGATATTACAATAATATCTTGACCATCACAGTGTAAATTATGTTAGGATGAAACATCTGTAATAATTTGTGATGATACTAATCTACAAAAGAAAGACAATTTTATGTATACATCTGAATTACAGACTATATGCAAAAGCCAATAAACTTGACTTTTATTATTAAAAAGAAAAAAGCACACAGTACACTAGATTTCATCTTATTTTATATTTACAAATCACATACCTTCAGATTATTGTAGTTATAAACACGTGAATTGATCCAATTAAAATAGAAACTAACTTGGAAAATAAATCTTTTCCTTGAACCAAAATTAATATTTGTTAGGTTCAAAACCGCTTTGAACCACACAATCTGTTTCCTCAAGTCCTTGACTCGGCTTTCCTAACCCCAGGCATTCACTCTTCCACTGCCTTTCAGAAGTGCACTGACTTCCCCCTGGTTCGTATGATATCTAATGCATTTTCCCCAGTTTCCTACACACTGAAAGTATCTGCAGTTTTTTTCCAGATGATTGAAAAATTTCTACAGTTCTCCTCTCCTTTCCCACTTCAGTGACTCCCTCGCCTCTGAAGGACCTCATAGCTGATGGATCCATCAGGACAACTGCTGAAAGCATTCCCCTCCCTCATCCCCATCTGCAGCTAATGGGCTCTTTGCATGCCCTGATCAACCACATACTACAATGCCCTGTTGTGTTGGTTTTGGCTGGGGTAGAGTGGCTGGTATGGGCATACATTTGGATTTGTGCTGAACACAGAGTTGATACAGAGATGTTTTTGTTATTGTTGAGCAGGCTTTGCACAGAGCCAAGGCCTTTTCTGCTTTTTTGTACTGCCATGCTGGTGAGGAGACTGGGGTGCATGGGAGGTTGGGAGGAGACACGGCTGGGGCAGGTGATGCAGCTGACCAAAGGGATGTTCCATGCCCAGGATGTTCCATGCCCCATCCTTCATGCCCAGGATACAAAGCTGTGGGGAAGAAGGAGGAGGAAGAGATGCTGCTGGTTCCAGAGCAGAGATTTCTCTGCAGCCCACAGTGAAGACCATGGTGAGGAAGACTCTCCCTTTGCAGCCCATGGAGGTCCACAATGGAGCAAATATCCACCTGCAGCTCCTGGAGGAACCCACACTGGAGAAGGAGGATGCCCAAAGGAGGCTGTGACCTTGTGGAAAGCCCATGGCAAAGCAGGTTCCTGGCAGTACCCGTGGCCCTGTGAAGAGCCCACACTGGAGCAGGTTTGCTGGCAAGGCTTGTGACGCCACGGGGGCCCCATGCTGAAGCAGTTTGCTCCTGAAGGACTGCACCCTATGGAAGGGACCTGTGCTGGAACATGTGAAGAGTACAAGAAGTCCTCCCCCTGAGGAGGAAGAATCAGCAAAGACAATGTGTGATGAATTGACTGCAGCCCCATTCCTCATCCCCCTCCTCTGCTGGGGGCAGGAGATAGAGGAAAAATTGGAAGTAAAATTAAGCCTGGGGATAAAAGAGGAGTTGTTCGAAGGTATTTTTAAGAATTGGTTTTATTTCTCATTATCCTACTCTGATTTGATTGTAACAAATTCAAAGAATTTCCCCAAGCTGAGTCTGTTTTGCCCATGATGGGAATTTCTGTGTGATCTCTCTCTATCCTTGTCTCATCCCACAAGCCTTTAATTGTATTTTCTCTTCCCTGTCCAGCTGAGGAGGTGAGTAATAGAGCAGCTTTGGTGGGCAGCCAGGGCCAACCCACCACAGCACTTTTAGTGGTGCATGAGGAATCTGAGACAAGGATAGTAATCGAGAGAGGTAGTGGCTAAGATCAAATCAGTTCGAGAATATCATAGTAACACTTCTTAGGAGCTAAGGGCTAAGAGCTCTGGTATGTGCAAAGTTAAATTTTACTTATGTGAGGGGTCACAACACTAAGCTGTGCAGTTATTTATATTATTGGTGGAGATACATAAGGTTCCCAGTCAGCCGTGGCACAAGAAGGATGGCAAGATACCTGTAACATAAACAAGGTGCTTCTCCAATGCAACACTCTTCACAGGATTCTAGGGGTTCTGTCTCCTATCAGCATGTATTTTCCTTGACTATAACCTAGTCACAGACTTTTAAAATGTACTGTACAGGATTTTAGATGAGTTTCTTTAATTTTTGAGTAAATCTGTTACTAATGGAGTTAAATCAGGACAGAGTGAAGATGAAACCATGATCAGTACACAGAGTCTCTCTGTCTGTGCATATATATGCACCTCAGTGTTGCAGCGGTTCTCAAAAACCAAGTTTTACTGGTAAGCCCTGAGTAATGTATCCACGTATCCTACGGACCACAGCGGAGGCTCTCACCCAAAAGCTCCTGCCTCAGTGTAGGAGGTGATATAAAGCTGACTCTATTTCCTGTGGTATTTTCTAGGCCAGTTCCCCAATTTAAGTTAGAAGACCACGAGTAAACAGTGGCATAGTGTATTTGGCAGAGACCTGGTGTTAGGGGTGAGATAGGAATACCTGCCTGGTGCTGCCATCAAATCTTCCTCCAGCCATCTTCCATTTCCACAGCCTTGAGTGCTGGGCTCCTCCAGCACATGGGCCTTGGGGCATTTGCCTGGTTCCACATCCAGACCTACATCCACATACGCTGGGTGGTGTTTTGCTGCTGGTTAGAGTTGCAGCCATGACTGCATAGAAAATAACAGGATGTACACAGTTGCAAATACACCACAAAGCTCTATTTATGTGTCTTCTGCTTAGAAAGACAACAACTCATAATTTTTAATTAATGTTTTCTCATATGACCCCAGTGAGATAGGGAAGTATGAACTAGGAAGAGAGAAATGAGTTAACATTAGCCATCTAGAAGTCAGCTATCAAGTCTAAACCAGCCATCTGGGCTCACTATTTAGGCAGGATAAAGAAAGAGACATATGGAGTAACTCTGAAGACAAATGGAATAAATGAAGATATAGTGAATCACCATTTGGTTAAATCTATAGGAAGCCTGGTTGTCTATTGTGGCATCTCCTTTTTAGATGGCTGGAACAAGAGGAATTCCTTTATAAACAGTTTAATAAGATACCTCAGGAAGCATGTGAAATTAGGCTAGGCTTCCTGAAGCAAAGACTAATCTTAACTCTCTGTCTTATCCATATTCACATTGCCCTGCTTTGGCCATTTTAAGGGCTACCCTATGCTAGCAATGCAGCACAAAGCAGCTGCACAAGAGCACTCTCTGGTATCAATAGCTACCTCAGGTTTTGAGTGTAGAAACTGTGTACATACACAAACGCTGATGCACTTTGGAGGCACAAAAGGAAAAGGATTTTAGCTCTTTGCAGTTTCCAAGAAATGATGAATTGACAAAAAAGATACTAAAGGAGCAGAGAAGACTGAAAAAACCCTAACCTCATCTGCTAAATGTGGTTGGTGGATGTTTCATTCATCAGTAAGTCATTTTGAATTGTTAATCTATTCAGACCTTGCTCTGGTGCCCTGCTCTCTGTAACTACTACATGCAGGACTAATATCCTCACTAATTCTTATGCATTTGGCAAGATGCTCTTGCCCAATTCTTACTGCCCCCCTAAGGAAATAAGAGCACTGTGTATTCTAGGAAAAAACACACTTTTAAAATATTCATATTTCCATGGTTGTGTGTGTGTCTGTTGTGTAAGTTTTCCTTGGTGGCAGTGAACAAAGTGCTCTTCTGTGGAGCAGGCTCTCCTGTCTCCTCTAGCAGACTCAGTGTCTGTACAGGGAATTCCTGTTCCTGGCCCAAACCCGCAGGCCCTCAGCACTGGAGGACAAGGTCGGCCATCTCACACTCTCTCTTTCTCCTGGCCTGATAGTCAATCTCCGTGCTGGAGAAATGGGCTCTGAAGAAGAAAAAGAGGGGGGCTGAGGTGAAGGAAAGAGAGAGCACGTGTATGTACTTCTAACTTGTCCTGGCAACTTTGGCAAACATTTCCTCCCTAAAGAAAGTTTGTTCAACTTTTGCAGAAGTCCTGATAGTCTCTGATTTACTTGGATCTTCATTTAGATGAATTAGTGGTACCTGCCAGTGTTATTTTACCAGGACTGTGACAGGCATCATCCAAGCCTCATACCACACCTCTCATCTTCCATTCTGCCTGTGAAGGGTTTTCTTTCCCTTGTTGTAGTAGTGACTGAGCAACAGCATCCACTGCTAGGCGAAAATCTGCCTACAGAGAGCTTCCTCTGTTTAGACTTCAGTCAGAGGACCCATGAAGCATACTTTGTGGCTACTTATGGTCAGGGTGGTATGCATAGTTTTTTATAAGTTGCACACTGTCAAGACAGGTAATTGTGTAACCTTAGCTGCACTCTTTTTTTTTCCCCCTTCCCCTGAGGCTGGAGTGGCACCTTGCATTCCAGCTGGTGCCGAGAGCAGGGCTAGCTGTGCCGTTCTACAATCAGCTGCAGTCTGGCTCATGTTCTGTTCTTCACTGAGGAGGATGGTATCAACCCTTTAAGGCTCTCCCCTGGTGCATGTTTCTGGCTGGCTGCTCTCTCTTTTCATGCACAGTACAGGAAACTACAGGGCACAGTATATGAGGCACCTTTTTTATCCTCTGCAGCTATGCTTTCCATTGAGAGAAAGGGTAATTATCCTATTTCTGTTTCAGTGTCAGGTACCACATGGTTTATGCATTCGTCTCTTCGAAAACATGTTTTGCTTTGATGTTTGCTTTTCTAATGGGGCTAGTTTGCATAATACCTTCTGCTGCAAAAGAATGCTGAATCTACAGATGAGCTATCACTTCTCAAAATACTGATTGCTATCAGCTGGCTTGCCGAAGGCCTTGGCTGTGGCTCTGCATGCGTGTGTCTGTTCGTGTGTGCACAGTTGGGGGAGGGAGGGAGAAGGTTAATTTCCTTTCTTTGACCAGCTTTGACATAATGCCTGAAATGAGAGAGGTGGATCCATCAGAACATTAACATTTACCTGCTTTCCCAGAGCAGCACGGCAAGCTCTCTACCTGTAAGGGTGAGGTTATATGTAAGGAGCGAGATGACAGGGAAAAGGGAAATGCTGTATTTGTGATACTGGTTTCTACAGTATTTCTGTCACAGTCTTTTTAGCTGAATTTTACACCTGTGGATTTTCCCCTGTGCTGACCTTTAGCAGTGAGGATGTCTAAAGTCACATACTAAAGCACACAGATGAAAAAGTCAGGTCAGGGGACATGAAGCGGAATAGTTGTAGGGAGTGTTACGGGATATACATACTCACATATATAAATATATATATATATATGCACACAGATACAGGCAAACATGTGAGTGAATGTGTCCGTGATATTTGCAGTGTGCTTCTTCCTTTTCCCAAACGATGCATTATTACCCACCCATGCAGACCTCTCTCCAGTGAAATTCCCTATCTGCTGCCTACTGGCCTGACTTCATTGCTTTTCTGTTCCTGGCCCTGATGCCTGATTAACTCATAGCAGGCAATGGGGATGAGGGGAGGGAAAGAACTCCTCATTTCTTTCTCTGGAGAGAGAACCTGAGCTAGAGACTGCCCTTCCTCAGAAAATGCTCTGACAAAGCAGGAAGCAGAGTTAAAGGACTCCATCCAGCAGCAAGCTTTGAGAGCCAAATTTGAACATTTTGGTCTCAGCTTGTTGCTTGCTAGACTAAAGCTGTAGGATGTTTTTTTTTCATAAAATTCAGGGACTGTCCTTCCTAGAGGATTGCACACTCCTCTGCCTTCAGTATTCATACAAAACACTCAAGGATTCAGAGCCCTATTTCAATAAATATTCCTGCATTCCAATGCCATCTGAACAGATATCTGTTTCCATCCCCCAGAAGTGGGGTGCAATTTTTAAAGAAGAAACTTTCTCACAAGATTTTTGGAACTCCTTGGCTTTAGTGAGACAATTGGAAATACCATGAGAATGATAATTAAGAAAAATTTGTGCTGACATAATGCCTTCCATCTGTAGATCCGAAAAAGCTTTGTGAACGTTAATAAATTAGTCCCCTTACTACCCTGTGAGACCAGGATATTATTGTTCCTGCCTTGCAGGAGGGTAATGAGGGGACTGTTAGGAGTCTAAGGGTCTGGTCTAGCACTCACTGGAGCCTATGGGAAAATTCCCAGCGACTTTACTGGGAGCTGGATTGGCCTGTTAGTGGCTTCCTCAAGGCCACACAGTGAGTGAGCGATAGCTTTGGGAACGGTACCCAGAGCCGCAGGACTGCTTTGTTCCTTTCCAACCCTCGACTTTCTTCAGGTCTTTCATTACTTTTCTGCCTGGATAAGGTGCCTGAAGTTGAAAGTATAAGGCAACAATATAGAAGGTTCATTTATAGCATTTCAAATCTCAGGAGAAAGCTTGGCTCTGATCTAGTCAGAGGGAGGAGTTTTAGCAAGACTCAATTTTTAAAGAGGTATCTAAGTACTCAGTTCCCACTTTTATGGGCAGGAGAGGCCTAAAGACCTTTAAAAATCAATCTGTAAATAACAACCTTGCTCTGACCAGGTAAACTATCCCTTGTGTAAGCTTCTGGAGAAACTTAACAGAGCTGAAACCTAGCTGAACCAAACCTTGCAAACAGGTCAGCTCCCCAAAGTGTGTTCCCACCCTGTGGAAACCTCTCCCCACCCAGGTATGCCCACAGATCAAAGCCACATCTGCTGCTACCAGGAGACACCTGCCTTACCTCAGTACAGCAGCCCACTGGCTCCCCCACCCTGGCGTGGCCCTGGCAGTTTCCCCCCAGGCTCATATCCTCCTTTCCTGGTCTGCCTCCTGGCCTTATTACCTTTCAGACTGGGTTCTCCTACCCACTTTTAAATCTTTTTTGCAGCTGGGCTGCTTTCCACCTGCTCCCCGGGTTAACCCTTTCCTTGCCATCACAAACATTTCAGATGCACGTAGACACACGCACAGGAGATGCGCGGCAGCTGGAGTCAGCGCCGAGCAATGCGATGTGACCTTCCTAAGCACCCTGCTGACAGCGAGACTGGCAAGTGAGATTTCTGATTTGTGAGAAACAACTTGGTTTCTTTTGGTTTTTTTTTCTTTACTAGTCAGGGACAGTTTGATGTTCTGAGCTCACCAGGAGGGATCCTGCAAGGCAGGGGAAGGGCTGGTCCTCCCGGGGCCGATGCTCGCGCAGCAACCCGAGGCCGGCCATCTGGCATCAGCCCAGACTCACTCCAGAGCAGGGCCTGTCAGGAACTGACCTTCTGCTCTGCACTTTCCAAGACCTTGAGCAGCCAGCACAAATCCAGGTAGGGCTGTGGGAAATCTATCCTGCCATTGGCAAAATCTTGTAAAGTTTGAGACTTTCCTACAACACTTTTCAGTTGAGACTGCAAAAGAGATTTTGAGCTATTTCCATGTTGAAAGTTTATATAAATTATTATTTTTTAATGAATGAAATCAAAAGAGAATAGCTTAAGTTTTGATTTGAGACCATGAACTAAAGACAGGGGTAATGGAATAACCCTGGAGACTCCTTATAATTGAATTCAGTAACAGTCTGTGTAGCTGTTTTTTGAAGGATTGTAACAAAATCACACTACCCATAGGGCAAGTACTTACACAGACTCCACAGTAGTCCCTTTCTGAAGCATTTCATACAAGGGAAAGTTGTTTAAGAGGGAGCTATGTTGCTCAGCAACACTATGTATTTAGGTTTTTTTTCCTTTTTTTTAACATTTCATAGCTCATGGGATTTTAGGCACTACAGCTAATTTATGTGAAGGCTCCACTGTAGTTTTCTGAAGTTTATTTAACTCTATGAAAACATTTCCAAATAAATTATGTAATCCACAAGATATGTATGTTATTTGTGTGCTGCTTTGCTGGTATTTCTACCAAAGTACCATTTGATAGGTCTTGAAGCAAAACTGGGATATCATCTGTTAATTCAGTGATTGAAATTATTATTTGGGTAGTTCCACCCTGCTGCCCACTAAGAGATAGGGAGAATCTTTTTACAATTCAACCCATTATTTATCTTTATATGTTTCATACAACTGAAAAACTGGTTGAAAAGCATGCAGGGAAAGAAGCTCTTTGAGGCTGTATGAGAAGATTACAGTTACAAGTATTCAACCTGATTCCGAAGACACAGTTTCCTCCCACCACTTAAATAAATAAGATAGATCAATCCCTAATAATTTCCCACTCTTACATACCCTGTTTATGGAATGACAAGAGTTATATGGAAGTTTATGTGCCTATGTTCACTCTGCTAAATGCTGTTTCTTGAGAGTGACCATCGAGGAGTACAAACAGAGCCTGAGAAAGGTTTCTGGCTAAAAATTGGTAAGGCAAGTTTTCCTTCACCCAACTCCCCCTGCTCCTGGAAAGCTTCCACACCTTCTGGCCTCATTACCCATGTTCCTAGTTTCCTCACTACTTGTTCTCATCTACTGCTGGGCAAACCCTGCAAAACAGTATTCATAATATGTGTTCAAAGACAGCCCACACTAACTGACATGCCTCTTTAATGCACTTTCTGTGAACAGGGGGACAAGCAAATATTTGTTCACATAAATACTGCTGAAAGAGAATCTTCCATGGGTAACCACTGATGTCTGTAATTGCAGAAGGGTTGGGGCTTGGGGGAGAAAGGTGTGGAAGATGGGTTGGTATCGTCATTTTGAAAGCACTTTGTGGGTTTGACAGTTAGGAAGTAACTTATGTGATAACTTATTGTTTTGTGATAGCTTCTGCTCAGTCAAATCCCCACATTTGACTGCTGCTCAGTCAAATCCCCAAATCCTCCCTTCAAGAAGAAATTCTCATTCCATAGAGAATTGTGAGCACGACCTGTTGGTGCAACTGGACAGCAGTAAACTATCTGATACAAGAGTAACAAATCAAGATAATCAAGAGTAACAAATGGTTCTGTACCAGCCCAGGTCTTTCCAAGAGTAAGGCACAAGTGGGGTTGGAGGCTTTATAAGAGCCTGCTGAAGACAGAAAATATATCCATTTTTGTTCCCATCACTTAGAGGAGTCCCAAAATTAGGTCAGCTGTAAGCTGGCAGGTACTTCAGCCAAGGGATCTCATGGTCTTCGTCAGGGGCTTTGGCTGGTAATAAACTTAAGGAAGCTGTGACAGTGGCAGAGAGGATAATTTGGTTCAGGAGGCAGCCTTTGCAAGGTGAGGAGAGCTTAAAATGTGCTGTTTTCCATGGAGCTTAGGATATGGTTAACATTTATAAAAAAGGGGTGTTAGCTGCTTGAAAAATGAGAAAGGTTAACCTTAGTAACTGCATATTTGCATTTCAAAGTGGTAATTATAGGTATGTGTACACACAATTAAATAGGCTGCACAGAGTGAAAATAAACAAATAATCAGTGCTATTAGGCAAGGCTTAATGAACATTTTTGTTATAACAAAAATTATTATGTGTTCTTTGAAAGAACAACAAAATGAAGTATTTCTGTTTGAGATTCTCAAGGATTATACAAACAACAAATGAGCTAAAAAAACCTAAAGGTGTAAAACCTTTTGACACCAACACGTACTTTTAAGCATCCAGAAATTGGACCTGGCCAGCTACCCCTATGCAAGCTTTTTCATTCCCTTTGGTAATACATTCAGCAAGTTCCTCTGAACTCTAGGCAATCAGACACATAGATGGCATACCTAAGGCTTGCTCCAGCAGGCTCCATTGACGTTTGCACTGTTGGAAGCCATTCTAACACAGCTTTTTATGAATATGTAACATGCAAACTGGATCTTGCCCAAGACCTGCTTCAGTTTTAATGACTCTGCTCCTGACTGCACACACTGACTGCAAACTGTTTATCTGTAGGTGAGCTAACCAGAGCCAGGAAATGTTAGCCATTTTGACTTTGGGGGTTTGGTGACAGGAATTGTACGCCAGCTGCTCTTTCTTGCAAACATTCCTCACATTTCTGACACACAGTAGGGTGGATGCATGTTGTGTAACAGCGTTTTAACCTTAGCATTTAACTGGTCAAGTGACAAAATGCTGAAAGAAAACTAGTGTGTTCAAATGACATTGGCCAATACTTATCTCACATACCAAATAACCACTCTATTTACTGTGGCTAGTCCTGAAAAAAAAAAATCTCTTCTTGGAAAAAAAAGGGCTTTGTAAAATCCTGTCTTCACTGTGTTATACTGCCTGAGGACAGCAGCAACAACACAGTGACCTGCTCCAGCCACATGCCTTAAAGGATTGTCTCGAGAAAATTAGAGTGTAGCTGAGCCTCTGTGTTCATTCGGCCTAAGTAAAGACTTCTGTGCAGAATGTGCTCTCTCAGTTAGCTCTGTCTTGATTTTAGTTAGAACCTACTAACTGGACAATTTCTCCCTCTCTCATAAAATAATTTTTCAAATTTTTCAATTTACTCTTTCTTTTTCCTTCTAATTTCCGCATGGCTTGGACTGGGGTTCGATGCTGAGTTCAAATATGTTCCAAGCTTGTTTGCTAAACCTCATCATCCTCTTGCATTCTCAGAATGCTATTGTACTGCCTAATCCTTGGTGGTAATCTGCCTTTTCAGATCAGTGCTTTCCTGGTATTATCAGAGAGATCAAAAAGCATTTTCAGCTGGCTGAAGGCATCACTTAACACAGTAGGGATATCTGGAGCTGTGTCTACCTATGTGTCTGCAGTTTAAAAATCTGAAAATGTTTTTGAAACAAACCAATAAAGATAAATCGAAGTTGTAGCTGAGTTCTTAGTTAATGCAAAGCAAAATAGAAGATGTAGAAAGTAATTACACTGTCATTATATCACCTTCTAGGCAGCACTGTATTCAAGTCTAACAATTAGTATTTCTATTTCCACTTCCAGATCCATATAGAATCTCAGTTCACCAGACAGCTTAATTAGAAAGGTATGATTTTTCTGTAGCCTGAAAAGAAAAGAAAAGAAAAGAAAAGAGAAAGAAAAGAAAGAAAAGAAAGAAAAGAAAGAAAAGAAAGAAAAGTTGTTGTCAGTGCTCATCAAAATATTACTTGCTCCCATCACACTTAATATATATGTATGTCTAAAATATCTTCCTATAAACTTTTGGGGTATTATTCTCCTTTGTGAAAAAAAACCCAAAACCAACCAACCAACCAAACACTGTACGGTTTTTACAAAGCTTACAGCTTTTTCTTCTGTTAAAAGGCAGTTTATTGAAAAAAGAAATCTAGAACTTTTTTGACCAATGGTAACTGTTGTGAAAATTTTCCTTTGTTTTGATGTTCTTATAATCTCTATTCTTAACATACAGATAAACTATTAAAAAGTGATAGAAGCTGCTCGCTAGGAGAGAAATCAGATGATTTAACCACCTGTGGGAATTTAAAAATGTTGCATGGGTTGCATGGGTTTCCAAAATGATGTTTCATATCCCTAAACTTAAGGCTGGCTGTGCAGGTGCTCTGATTTTGCATGCAATTACATTAAGTGGTATCAATGCCACTACCAGATAAAGGCTGCAGCTCTGCTGTGTAGGGAATGAATAGTAGGTTATGAGCACGTGAGGGCATAACTGACTGGAACCACAAGCAGGTGAAGGTGACTTCCTGAAGAAGTCAGCTGCAGCTTCTGTTGTGCCAGGGAGGCAGGGCGGGGGCAAAGCAGTGGATGGCATGTGAGACCAGCCATGCAGATGTCCCTGATGTCCACTAGCACACTTGACCTGACTGGAGCAATAGTGAGCAGGGAAATGCCTGTGAAAGCACTGCCAGGTCACCCCTGCTGCTGCTCCTAGAGCTGCCCTTCCCTTTGGCACTCCGAGAGAGCTGTGTCGTCTCTGCTTTGCACTCACAGGCTGTGTAATGGGCTTGGCAGGTTGCTCATGCTGTTGAGAAGTGTTGTCATGACTAATGTAGGAGGAGAGCCTTCCCTTAAAGTGTTTGTACTCCAAAATTCCTAATAAAGTGATGCTGTATAAAAATGGGACAAAATAGGAGATAACAACTGTTCACTAAATCTTCCCAGACTGAAACGAGTTTGGCACCATCAGCTTATTTTGTGGCCCAAGTCCTGCAACTGGATGAGAGAGCAGAAGTTCAGACTGGTCTATCAGAAACAAGATTTGTGCCTACATTGATCAGAGAATCTAGATAAGGAAGGGTAAGCAAAATATAGCCTAAGTCTGATATTAGACCCTGATTATCCCTAAGACCACCACACTACCCCCATCCCTGACAGCTGCTCTGAAAGGACCTAGTGAACGAAAGACAAAAAAAAAAAACAAAGCAAACTGGCATAAGATTGGGGGACATATGCAGGATGTGGCCTGTCCCTCAGTGAGGTCTCATTGTCTTCAGCTATCCGACAGGATGATATACTTTGCAGTCAGCACTTGCTGCTCCTTGTGGTGTGGTACAACCTGTTTGTGAGTTACATGTATATTCTTGTACAAAGTCTGTGAACGTGCACTGAACTCCTCTGCCTTTTCATCTCCTGTGCAGGGTACTTGCAATGCTGTTCTCATTTTCTAATCAATTGCACTTGTTGCTTGGGGGCCTTTGCCTTCATGTTGCTACACTCTAGCTGTCACGTCTATTTCTAGACACCTGTCATTATTGCGCTTGGTAGAAGACACATTTCAAGTCTTTTTCCTTTCCTTCTCTTCTAAAAGGCTGTTGTGTTGAGTGAGAATGAACTTTTCTAGGATTTCTTCTTCCTCCAACAATGATCAATTTCTAGAATGCTGCAATATATATATACACAAATGACTATTCACGAATTTTTACATATAGTAAAATTGCCTTTTAATTACTATAATTTGGATTCAAATATTACTGTGTTTTGAAATTCTTTCTGATATCTCCTTCTGATGTAACGTTCAATTTAGAAACAGGACAAACCAAAAAGAAATCCTCCCCTAATGGTGATATCACAGCAATACAAGAAAAAAAAAAAAAATCAGGTACTATTGTTGTGATTGTTAGAATAAGAGAAAGAGGTTTCCTTGCCTGAATAAACTAATTATGAGATCTATTTCAAAGTAAAGTATCTCTAGCAAAAAATTGCCCATGACTCTGTAGACAGATACATAAGAGTCCATTTCTTCCTCATCAGAGCCAGCTTGAATTTTTTTTTATCATCACTGTTCTGGACAAAGACATGAAAATGATAGTTAAGCCAGTTGTTTCTTTCAAGCATTGTACTTGCTGTGTTAAGTGAATTTCTTTATGTTAATAAGTTATTTTTTGTGGCAAGGGAATTACATCACAATTAGAGGATACAGCTACCAAAATATTTCTTCAGTACCTCTGTGATGAGCAAAACTATTATTTGTTTTGGCCACTGGCTGGTTCTAAACTTTATTCTGAGCCCCTTGACAGGCCTGCCCATCTACAGTTCTAAGATCTTTACAAAGAGATCAACAAGGAACACTTATTTTTGTGGTTTGTAGAACAAAAGGACACAGAAATATAGAGTGAGAGGAGGAACACATGCCTAAGCAGTGTGCTTTGTGTGGAAGTGGGGCATAATTTGGGTGAGAAGCAGATACTCTTCTAAATTGGTTCTACTGCCTGAGTAGTTATCAAGGAGTAAGTTGGACTGAACTCCTCTTACACGTTGTATTTCAGCAATATTTTATGTATACTATAAAGGTAAATCAAAATTGACACTGAATGCAGCCAGGCAGCAAATAGCAAAGGTCAAAAGTCTTCTACAATCAAGTTAAACTCTTCCACGGATTATCTTGCATCTATCCATTAGATCTTACACTCCTGAAGTAATACTACATGGTTGGTGGTTCTATTATTCCCTTAAAATATTTGCAACACATCCCTTTTGGCATTCTGTAACATGAACCTCAAACATCCATGAACATGAAATTGAGTCCTTGAAACTTTTGTTTGCTACAGAATTCTTCTCCAGGATAGTGACAGGTTACTAGAAAAGACACTGATGTAGAAGTCTCAACTTAAATCCTATATTCAAATGAAAACTGATTTTGTACAAAGAACAAATTAGCTATTGGCAGTCCAGAGAGTGCTGCTGTGGCACAGTTCACCTAATGGACTTACCTGAGAGTTAAGAAACATAAGTTCAAGAGCTTATTCTGAAGCAGATGGAACAGAAATACGAACTCAAGTTTTCCCACACTCTGGTAGGTGACCTAACCAAAAGGGCGACTTGGGACAGAGTTTCCACAGTTGTTCCCAGTTATTTGTTTGTCTCTCCCCACTCTCTGCCAACCCCACCCTTATATTTTGACCAAAAAATGATCATCACCCTGAGAAACTTTTCCTAAAACAAATCTAGTGAAAACTCACACAAATAGTTTTGGTTTCAAGGAATTTGTGTTTTCTTTTTTAAAGGAAAAAAACCCTAAACCAAACAAATCCCCAAACACTGAATTGAAAGCTTTCCAACAGGCTCTGCTTTGGTATTGTGTGACTGGACTATTTCCTGTGACATTAGAAAAGTAGTCTGTGTACCTGTCATACACTCATGACTTCCATTTAATTATCAGTGTTTTGTATGCCTGGAGACACACTAGGACTCACCAAACTACCACAAATTCTATTGTATAATGAAGCAGAATTCTGCCCTTGTTTGCTTCTGTAGCAGTGCACTAAATAATATATTTGCCTTTTATTTTAGAAAGCTGAGGGTGAAAGAGAAGCTGACAAAATAACCATGAAAGCTTCAAAGACTGATGTACTTTCAAGCAGATTACATAGGCATAAAAACCAAATCAGTAATGTGTAAAAAACAATTCAATAATGTGTTTGTAAACTACTTCAGTATTCTAAGAATCATTGTCATTCTCATTCTCATTCATTATTCTCCCAGAACGAGATATTTTAACATTTATGGAGATGCTGGCCTTTGAGGCATGACTTTTGCTAAGAAATATTGATGAGTTTCTAAGCTACAAACTCAAATAGATAAAGAGGCTGTGGAAAATGAAGTGAGCAAAAGGAGCTCTGATCTCTTCTAATGATGTTGCGTATGATCACTATTAAATTATACCTTTGATGTTATTAAGGTGTGCTAACAGGCTCTGACAGAGTGAGAGGCCATTTTCCACCTTTTGTGGTGCCAAGGAATAGAAGCCTACTTCCCTGAAAACCTGAGGAAAAAGTCAGATGAATGCCCATGAGGAGGAGATGCTGGAAGCCGTCATGTTTTGGGAGCCATGCAAGGTCCCGCGTGATGTTCCCACAACTCTGCAGAACGGGCTTGGCCAACTACCACCTCTGGAAAAGCTGTTGAACTGAGATTTCAAGACAGACTCCCCTTGCCTGTATACTGGTATTACTAACAGTCTTGGGAATCAGAACTGAGTTCTAGGATTTCTGGTAGGCTTGGAGGAGAGAAGAAGAGAAGGTATCCCACCATCTCCCATGCATTGCTGCCAGATGTGTGCTGCTCCCAGTTAGAAGTGATTTCAGTGCATGACTCATGGGGTGCTGCTTCATTCTGCACTTGGTGCAAGGTTCCCTGAGCCTGCCAGATTTCCCTGTGACCAAAGTGCAAGTGTGATTCCCACCTATATTTTTCCCCAATTAGCAGTTTTAATTGAGTGTCGGCAGTTCCACCCATTTGTGAATGTCAGAGCAAATATCTTTTAAACTAAATATAGAAAATTTCATTTTCGTTTTCATTTCTTGTAGGAGACATTCAGCTTTACATCCAGTCTATGCAAGAAAAAGAAATTAAACTTGTTAATAGAACCTGGCAGTACTACTAAGCTTGTTATATAACTCCAGTAAGGGTGATAATAGGAGAAGACAGAATGAATATTGTCCTGTTAAAGGAGTGTTTGCATAAAATTTTAAAAACCCACATAAATTTGTTATTTAACTATTTCAACTAATTTCAAGCTCAGAAATCAAAAAAGACATCAAACAGATGCAAAAAATCTGGCCCTAAATATAGATTTATTGAAGATGAGTGACCAGTGTTCAGACATGCATATCTAGCTTTGAAGCTAGCAGTTGGTTTCTAAGTAGAGGCAAGAACTACAGCTAATTGTGTTTCCTTTTATTGATTATTCCCCAGAGGACATTTCAACATTTAATGACAATCTAAACAGCTGAAAATTTTAGACTGAGAAACAGAGGTTTAATTTTAAGTGATGCATTATAATATGTGGGATTAAAGTGTTTTATGCCTGAGCTTTTTGCTATATACCAAGTTTCTTTACTAGCATGTGTCTGAGGAGTAGGATCATTGTATCTCTTCCTTCTTGCCACAAGTAGTATGTTTTCTGAGTCCTTGGCTAGAAGGCCTTGCACCTGAAAATTGAAAATTATTTCAGGTTCATTTTATTGCCGAATGGTTCTTGTGTCTGGTCACCTGGAAGCTGAGGTTTTCTGAAGACAGGAGAAACTTCAGATGTAAAAATCATGCTAATTCAAGAGTTCTAGTTATATGTCAGAATGTATTTTGTATGGAAAATTTTCAATTAGCTTTAGCTAAATTATTTTTTTGTGCTGGCAAAACTCTTCATAAGAATGAAGAGAGTGTACATAAAGTAGCAGGATCAACCATTAGATAAAAGGGTCTTGTAATGGGTTAAGTTAACTTCAAAATTTGCTTGCAAGTTGGAAGGTAAAATAAAACATATCCCCAAACCAAGAGACAGCCAGCAGCTCTAATTTTAGGGTTACCAGCTGTTTATATTTGGTGATGCCTGTCATTACAGAACAATTTCTGTGTCTGTGGCTAGAGATTCTAGTGCCAAACTGAAGAGTAATAGAGAGAGAGGAGCAGTGTAGGTTAACCTTTTCTTTGTGGCAAGCAGATTATCTGCTCATCAGTCTTACACTGTTAGTGGGTACTGGCCATCGTCATAGCTGGTTGGCTAGAAATGATCCCCAAATTAAGTTTTCTGCCTGTGTGAGCAAGACTGGCCCTTCTTCTTGAACTCTTACTAGAGCTCTGTGCTATGAGATCAAAACAGGAGACAGACAGAAAGGAAAGAGGGGAAAAAATGAAATTTGGCTGAACTGCTTATATAATTGAGTAACTCAGTATGTTAGTTATTTTATGATTTTTATTGGCCTTTTTAATGCCTAAGTGAGCGATATATGTTGCCAGATTATCATGTCATCTGGTACTTTTGTGGTATCCCCACAAGTTAGGAAAGTCTCATGAGAAAGCCAAATGTCATAGTTTGTTAGTGCTATAAAACACCAGAATGCTGCAAAACTATGAGGAAAACATAAAATCATAAGCACTTCTGTATTTTCATGGTTATTGTCCTCTTTGAAAGGGCACATTTTTGAGAGGCCTTTGGTATAAGCCTTTCATGAGACATTTACAAGAACCCTTGTATCAGTTCCCTTTGCCACAGTTTATACTAGGACTTTGCTAAGAAAGCATGCTGCTTCAGCCTCCTAATGACTTTTCAGAGATACTGGGATATCACAAAACCCTTATTCCCCCAAAAAATTCTGGTGAAATGCCTTTTGCTTGTCTAAACATCCAGTTCATCCTAAACCTAACTGAGTGAGAAGATTCACTTCGAGTTAGTAGGGCAGTTCCAGGGACATTTTTCTGGGTTTTTCCTAGAACAAAAGATAGGAGCTTTTGCTCTAGCTGAAAGTTTATCTTTAAGTCTCTTTAAGAATGCCTGAGGACTCATTATTGTTGCTCTTACAGAAATACGTGGATCTGTCACCCAATGTGAATCCTAACATGCTACCGAGTATGGAAAAGAAATGCCTTTGAGAGAAACTGAGTTTAAACAGACATGTACAAAATGGAGGAGGAAAGCCATATTTCACAGCCAGGGATCTGATATAGGAAGAGACTGAATAAGTTACTCAAACCTTTCACAATAAATCATCACTGCTCTAAGAAAAGTCTTGATGTAGATCATGAGAAGTACCAAAAAATAGTTTGGCCAGCAGGACCAGGGCAGAGATTGTCCCACTGTACTCAGCATGGCTGAGGCCAAACCTCAAGTGTGTCCAGGGAAGCTGGTGAAGGTCTGTACAATTAAATTGAATGAGGTGCAGCTGAGGGACCTGGGGTTGTTTATCCTGGAGAAGAGGAGGCTCCAGGGTGACCTTATCACTCTCTGCAACCACCTGAGAGGAGGCTGTAGACAAGTAGGGGTTGGTCTCTTCTCTCAGGCAGCAAGAGAGAGGACAAGAGGAAATGGCCTCATGTTGTACCAGAGGAGGTTCAGGTAGGACACCAGGAAGAATTTCTGTATGGAAAGGGTCGTTAAGCATTGGAATGGACTGTTCAGAGAGATGCTGAAGTCAACATCCCTGGAGCTGTTCAAGAAATGACTGGGCATGGCACTTAGTGCTATGGTGTAGTTGACAAGGAGGTGATTGGTCAAAGGTTGGACTCAATGGTTGAGGAGTCTAATCCTACAATGATTCTGCAAAGTAGCTTTGTGGAGATTCATGAGAATTTGTAAATGAGCATTTATCCTTAATAAACATTTTTATTATTCTTTTACGTGTCCAGAATCAGTATTATTTCCGTAAGTATGAGCACTTAGTGAAAATCTTGATGAAACCAGACAGATTCACCCAAGCCAATGAGGAAAACTCACTGTCCATGCAAAGAATCTGGTTATAATGTGTTTTCTTTTGCAGTGAGCAGAAGGGGAATAGGAAACTGCCAAGTGTGGTTTGTGCTGCTACTTTTTAAAGGTATTTGAGTAGGGAAATCTCAGGATTCATTTGGTGCAACAGAATGTGTGTTCCACTGACGTCCCCACAAACATGCAAAGATAAATGTATTGCTACCCTATTGTCAGAAAACATGGCTGAATGCCATATTCTCTATGCTATTTAGAGCATTATATAACCAGAGTTCTACTCATAAACCAGCTACTTCTCCTGAACTGCAGTAGTGCATTAATACAAGAGTAAATTACCCCTTTTAGGACTCTCTTTTGCATACACAGATTGACACAGAAGCTCATTTGTTCCTGCTTGCTTACTTAATGTTGATTTCTACTCATTGTCACAATGAGCAAGGTAGAAGGTTGCTTTTAAAAAACAAGAAAGGAAAGCAATTTGTGCAAGTTGTAGTGGAAAGCAGCAAATGACTAGGAATAGACATGCCTTATTTACTTACAGACATGTCTTACTTATAAACATTTTATTATTTTGTAGGATTAGAATATAACAGACATCAATACTCTGATGTGAAAACATCCTGTCACTACCAGCAGGTTTTTTTTGATTGTTTCTAGTGAAGGATTCATTACTATGCTATTTAGTGACAATTATGAATGAAGAAAAGTAAATAATTCACACTAGGCACACTCCTTTTCACAGTCCCTTTTTGTTTTCTGCTAACTTTTATGTGCATTTTGCATTTGTTTCATACATCCCTCTTACTCACATAAACTTCCCCTGGGTGTGACAATGACACCAAACTGGATCATAGCAGCAGCAAGATTTTGGAAGCTGTCAGCTGTTTAAAGTATGGCAGATAAATAGGAAGTTCTCTGCCTTTGTACTGGTTTACACCTGAATTGTGCTTGGCACATCTGTCTAATTTCCCAGAGAAACACAGAGTATGGTGTGGCAGGCACGGTCACAACAGGTTATAGTTGAGGTATGTCATTTCAGAGTATGCAATTTCCTCTTTGAGTCATTTTGCAAGACAGGTTGAATCACTACATCCTCTTTTTTGACTGTGGTTCTGCCTCTGCATATCAATGCCATGACTAGATCCGAGGTGGATGCACCTTTTTAATGTTAACAGGAGGTAAATGACACACACTACAACAGAATGGCTGTTCCCTTTGCAAAGCTTTTGGAAGAAGTCTAAAAACATGCAAAGTATGTTTGCAACTTTCACAACTGATCAGCTGTGGAAACTGCTAGGCAAATAATATGGGATCTGAACGAAAAAAGTAATGAAAAAAAAGAAAATAAAATTACTAACTGGTTTTGTTTTGCTTTAAATTTAACATGTGAAGAGCTGAAGAATTCTGTCTCACAATTGTTCAGGGAACCAGGTTCAAACCACGCTAACCTGCTCTATCAAAGGACAAACTAGCAGCATGATTTGCTGTTTTAAAACGTCTCTATTCCCCAGTCAAAGCCCAAACAGCTCTTTCATTTGGCAGGGTTCTATTTGTTGAGAGTTTTTAGAATTTTCTGTGTCACTAAAACTGCAGCTTTGACATCTGACATCCATTTTTTTTTTCATCCTTTCCACAGAAAGGTAGCAGCAATTCCCAGTGGCAGCTTCCCAGAGCAGAGGGACTACCTCAGTGGATAGTTCATTTGTTATGCAGCATCTGGGATTCTTTTCAGCGTCTCCAGTTACTGGCCTGATCCAATTTCCATTAACATCAAGTATAAGATTCCCATGACTTCAGTGGGGACCAGAACTAGATCCTAAATTCCTGTTAACACTAAACATTGGAACAGAAAGTGGACTATGTTGCTGAGTTTCATGTAGAACCAAACAGATCTGAAACTCCATGTTCATAAGCTATAAAGGATAGACAGAATGCAAATACATGATGCTGCTAAGGGTTGTTTTATTTTTTTTTATTGTTGTTTTCTATTTTTTATAGTGTTTGATGTCTAATATAGTAAAGAAAAGCACTTAATAGTCTCAGGATCATGAACTCCCCATTGTCACATTGTCTTCCTACACGTGTGAAAGGATGACATCTGTTAATATTCTGATGTCTGTAAGATAAATCAATGCCAACAGGAAAAGACAGCTCCATTAGAAACAAATGGCTCTAACACAATATCTAGTGACAGGTATTTGCAGTGGTTTGAAGGCACCATCTCAATACAAACTGTGATTATACATGGTATTTAGGAATGGTGACCTGTCATTTGTAAATGGAGATACTGTTATGGAGCAAGAATTGTCATAAAAGACATTTAATTTAAGGGCAACCTCAAAGCTGAGGCTGTTGCTGTTTTTTATTAAGTACTCTCTTCTTAGTGTATGAAACTACAGCCCAGCTGCTTATTGGCAACATATAGGATCATAAGCAGTGGCAGAATTACCCCCTTTATAATGTCCTTGGGACACAAGCAATGTGATCATTATAAAATGGTGCACTTACAAGCTTAACACATGCAGTATAATTTTGGTTTGATGTACATTGTGTAGGAAAAGATTATGTGCATAATGAGAGTGAAGTCATCTACTACTTGAACAGAGAGTGCATTGCCAAGTGAGCTTCCCTCCCACAGGGATCCTCTAGAGTACAGCTGGGTGAAATAGTTTGCCCAAAGCCTGTTCTTGAGAAAGGCAGAGGATTTTCACTCATATAGTTATTCAGGTTGATTTCAGTGCATAATTTTTCCTTGTGAAAAAAAAAAAAATCAACACACAAAGCATCCAAAACTAACCAACCAACCAAAGAAAAAATACAAAGCCAAACTCGAATCAAAAAACCTTTCTCATCTTTTTTTTTAGAAACATCAGTGTTTTGGAGCCTTGAGAAATGTAATAAACATAATAAAAATGTGGACTTCAAAGTACTGGTCCCCACCCTGTAAATAGAAGAGTGCAAGTGGGAGTTGATTATAATTGTTCTAAGTGAAATCCTGGTCTTGCCTGCTTGTAAGATAAATCATGATTGGGGTTGTCCCACAACATAGTGGGCTTCTCTTTACTCATTATGTTTCACTTACTGACCTGTGAAAGCAACTTTGTGGCCCAGCTCAGACCAGGGGCCTTTTATTTCAGCTAGCCTTTAAAAACCTCCTGCTTTACACTACTCTCTGAAGTCTGGCTTTGCTCCACAAGCCAGGACAGAGAATAAGTATCTTTTTGTGCCTGCTAGGACACTTGAGGAGCATCACGGTTGCAACAATCCCCTCCTCTCCTGAGAATGCAATGTGTGCAGTGTGGGCTGCCCTATCCTTTTGCAGGCTATGCAGTGTGGGACTAGGTTACTGTGTTCTTGTTTCCGTGTTATGTACTCAAGGCTTGCATTACTGTGTGGAATTCTGTTGGGAAGGTTGTAAAGATAGAGGCTATCTGAAAATCCAGGTCCAGTTCATATGTTAAACTTGCTAAGTACAAGGCTGTTCAGAGCAAAAATGTTTGCTCTGGCCTCTCATGGACCTTTGCTTCTCTGTATGTGTGTATGTATATGTGTCCTGGTTTGGGCTGGGATAGAGTTAATTTTCTTCTTAGTAGCTGGTACAGTGCTGTGTTTTGGATTTAGAATGAGAATGATGTTGATAACACACTGATGTTTTGGTTGTTGCTAAGTAGTGCTTACTCTAAATCAAGGACTTTTCAGGTCTCATGCTCTGCCAGCGAGCAGGTGCACAAGAAGCCAGGAGGGAGCACAGCCAGGACAGCTGACCCGAACTGGCCAAAGGGAATATTCCATGCTACAGAACATAAAGACATAAAAAGTGGTATTAACTGGAGGATATTGGCTGAGAGCTGCTCGTTGAGGGACAAGATGGGCATCAGTGAGTAGGGGGTGAGTGATTGTATCGTGCATCATTTCTTTCTCTTGGGTTTTACGCCTTTCTCTCTCTACTTGTCATTACTATTGTTATAATATTCAAATTATTAAGCTGTTCTTAACTCATGAGTTTTACCTTTTTTATCTTAATTTTCCTCCCCATCCCATGGAGGGTGGGAGGAGTCAGCAAGTGGCTGCATGGGGCTTACCTGCAGATTGGAGTTAGCCCCTATCAGTGTGAATGCACCAGGCAGTCTGTAGAGTGTGTGGCTATGTGTGTGCTTGTTTACATCCCCACATAAGCCCCTGTGTGTGGGTATAGTGAATACTACAAATGCGGAGATATAGCAGCATTTATTCTTCCTATAAAAGAAGCAACTGAGTCATCTTTGGTCTATATGCTGCTTGGTAGAAGACAGCAAAAGTATTGATAGTCACATGACAGCAAGACCTGATCCTCATGCCTTCTTTTAAGCAAATTGTTCTTGCAACAAAGCCAACAGGTAGAAAGTTTGTTCAGACAAAAAAAAAAAGAGATCTTTGGAGGCAGCCTCAGGAATGCATGTGGAGCAGAGGAGGCAGCAAGGTGGCAAGGGGGCCAAAGGGCTCCTTCTCCACAGAGGAACACACCAGGCAGCACAACACAGCCAGGCAGTGTTTGTTGAAAGAGCAGGGTGGCTGCTGTTCGCCCCTTTGCTGTCTCTGGCTTGCCTCAGTGGTCGAGGTGAAAGCAGGAGGGGATGTGGCACAGCTGCCTCACCAAGTATCACCACTTTCAAATTCCACTTCTTATCTCAGCCCTTCTTCCTTGTTGCTAATTACCACCTACTCCAAGATGTCAAGAACATACTCCCAGGAATAAACTGCTAGATAAACAAACCCCAGACAAACATCAAAGCTTAAAACAAACTGATAAGTCCCTTTGATTGATTTTAAGGGTCGGTGGGGAGAGGTGTGTTTGGATTGGAAGGTGCAAATGTTGAGCGGAGCAGCACCTGCTGCCTTGTGATCTCACCAAACCATTTGGCTTGAAAAGGCCAGGAGATAGGGAATCAGAAATCCATTTGGAGTTACAAAAGCAGCAGGGGAGGCTTAGATGAACAAAGGGGCTCTCCAGGCAGGGCCGTGTGCTGCTTTTTGTCAGCTTGGTATCACATTCCCTGCCCCAGCGTGACAGACAAATGCCAGGCCAGATGATGTGATACGATCAGCCTGGCTGGGATGAGGTCTGTACCTGTATTATATGATGGCAGCAGATGCTGATTCAATATTGGGGCAAGCACAGAGTGAACCAAGGCTTAAACTTCTCAGCAAAAATTATTTCCAGGTACCTGTGTCAGAAAGGGAGTTGTTCAGAGACAAGGACAGGATGTGCCTGTGTATGGATGGAGCACTTTTGAAAAATCCTCATTTGGAGAATAAAATGTGTATGTGACTGCAGAGCTCTCTCACCCTTTCCTGGGGTCTCACAGACTCTCAGACCTGCTCTGCAGAGACTATGCTTACCTCAGCTGATGTAGGAATAGGAATCCAGCTCATGCCTACTAAACCAGAGATTAGTAGAGAAAGCTTACAAAGGCCTAAATATGCCCAAGATCAAAGTGATACAATTAGCTGTGGTAAAGCAGGATATCTCTCCCTCTCTTAAGTTCCAATGCTGCAAAAATACTTCCATGCTCTTAACTACACACATACAATAATGCCACGGATACTGATGGGCTCTCCATATGCTCAGTTAAGCAAGCAGAATTCAAGGACTCAGACTCCTATCAGCTAATATTATATACTTGTGTTTGTGCCTGGGGCTGTTTCAAATGCTGCAGTGATGTGCTGAGGTGGATCTACACCATTCATGCTTTAGCATTCCCTCTAAAGACCACTCTCTGCTGAGGAGAGCAATTGCAGTGGAAAGGAACATAGCATGACTGGGAATTCTGCTTTGATTGTACTGTGCACAGTACAAAGGTGCACAGTAAAATCAAAGGTGAAAAAAGGTGAAAAAGGTGCAGCCTACACAGTTATTTTACTTACTTTTTTCCCTCAGTAAATGAGCTTTCTGATCTCTTACTAGAAAATGTTAGTTTTGTCCTAGGTTTTTTTGGAGGTTGTTTTTCCTCTGGGAATGAGGGGGAAAAAAGAGGGAGGGGAAAAGACGGTCTCTTTTTGGTTATGAATTTGCTGTAACTGATGAAAATTCTAACGTAAAGCTCATGTTTACCAATCCCAGAAGCTCTAAAAAATCTTTCCGTTTTCCTTATTTCTTCAAGTGAAAGCAAAGGAAATGAGACTAAAGAAATGATGGGTGGGTGAAAAAAAATTTTTCAGTTCGTGTTACTGAAAAATGGAAGTGGGTGGATGTTTCAGAAATGCTTGATCAAGGTTTGCAAAAAAACAGGACCAATGTCTAGGAAAGTAGTTTACCCTCAGGAATAATAGGAGAAAAGTAATTTTAAGTAAACTACTGAAATTCTCAACTTGAATTTTCATCATACAAATCCTGTTCTTGGATCATTACTTATCCAGTTATAGACTGGGAGACTGTGCTCAGTGAAAAACAAGCAATGGAGGTTGAATTTCTGCAAAATGAGTTTTCAAAACCATATTTATTTCAGGACAGAGTGACCGACTCAGTCCTACTACTGGCATTACCTACAGTGTTTAAATGGTGTTTCAAGATGCACCTCTCTACACAAGAAAATGATAGTAAAAATTCCCAGGCATGCTCCATTTCCCAGTGATTTTCATTGAAACCACTTGGAGCGCGTGCAACAACTTTAATATGACTGAAGAAATATTGATGTACATTAAAAAGATCAAGGAGGGACATGTTTTTCTGACTCTCTACTTACCAAAAAAAAAAAAAAAAGGAAAAAAGAAACATCACCTCTCTGTACATTAGACTTTCTGTCTACTGAAATGGCACAAAAAGAACATCTCTGAGGGCTTTCCAGTGCCAATAGGGATGATTTATAGCTTCAGCACTATTTGTTTTAATCTCGGAGGGAGGGGAGGAGGAAGGGAATGGATTGGATGATACATAGAGAAACATTATTTCCCAAAGGCAGATTTTATTTCTTTAACAATTTATAAAGTTCCAGAAGTGAAATATCACTATTTTGGGACTAGTGTTATATATCAATGAGTTTAGCAGCTGCCAGGCTTATGCATGTATTTTGTACTGTACATACAGTGCAAAGGCCATTGATTCAACAGCAGTAACAGGGTCTTTATTGTCATTGTTGCAGTAGATCACCAAATTTCGATCTTAAGAGACAGACTGTGCACTGAGAAATGTCAAAGGCAAACTTGTGTAATAAGCAAACCTTGTTCTACCTCCACTAATCATCATACTAACTACCTCAGCTGCTGCATCTCACTTACTCTGCTCTTTGCTAATAGCAGATCTGACCACAGATATGTTCATTCTGCTACCATTGACTGTGTAGGCATATAAATGTGACCAAATAATATTGATAAAAACTTTCTTGAAGTCTGGTGGGGGGAGGTGGATGCCTACTTTAGAGGAGGCAGAAAAACCAAATCTTGTGACTCTTACTGTAGTTGTACTAGCTTGATAACCCCTATAGAATACTACAGGGAGTACCTGGATTTACAGGAAAAATACAAAAAGTCTGCTTTAAGGTGGAAAATCTAGTGATCAGCAGAGACAACTGTTTTAGTAGAAGATGGGTTCTTGAAGCCATAACCCAATTATTGAAAGGTCTCAAAATGGTACAAATGATTGTATGAAATTCACAGGTCACTCCATGACCACATTCTGTCTGAATGCTGCTAATTATGGAACCAAAACACTTTTTCTTCTTGAGGCTTGAAGGAACCGGAGGTAATAAGACAGATAAGATAGGTCTCTTTTGGAAAGTAAAGATATATGTTTCATTTTGGGGTTTTACACATAAAGCAGGAAAGAAGCAGCCCTCCCTTTCAAAAAGGGCTCTGTAGTCATTGCCTGTGTTACCTATGTTTTCATCTCTCAGAGCACAGTTGAGGTGAGAAAGGATATAGCTCTACTGAGATACACACTGTTCCCGTGTGTTTTCTCTCCCTTTTGATTTAGTTTTGTTTGTGTTGGAGAAAAATCTAGTTTTCAGCTCTGTGGCCACAGAGCCTTTACTGTCAGCAGAATCAGTGTATTTTCCCTAGGCAAAGGCAAAAGAGACAATGGCAGGGCAGTATATACAGTGTGCATTGTTATAGCCTCAGCAGGGACTTCTGGTATGGGAATGATTATGGGAATACACAGTGAACCAGGGACATATTCTTCCCTGAGAGTGTTGGGAACCTAGAAAGCTCTTGCAGGCACTGATGCCTTTTTCATTGCTTTTATTGGGTACTAGCTCTCTGGATTTAGCTTATTATTATAGGATGCTTAAGTATTTATCTGCTTAGAAAAGAATTTAGGCCAGACTTTACTGAAGACTTCACTTGCGATGTATCAAGATTCAAAAGAAGAGAATCAAAAGTTTGCTTGATATCACTGTTGATCTAAGGCTTTGAAAATTGCTGGTTTATGGCAGTGAGATGAGGAGCAGCTTTACTCATTTCTGATGGAGCTTGCAAAGCAGAGGTCTGCTGATTTTTCAGTTCCTAAGAATGTCTGCATAGTTTGTTAATCCCTGGAAGTGGGAAGCCAGCTTTTAGCAACAGCATGAGGGACTGGACCTTTGTGTTTGCTAGCTCTGAAACTGGGATTTAGCCAGATTATTCTTCATTTCTCACAAAAGGGGAGTCATAGTGCTTGCTGAAGCCAAATGACAGTTGTGGGAGCTAAGACTACATACAACAGCAAAGCTAAGAGGAAGCCATGGCTGCCAGATGTTTGTTTTACATAATCCAGAGGATGCAGATGTCTTTCTTCAGCAATGGACTTTTGGTGATATTGTTTAAGGGCTGGTACCTAAGGAACTGTTTCTAGATTGTGACTTGAACTATGTCTGAGTGGAGTGGAGCAAGGATTCCTTTCCTCTTTGCAGGTTACCTGAGCAGCTCAGAACTTGGGGTGAAAGAATAGCTATGGCTTTTTTTGGCTTACTCTTACCAGATGGCTTACCAGAGGAAAATGAGTGAGAGAACAGCTTAAGTGGTGGCTTCCTTCTTGCAGCAACCAATGCTGAACCTGCAGAAAGGGAATGGAATGGAATGGAATGGAATGGAATAGAATAGAATAGAATAGAATAGAATAGAATAGAATAGAATAGAATAGAATAGAATAGAATAGAATATTTCAGTTGGAAGGCATCTACAATGATGATCTGTTCCAGCAGTCAGAGCACTTCAGAGCTGACCAAAAGTTGAAGCATGTAATTAAAAACTTTGTCCAAATGCCTTTTAAACACTGATAGATTCAGGGCATCAATCATCTCCCTAGGCAGCCTGTTCCAGTGTTTGAATACTCTTGCTGTAAGTAATTTCTCCCTAATACCCAGTCTAAAGACTACAGGCTGTAAGGAAGAAGAGCTTGAGAGGAGCATGAGGGAATCAGCCTTTGCCTACCTGTTGAGATGCAAGTTCAAGTGCAAGTGCAGCATCTTTGAAACCAGCCCTGGTAAGAAAGGACCACTTAAAGAACATGGTCTTTTTGGTATTATTGACTACTGGGGTACCCTAAGGTTGGTAATAAAAGAGACACCAGGTCTTGGAATCAAACAAAGCATTGCTGACTTAGAGTAAAAAATACAAGAGGGAGAGATGTTGGGGCTCATGGGTTTCCAAATAAACTATCCTTTGCATCAAAGAAGAGTTTGTACACTATGTAAAAAGTCAAGGAGAGGAGTTAGAACAGATTGCCATCGAACAGAGTCACAGATGCCATAAAAGATATCCAGAATTCAAATCATTAAGGTAATGGCTGTAAAAACTGGGTCCTCAAACAATAAAGTAGAGAGAAACCTAGATGCAACCTGAATAGAAATGAAGGAATATGAATGACTAAAAAGATATTTTATTCTGCTGGAAACAAGGCTACATGGATGAACAGATTTCTCTAAGTGCTGTAGGCTGCATCTGTGCCAGTCACACACACAAACACATACACACACACACACACACACACACACATATGCAAGGTCAAGCCTTGAGCAGTGGCTGATGATTGTTCAAGCAGTTCAGCTATTTGCACAATATCAACAAATATTTTCCATATTATGTCTGCATGTGTGTTAGGCAATGGCACAAAGCAAGGATCTCTCTGAATAAGCAGTCTATATGCAGCCACCCTGATTTTTTGGGAAAATGAATCTCTCAACTTTACTGTTAGACTAACATGTAACTCAGACCATAGCCTGGGATCCCCTGATATTTTGCATGATCTGGCTTTTAATTTCATTGGTGCTTGCTGTAAAACTCTTTAGGTTCTCCTCTATTTCCTTTGATGGATAGAAATCTTTCTAATTTCAGCTATATTATATAACCAGGCCCGATACAATCCCAGTAAATTAGACTGCAAATGTGGCTAGGTGCATGTGGCTTAAAATGAAAATAGCCTGAGTCCATAGGTAGGCATAGGTCATCAAGAAATTCATGAAACAAGAAACTGGAGAGATTAGTAGCCCTGAGCTAGAGCAGGGATTCTGTTCTAGGAGAAAGTATGTCACTACACGTGTGACTGCTCATGGCTTGATCTCAGGCAGTAATCATAATTAGAAAAATTAAAGTTTCAATTAGCAGTCACACAAGAATGACATGTGGGGCTTCCCATATAGAAAGACAGGGAACTACAAATCTTTGTAGACTTTGTTGTGCTCCAGTTCACCAAAACATCCTCAATGTGAAAAAGGAAGAGCAGTCACCCTGGCTTTCACCCAACATGCAAAGCCAAACAAAGCATATATTGGAGAAGGTAAAGGCTGCTTCATGGTGAGGTGAAGATAGAAGCACATTGGATATGCAGACAGCGAGGATACAGAGAATTTCTTTAGCTTCAGCTAGGACTGGGCAGAGGAAACTGTCAGTCCTGCAGTGAAGAGGTAACAATACACCTGTTGAAACAAGCACAGAACCAGTCAGAAAACTCATGTTTCTGATCCTAGACATCTGTTGACTTTTGAGAGACTCCAGCTGCACTCTGAAAAATGCAGAGTGTTTAGGAACTAAAGGGTGGGAAGAAGTTCAGTGATTTATAGGGATGCCTAACTTATCTTTCTAGATTCTGCACATGCTTATCAGAAGCCTGTGAACTCTTGAGACAGTTAGCACATAGTGGGCGTATGGTGAGATACCAACAAACAGGCATTTGAAGGAGTAAAGAAAAATGTAAGTGATAGATCAGGCTTTAAGAACTATCAAGCAACACAGCCCTGGAACTATGGTGACTATGTCTACATAGACACACCTCTAAGAAAATGTGATTGTTCTTCTGGACCATGTGCCACAAAATTATGCCCAAAGCAAAAACCATCTAAGGGATACCCTAATGTCAACAGTCTGCTTCCCTCTCCTTTAAATGTCTGCAGTAAATTCCTACAAGTATTTTTTTTTTTTAATTTAGGGGACATCAAATATATATCATGTCTATGAAAGTAAGAAGTCTTCAGGAGGAATAAAAAAAGTCAACAAGGTTGTTTCTGATAACGCAAGAAATATTTGGTTTTTCTTCTGTGCCAAACCAGACAGGGGACAAGAAGGACTGGGCAGGTGTAAGTGAAAAGCAGATGTGTCTGTCTGGCTGGTTCGCACACGAACAAAGCACGGTGATGATGCCCTTGTTCAGGATTTGGATATTGATTAATTTTTAAGTGCACCGGCACTAGATGGAGGGAATGCTTGGACTCTGGTATTGAAGGCTGGCCAGTGTTTCTGGAGGGTTAGACTTCCAAATGCTTATCTCTGGCACTGAAGGACAAAGATGTTTGCACATGTGGGCACAAGATGAAGTTAGGCACCTCTTAGAATTGAAGAGCAAGGTAAGATGATGCATGGATACACCTTGTGGGGTTTTAGAAGATGGGCTGTAAGATGTAAAGGAAGCAGACTGCAGCAATTGTCCACAGAGCTCTGATACGTGGGGAAAGAAGTATCTTAGTACTGGGAAGGATGAAATTACTCAGATTTTGGACTACAGAAATCCAATTAATTTACCTTTGGGTGGAACATGAACAGGTGATCTCACCAAATCCATTAGAAAGCAATGTGTAAATAAGCTGATACTAAATACACCAAAACACCTATCCAGTGTAGTAGTTGAAGCTACACTATCATGAAGGAAAGAGAAAGGCTCACAAGCATTTCAAGGGCTGACAAACACATATGCAGTATATTCTATTGTGAATAAAAAGCATCTGGGACCCTGGAACAGAAGACAAAATCCCCAAGTATGCTTACAGTACCTTTCCATCCCTCATGAGACACTTCAGGCAGCTGAAACAAATGTGCTAGGAACAGCAAAATGACTCATGCTCCAGCATTAATCGCTTCATAATAAAAGACCACAGGATGTTACTTTTTGTTTGGTGAGTAGTGACTATGGTGTGCAACACATGATCCCGAGTGCAGGGGGCCAAGCAATCATACTGTTGGATTTAGGGTAGGCTTGAAAGCTTAAATGAAAACATAGGTCTTCTAGAGATGAGCCAGGAAACGTACTCAGTGGCCAGACATGAAAGGCATACGTAGAACGGTGTGCATAGTGCAAAATGCTGGCTGCAGCAGGAGGCTACTCTCTGCTGACAGCCCAGGGAAACACTGTGAAGTGCTCTGTTCATACTGCAAAGCAGAAACTGAGTTGTTAAAATAAATTATAATCCAATTTCTAAAAGCTGGATTCTCTTCTTAGATGAAATCTTTGTCTTCCAGGGCTACATTTTCCACTAGTTATAATGTACTACTTTAAACAGCCAGGAGCCAATGACTGCTGGAAAGAGCATAAGACGGATGACTACCAACTTTCGTCACAGGGAAAGCTGGGCAGAGCTGTTGACTCACAGGTGTGTCACTAAATCACTCTGCCAGCTTGAATTGTTCCTCGGGTGATGCAGTCTGAGCACCACACCTGTCTAAGGGCTGTGCCTGCACAGATGAAGAAATATGAATCCAATTAGTTCATAAAGAGAAAAAGATTGAGAGAGCAGAGAAATGAATTTTTTCTCAGTATGCATACACATGAAAGCAGGAAGCCCAAGGAATTTAGAAGAGCTGATTAAAGTAAAGGACTGTTCGAAAGTAACTGTTCAAAAACTGAACATTAATACATTCAGACTGGGAAATTAGAATGAATTTCTTACCAACAAAGAATAGGAGGGGTAAAAAAGAGTTGTATCTTGTTCAGTAAGAAGCTCAATCAACTCAGAATGGGACTACATTTTTTAAGTTTGCAGGAGACAGATTCACAGCTCCAGGATTTCCCTTTTCATCCTACATTCCTATACCTTAAGAAAGGGAATACCAACATTGGCATTCAAATATGCTAAGTGTAACTGTTTACAGCTGTAGGTATTCCTGCCAAGGCTGGTCTGTAATTGGGATATTTGTGTACAAATGACCACTTGGGCGTCTATCTTCTAGTTTGTGCAACTGTGTAGCTTGCATGTACGAAAGAGGTTGTGCACTCAAACAGACTTGCACAGGGCTGTGTGTATGGAGCCTATGAAAATTGCGAGCTACTTAAAAATATCTTGAAGTGAAGAGATTAAAAAGCTATATCTGCTATAGCTGTTTGTTTCATTGCTGATTCCAGCATTCTCTAAGCCTCAGCATATGAACCTATCTGTAACATATTGGCAACACAGAAATAAAAATTTTGGTGTTTGGGTTTTTTTCTTAATTTTTTTAAAAGACTGTTAGTGGGAAAGTTCCCTCCTAAGACTGATTGGATGACTGTCTAAAGGAAAACATTTTCTAAGATATCCATATTTTTTTACAAAAACAGCGGGAGAAAATCTTGATGCTATCCTTTGGGGAAATACAGACTTAACAGGCTACTTCAGCTAACCCCAAAGACATTGGGAGTGAACATCTCTGAAATCTCATGAGCTCCAGTTTAGCAAAAGACTAGCACATCCTTAACATTAAACATGTGGGCTATGCCTTTGAAGTCAGTAAGTGTACTCACATGCTTTCGTCTGCTGCTGGATTGGGCTTTGACCACCTGTTTTTTATCTCAGCAGGACAGAGCACCCAGTCATTCCTGATATCCCCTCACTCATCCTAGTGGTTCCTGAGCAGTCAATAGGCCCACTGTGCGTGCAAGGCTTGCTCACTTCGGGCAATGTTAAGCCCACCAGTAGCACTGGAAGTTTTGTACTGTTTGGCATTCTGCTTGGACTTCTTTTTTTTTTTTTAGTTTTGACTGATAATTCTGTTTGAGCTGCATTGCTCCAGGGATTCCTGCACTCTTCCCCTCCAAAAAGCCAGACAGACTAGTTAATAAACATTCATAATTGCAGGCACTCCAAGACAGAAATTAGCTTATCCCTTGTAAATTCATTTATTCACTTACTTGAGTCAAGCTTCCATTATTTTGTTTTTCTTATACCTGCTGGAGGGAACAGAAATCAACCCCCTGAGCTCCTTCAGGCTGCATATTCACTACTTTTTCTTTTAAAGTGCCAAAATACTCAATTTGTATTTTCTTCCTCAGTCTGCAAGGAAAATAAAGTAATGGAAATTTAACTCCAGTGAAAAAGCAAGTGCATATAAAGTGCAATCTAATGAAGAAGATTTATTTTGAGTGTCCAGAGATATGGCTGCTAATTTCCTCTTCTGGGGCCCAGACTCTGAAAGTACCTTTCTTTTGGGTAATGGCTGTGTGCCACAGGCTGGTATCACTGGCTGGCTGTGCCCGTTTGCTGCTCATGGCCTGCCAGCTCCAACATTTTCCTGTATTGACAAACAGAGTCCTTGACCTACTTTTGGAGACTAAGGTCTGATTCTCTTCTCAGACTGATTTTGAGACCAATATTGTTTTACTGCATTTGTTGAAGTACTACATGTGAAGCAGAGAGGGGAGAAGACAAGACTACTGGAGGCAATAAATGGGATTTCACTAACAGTGTTTTTGGGTCTGTAGACAGTTCCTTGTTCTCTGGTGTGCCACTGCTATCGAGTTGCACATGGTTTTCTGCTGACTGTTCTGGATATTCACATTGCCTTCTAATGCCATTGACAGATGCAATGATACATCCTGACATTGGCAGACTGAGGTCTAATTTTACTACCTAGAAAACATCAGTGAAAAGGAGTGAATTTTCACAGAACAGATTCAGGATATTGCCATTTCTTCTATGTTTATGAGAGGAAATGACCATTTTGCCCTGCATCAAATTTGCAGATGCTCCCTGGAACATTGTTCTTGATAAATTTGTAATGACAATGTCTCGTTTTTCAAACCTACATTTTTTTGGAAGAAGTAATGTCAGACTGGGCTATGGAAAGTAATCTGCCTGGGTGGGAAAAGTAAAAATCATACTAAGAGAAGAACTTTAATAAGGATGTTTACAGAGAATCAAGTTATGAAAAAAGAGTGGGGCCTATGGGTTTTTTCATTTCAAAGTTCTACTGAATGAGATTTTGTTATTTCTTGTGGCCCAAATGTCAATCAGACATCATCTTCTCATAAACAAATTGTAATATAAAGATTAAACCTTAGCCTATTTTTAGAATTACTGGGTTAAGAAAAACAACCATAGTGGAAAAACAGTAGTGAAAAAAATCAGATTTTTGGAGCTCATCTGTCTCTTCTTTCATTTTACAACATTTTAAAGTTCTTGTTAGGCAAATGCACCTCAGGAGGAGCTCAGAAGTCAATAGGAAGAGGATTTTAGGAATTAACTCTGAGCCATAATTTTTAGTTTTAGAAATGAAATGCCAGCACATTGTGTTGATTTAAACAACACACTCACCTATAATCCACTGTGCTGATAGTGTAAGATGAATTAGAATCATATCTCAAAGCCAGCTCTAAACTAGCATGCCTCTGTTGATTGCCATCCTCCTGATTTATATCACCAATACATGAAATGTTCCCATCTCATGGCAATCATCTTAATTGAGAAAGCAGGAGTACAGGGATGATATGGACTCAGGAAAATGGAGACAGACAAGTATGAACTTTCCATTATTCTGGATGCTGGTTATGAATGTTTTTCCTCTTCTGAACTTTGACTTGTTATGGTTGGAAAATCATTACAGCATGTAGCTGTAGATGCCATTCAGTGAATACTACATGTCTGTTTGGCATCTCTTCTAAATCCTTCATTAGAGCTTCAGCTAGTCTGTGTAATCATTTCTAGTCAGTCTCATAACTTTTGTCTGCAAAAGATGGACTTCAGTGTCCATCCACTACAGCTTCCCTACAATGTAATGGTCATGTGCCAAATCAAAACATAGTGCAAGATTCCTTCCAATTTTCCTGAAACTTTATAAAAAGTATATTTACTCTCAAAGTAGGTTACTATTTCTGAAAACTGCTGTAGTGACAGCCCTCCTGATTCAAGCCTTCAACCACATAACAGAAAGAGCATGGTTAGCAGCAATATAGCTACATCTAGCTTGCCTTTAGCAAACTTCTAGGGAGGAGAGGAAATTCAGTTTCCATGCCCATTTAATTTTCACCTTCTCTGTTAGAACAGACAAGCAGGATGCTAGTTTTGGACTTTTCAGCCTCATTTTAAGCCTGACCTGTGAAGTCTCCTGACCTCAGGCTTATTGAGTGAGACTGACAATGAATGACACAGAAAGACTTAGGGCAGAACTGCAGTACATTTAGAACAACGGAGACTGCAGACTTGCTATAAGAAAAATAGAGTACTTTTTATTTGCATTCTGTCCTGGGTTGGCTATATGATGCCTTTATCCCCAATTGTCTGCTCTGTTTAGGCTGGATAATAAGTTTTGCACCTTTAAAACTTGTTCTGAGAGTGAAGCAGGGAGAGAAGAAGCGCAGAGTTTGTTATCACCAACTGCGCTCGCTCCCCCGCATCCTGCTCCTGGACTGTGTTGTCTGTGATGGACAGACAGCAGGACAGAGCTCTCCTTTGATTTTAGTTAGTTTTTAGCTAGCCGAGGCAGAGAAGTTCCCTGGACTGTGGGTTTTCTTTCTCTCTGGACCTGTTTAACCCTGCTCTGGACTGAACACCCAGCAGAGCAGCGGCAGCTCGCACCTGTGGCTGCCGGGCCGGGCCTGGNGGCCACAGCCACGGGGGGACTGAGAGAGACTGAGAGAGCCGGGCCGCAGCCACGGAGGGGACTTCGTGAGCTTGTCATCTCTTTTGGCGCAGCAAGAGGTTTTATAGTTTAATATTGTTCAAATTTTTTTGTGCTGATGAATGCTTTGCCTGTTAAATAAATAGTTTTTTCCACTTTTCTCCTAAGGAATTGTTTTTCCCTGAACCAGTGACTGGGAGAGGCCGTTTTGGATTGAAATGGAAATAAACCCTCCTGAAGTTTCTTCCTAAATTTTAGCTCTGAACCTGAACCAATACACACTCTAATATCCTCCATTCAACCAGGCCCATTCACACATTTGTAGATGGTTTGGCAGGGCTGGAAGAGGTCTATAAAACCCAGATATTTGCACTGACACTTCTTTTCCTTAGCTCATCTGAAACATTCTTCTTTCAATTGCTTTAATCCTTTTACATACTGCTTCTTTTCATGGCTGGTCATTTGACTAGAGTTACAAATATTGAAAAAGAAGGTCTCCAAAGAAGACCACCTGTTTTGTTGTGGTTATGAGTTATTTCAATTTCCTTGAATCTCATGGGCAAGGCAGGAAGAGAAGGGAAAGAAACAGTTCTCTGATCAGAGATACCCTTCCAACCATATGGCTTCAGTGAGGAGAAAGGACAGGATAGGCTGACAAAGAATTGTAGAAACAATAAAAGGCAACTGGTTTGTCATCATAAGAAGCTGCACAATGGAAGGAAGTTATATCCCTATTATGTATCAGATTGAGATCTGTGAAAAAGGGTGTCTACTTTATCGTACTGCATGTATTTAGTTTCCCTCTAGGAAGTTGGCAGCAGTTACCAAGAACGAGACACACATGACCTGAAGGACACAAAATACTGTGTGATTGCTCTATTTAATTCTCTTCTAGTCTGCTTTCACTGATTGACCAAATTAGATCATTTCTGCAACGAAGAGAAAGAGACTAATAAACAGGTTGTTCTTGCAAAACATGATAAATCAGAAAGAACACCTGAAAGACCCCAAAGCAAACACAGACAACACAAGCCTTCCATGCAAAGAGAGGTAGAGGCAAACTGGAAGCTGGGGGAGAAGTTCACACACAAGGGCAACAGCTCAGACACTCAAGGAAATAGGAGTTAAAACAGAAGTTCAATGATTTTTGAATGAGAATAATCTGAAGTACAATCTGATTTTGTCAGTATTTCACATGAGACCAAAGCCAACACTTTCATTATTCTTGAAAATGAACATTTTCCCCAGTGGTCTCCTGTGCTGGTAGGTGTTCATAAAACTAAAAGCACTAAATTGATACTCAATGATACTCATTTGGAAATGACTGGAAACAGAATCAAAATAGATTTTTTATTAATTCCACAAGACTTAGATTTGTAATATTTATTGTCTGAGTGTTATTTCAGTTACAAAAGTTCAGTAGGAAAAGGGAATTACTCCCCAAATGATCTAAGGACAAAATATTGGCATCTAAGAAGTGTCTGCTGACAATCATAAAAGCTTGCACCAAAGAAGTATTCAATTTTAGTATTTAAAATATTTTCTTATAACCATTCATCTTAATTTCTAAATTTTCAACTTTTAGTTAAAAAAACCCCTAGAATTCCCTTTTTTTTTTGCTAAAACCAGCTTCACTGTCAAGATATTTTCATTTTCCTTGTTACAATTCTTTCCATAGTTGAACTACAGTGATACTTTACTATTCACTGCTATGTTTTGCTTATCATCAGTGCTTTTTTATCACCAATGTCTCCTAGAACTGACAGCAGAGGTAAGTGGGATATTTTTCTCTTGCAAGGAAAGTCTTGGTTTTGTAAGCTACCTTGTACAGAGTCTGTTCTTACATTTCTAGGATTTCTGATTACTTTCTCTGTTTTATAAATAGATGAAAATGGTCAGGCCAAGTCTGCACAATACATTTGTAAAGGGTTGGCCAGTATCTGTTACAATAAACAAAAGTGAAATTGTATTTAAACTTCTGAAAGGAAAAGATGTCTAATAGGCATGATGTTTTTATTTGGGGAATAGAAACTATGAAGATTTTAAAAATCAGTGAAGTTAGTACCAAAATATATCCAGAAACAGCATCCTGAAGAATCTGAAATATCTGTTTGGAAAATGACATGCAATCTTGTGTTAGGACTTTGTTGCCAAAGTTGTCTGGCTGCTTCCTGGGGATTATTGACTGCAACTCTCCAGTGTCTCACAGTGACATGATTGCCACTTCTCTGTTTAGTTAATTGAAGATTTGAGTAACTCACGGTAAAGAGAGACAAACAGAAAGAGCAATTGTCTTGTGGTTGTTTTGCAGTGCGAACTTGAAGGGCCATACCCTTCCAATGAGTTAACACCTTGTCCCCAGAGTAAAGAAGGATAAAAATAAAGATCTGAACAGTATTGTTCCAGTTGAGTAAAATTAGAAGCCGTTTTTAACAGCCCTGGCTCTGCCATGCTATTGTTAGAACTTGTTCACTCACTGAAGTGTTCTGCGTGACGCTGCAGTGTGTGCTCCCTCCTCAGAGTAAGAGCCCTTCTCTGATCGCCTTCAGGAGCCAAGAATGTGCCACATAAAATGAAGCAGCTATTAAAATGTGCATGAAAAAACAATTTGCTTTGTGCCTAGTTATACCTTCAAGGGTGATTGTTATCAATGTATTTAATCTGAGTCTCTGTGTATAATCAAGAACTAGAACACAAAATGATTGTAAGCATAATAAAACCATGGCAGTAGGAAAGCCAGTGGAGACAATTCAGTGATTTGCTGAAAACTGTGTGGAAATTGAAAGTGGGGAGGAGAAGGAGGAGGAAGGAGAAGAGGAACCCTATGAAGCAGAGGGTTATCTTGTCATTCATTCTGTTTGAGTGTGGCTTTTTGCACAATTTATGCTAGCTGGTTGGGTGATCATTCGGAACGCTTTATAATGAGGAAGGATTTTTGTACAAAATTTGCATGAACTGTAACATGGACACTATATGGATAGCCAAATGGACCCTAAAATGAGCACAACAAAGATCCTGCCTCTAGCAAATTGTTGGAATGGATTCCTTCCACTAATTTTTGTTCATTTGCATGTCTTAATAAACTAATCATGCCAGAATGACCCCAAAACCATAAATTTAATAATAATATTCTTACTCTTCTGGTCCTCAGTTCAACAATTACTAGCATATTTATGGCATTAGCAGACATGAATATTTTGTTAATAGAAATGTATTATTATAAATATATGCTGTTGTTACTCTCTTCCTTGCAAAAGGGTATACCATGCCACATGTTAGCAAGTGACGAAGTGTGAGGGAAGGAGTTGGGAAGGTAAAAGGGAACATACACTCTTGGAAACACAGACAGAAATTCTAGGTATGGAAAAAATGCACATCCTGCCAGGAATTTACTCTCATTTCAGCATAAGTGGAATTTTCATGTCAGTGATTCTATATTGTTGCATGTGCTGATAGAAACCTGTGGATTTAAATAGGCCTCTATAATCTTGAGACAAGAAAGGGTAAATATTTGGTGGGCTTCTATGGAGGTAAACTTCACAGTGACATCTGAAAGTAGAAGGAAAACATCCATGCAACATCAACCCTTCCTTTCTCTGATCCTTTTCCTTTCTGTGAACACTCCAAGTAACAGCTTGTGGCAGTATGAGGAAGTACCAGCAACACAAGCTACCTGCAAATTCCACAGAAACTCAAAACTGCAGACCTCTAAGATGCATTTGGATCTACAAACGTGCCTAAATGGATTTAAATGTTCATTCTAGAGTCTGGCTCCAAGACTATGATCCGCCTTGCAGAAAACCCCCAACAAAAAAAGTGGGATAAATGAGGTACCGATAAAATCACATTCGTCTGCAACATAGCTTGAATGTAATCTTGACTTCAAGGATTGTGTAAGATTGAGGATCTGGAAGCCCTTGTAGGTGTCCTGAACCACTCTTTGCTTTCTGACATCCAGGCACAGGAGCCTGCTGAAGGGTGCACTATGTCATGGTGCTGCCTCAGAACTCAAGCCAGGCCTTGATCCTCTGGACTGTTGAAAAGTTAGTGGAAAAGATGCAGGTAGACAGTCATTACCACATAGCTCATTGCTTCACACATTTCTAACTGAACAACCAGGATCTAATCATATGTGTTTCTTACGTGAATAATGTATCTGTTTCCGCCCCGTTAGAGCCTTTATTTGTCTTTGAACTTTCATTATATCAGATTTTTTTCAAGTGATAATTAAAACAGTAAGTACCTTTGTCTGGATTCAACTTTAGCAGAATTCTTTTCAGAGAGATACAAATTACATTCCCCTTTTCTAAAAATAACATTGTTGGAGGGAGACCTGATATAGTCTCTGTCAAATATTAGAAGGTCTATACAACAAGCTTTGATTTCCTCTACATAGAAGAATAACCTGGCAAAATTCAAGCAAACTGCAGCCGTTGACTGGAGGAATTTCTAAGGCATTTGCCTCTCACTTACTGAAATGTGTTAGTCCTTGGACATGGTTCCTTCTTTGAATGTGGTAATACTTAGAGCCTTGTGTTGCCTTTGATCACATACTTTAATCATAGAAATTAGAGATGGAACAGACATATTCATTGATCTAGTCCATTTCCTGCTGCAGGATTGGTCTGCAGTTTATTTTTGAGGACTTTCTAGTTCTCTCATTTCTCCCTGAGATCAATGGGAGTTCCTCACCCAGATCAAGGGCAGTAAATGGCTCATAACCTGTGCAACTCGTATTGAATTGTATTTTTTGCCATGTTGGGTGGTACAAATGCTGGAAATAATGGAGTACTCTTCTCATACAGGTTGAAGCGAAGCGTCTGATGGAGAAATAAGCATGGTTCATTTGTGAAGGTATTAGCTGAATAGAAAGGAAAAGATATCACAATTAATTTTCTGTATATTTAGCTTTCTAAACACAAGTACCTTCCTGCGTGTATCATCTATCTTGTCTGTGCAATGTTTTCAGTCAGTTCTTCATTCTTCCTCGTTGCTTTTCTCTACATGGAGCTGGTCAAGTTTTTCCTCACTGTGTTTTAAAAATGCTAAATTAGTGTTTTGCTGAGTGAAAAAGGTATCAATTTGTAACTGGCTGGTTGCAGTGTTTTGAAGTTTCTAGCATTTAAGAAAGGAGAGTCATAAAGTTTTTCATCTCTTATGGTGAATTTTTAAGTTTTGGTCTTTGAAGAAATTGCTAACAATTTGCTTAATCATTTATGTTATGGAAATTACAATAGAAATTTTGCCTCTGGGTTTCTGGTAAAACAATATTGTCTAATGCAATGATCATGCAGTAGGGGCTGTTTACACTTTTTTTTTATTACTGAATTTGTTATAATCCCTGAACCTTTCCTCCACCCAACATTCCCCACATTAATTGTTGTTTCACCTCAGAAGGTTCTGATGCTTTGCAATATTCCCCTGGCTGCCATGATACAGTCTATCTGGCATTTCCTTTTTAGTACAGTACTCTTCAAAGTAATTAAAATATAAGCCACAACATGAAAAAGCCTGAATTCAGCTGTCAGGCATGTCTGCATATCATGGCACTGGTCCGACAGTAAGCTTCTTAAATGATGCCCTGCCACAGAGTTCCACACAATGGAAGATTTCCAAACAGTTTTTAATTCATATAATTTAAGCTTGGTGGCATGAATGACTAAGTGTGAAATATAGAAAACTGTCAAAAGAAGTCCAAATGCTTGCTGAACTACAAACTCAAAAGTGACTTTTCAGCTTTCTCTGTGGTTTGGAGTTAGTGTTCATTATGCTATAACAAAACATAGCACCTCTAGTACCTGCTGCTTATTTAATACAGCTAGAAATTCAGCCCTCGCCCTGAACCACGGCAGTGGAAAAAAGCAGCAGAAGAAAAAGCATAGTACGTAGTAGCAAACATGGAACTGCCCTTGCCCTAAATATATATTTGAGTGGGCATCTAATGAGCAGGACCAAAGGAATTCTATGGAGGAGGAAGTCTTAAAATAGTATGGCTGTGAGCTGAGCTGTGCGAGGTATTTGGCCAGCTCTCAACCCACAGAAGGCAAAGTGTCACACAACAGCCTAGTGTTGCTGGGAGCAGGTCATTGTTAGTCCCCGCAGGAAAGGGATTAACTAGACAATTGCCTTTCTGCAGAGCAGAAACAAACTTCCCCATTAATTGCTACCAGCCTCTTCCTGTTCCAGTATGTTACTCTGGCTTCTTTCACTGCAAAGCCTTTGCTAGCAGAGCAGACAGTATCTATGGGCACAGGAGGCACTTCCCAATTAACTCTGTATTTGCTCCTCTGCATTGCAACCTGATGTGACAAAACTTGCCTTTTAGAGATAACAAAATATCTTAAAATTTACCAAGGAAAATTGATCATTTCTATTATACACAGCATGTAACTACAGCATAAACTATTCACTTTCAGTGTAAGGAAAAACTCGTGTTTTATCATACCTTTTTCAGAAGTAAGATTAATTTTTATGGTACCTGGTTTATATTTTTCTACTTTAGCTTGAATTGAAATTGCATGTATTGCTATCCTGGAGCAGAGCAATAAACTAGCTGAAGTGTATTATCTTCCTTCCCTCCAGCTATAGTCCAGGCTAGATGCCTCTTAGGAAAGTGAGGCTGCATGGCTGCAGGAATGCACATTTTCTACTTCTTAGCTCATTGACTACGCACAGACAGAAGCCTGTGTTTTATGCATGTACCAAGGCACAAGAATCTTGTAGTTTAGGTTAATACGACATTACTGCTGCTGAAAGACTGGCATCTTGTTCCTGTGTTAAAAAAAGTAAATAATGCTGCACTTTTATCTTCATCTGAGGTTTGGAGAGAGGCATGATACAGTCTAATCTTGTTTCTTTTTTTGTTATTTTATTCTGTGTTCACTTGTATGCCTGAATATGTTGGAAACTATTCATAGAAATGACATCTTTTCTCTTGCTATCACTTCTAGAAAGCTTCATAGAGGTAAGTGGACTATTTGAGTATTTACCTCTTCTGTCTACTCTCCTGCTTCCTTCATGTACACATATAGCTATTTTTTTTTGCAAATATGAAGATTTCTTCTCATGTAGATGTGTAAAAATATCAAATTTCCCCACCATCCTGCTATTAAAATTTGCCCCTTTGTCGATCCAGGAATTTCCTGCATTTTCTGGATTCTTGCTGCCACTGGAGCAGGGTTTTGCTGACAACGTCACTCTAGTCTCTTGCAATGCTACACTTCCTGCCTTCACATTTTCTAGTAGCTTTTTTCATCTTCCAGTCTTTTTCACTGGTGCTTATGCTCTTTTACTAATGTTTATGTCCCTTCCTCAGCCTGCATCAGATCTCACTCCTTACTTTCATATTGGTCTGTATGTCCTGTCTGCTCATTCACAGCCTGGGGGAATCTTGTTTCCAAGGCTTTAAATGTTGTGATCACAATTACACATTTGGGGAAACACTCCTGGTTTTGTCAAGCCCCTTTCCTCCTTTCTCAAAGAAACATGGAACCCTGCCAGGCTCCCAACGTGTGCTTCTCTTCCTACTGGGAAGATCAACAAAACTCGGTAGAAACTAAAAACTCATAGAAAGTTCCTCACTGAAACTCATTGCATACCACACTCAGGCACTGTAAAACATGAACTTTTTACCTGAAATACTATTATTAAGTTCAGTAAAGAGCACAAAACCTTGATTGTTTCCCAAAGGTGTTTTTCATGTGTTTCCTGAAATGTGTACGTTGAACCTGACATATTAGAGGAGGACAAATATCCCATTTTGGTCACATGATCAGCTATATGGTGCTGAAAACATTAGGATAGATTTCTCGTTACATTATTATTGATTATTACTTTGCAGTTCTCACTGTATATACTAATTTTAAACTAGATAGCTAGACATTCTAACCACTGTTTAGGAAATTGAACTAATGACTGAAAATGTAAATGACTACATATCTGATAAAGTTTGACTCTGCTATGATTTTTTTTTTCTTTGAAATGTAAGCCTTTTCTTTTCCTACATAAAAATTTAGCATTTTTAGTTCGACTACTTGTGATCACATGATCTTCTGAATGCTCTAAGTGCAAAATTGATTTTCTACACGTATGCTACCATGGGGCATGAGATCCTAGGCAGACGGGGTCTGAAACAGTGACTTGTGAAATAATTAATGACTTCATTTCTGTATGATAATGACTTGGTAAGTTTTGGAAACTTAATGGATGACAGACCCATGCATGACTAGGGAACTGTGTTTCTGAATATTATAACTGTTTTGAAAAATCATATATAAAATAATTAAAGAGCCCCAATATTTTTTTTTCCAGAGACATTTTTCTTGAAAGGTGGAAGGGTTTCCATGACTACCTCTAAGCAATGATATTGTTGCTTAATGAAAGTATGTCTTTGATTTCTGCTTTGACTTCTCTCCAAGCCATGAATTCATTGATTCTACAATTTTAAATATTATTGAACATGAATACAGCATTACAGTTTCTTATAGGATCTACAGTGCCAGACTCTGTTACAACAAAAACATGATGGTAATGTAGATGTGTCAAGGGGCTGCCAATGGCCCCAAGCAGAGATTTTATTTCTTGCTTGTCCTGAGGAAACTGCCAATCTCATTCCTATTACCATGGGCAAAACTCTGTGATACCCTTTTGTTTATTGAATAGGATAACCTAGTGTTGAAGTCTAATAGATATATATGTGCATAGATGTACATACATATATATATATAATCATATATGTGTATATCTGTATATGGATATATTGCTCTTGCTGCTGGAGCAGTAGAAATCTGAAATAGCCTGTACTTCCAAAATGTTTCTTAGAAAATATCTTTAGATGAGCAGTTGGGAAGAGCCAAGCACCTTGCACAGTTAAAGATGAGTACAAAAAAGAGTACTTAGCAAAAGTGAATGCAGTAGGCCTTTTCTCCCAAGTCCTGGCTGTCACCAGTGGGACTGTGGGAGAGAGAAAGACTATTTAAGTGAGTGATTTGCAGGGCAGAACCAGTCTTCAGACACACATGTAGCTGTGGAGAAGCCACTATCTCCTACTCACTTTGTCCTTCCCACTCCAGAAGCTATACAGTATAAGAATTTTTTTTTCCTTTAGATCTCAAGAAATCCTTGTGGTCAGGTCTCTGTAACCTTTAACTTGACCATGGCCATCAAATTAATACTTTCCACTGAAGGGAAGTCTGCAGCAGAAACCAGTTGCCTGGACCTTTCTCCTGAATTTTTGTAAGAGAGAACTGGTCTGTCTTAAGCAAGGAAGAATCCCTAGGAGTTACAAGTGAACTTTTGCTAAAGCATTTACTTCACTAGGTCATGAGATTTTTCTGTAAAGATTGATTCATATTAGCTTGTATAAGAAAATTATCACATGGATAACAAACCAACCGAAAACAAAATGTGGCAAAGTTTCTAATTCTGGTACTGAACAATTTAAAGTCTGGTTTTCATTTGCAGCTTCATTAACAGATCAGTAGAGAGGTCAAAAAGAAACCAATAAACGAATACATTAGAGAGAACCTTGTGAATGCTATTGAGGACAGAGATGGAAAATCCCCATAAAAAAACCAATGTTAAAAAGTTTCCTTGAAATGCAACTGATTATTGAGCTACTTAACTTGACTTGTTAAAATGAGGTTAGGAAGGGTTTGGTTTTTATTTTTGTTATGTATCAGACTAAGGAAAAGCTGTGGTGGAAAGCTCCTGATTTGCTTTCCTCTGTACTGTGGGTGTGGTCTGTTGGCTCCTAAGAGCTTTCTCTACCAAATTCACTGCTCTGAAGGGGCCCTGGGCAGCACAAAACACTGTTTTTCGTCTTTACAACTGTTTTGAAGTTGTTAGAGGGCAATGCAGTAATTTTATGGCCTGAAGAATGAGGGGAATTGGCTGAAGGATCAGCGCTCTGTGGAACTTTCTAAAGGAAACACCTCGAACTACAAGGGCAGAATTCATTGTGCCTCGTGACCCTAATGAGTCTTGCATTCCCATTGCCAGCCAAGGGTTATCAGAATGAAGGCCTATTTGCTGTGTGTTAAAATGAAAGTGAGAGATTTCTACTGAAGGGATCTGTTCTGTTTTTCTAACAAATTGGTTCTTTGTTTTGCCAAACCTTGAAGCATGTCACAATCTCCTTATGATCTAAGACACGAGTCTCAAAACGAAATAATAGAACTTTTGTTCTAACCCAGTCTCATGGAGAGCAGTACATGAGCATCAGGCAGACATGATGTTTCACGTTGCAGATCTGAGAGAGGTCAAAAAAACCCCCAGAACTGAAACCTGCACATTTTACCTCTGACGCTGGAGGGCTGAGTGGGGGAGAAGGAGGCAAGGAGCCAGCAGAAGGAGCGTGTGGGCACCAGCCACTCACTGCCTGGCTGTCTTGTTGCCTTGAGAGCTGGAAGGGAGAAATTATTATTTCAATCTGCCTTTTGTCCCAGACATATGGCACCAGGAAATCACTAACTTGAGAGAAGGTGCTCTTAGCTTCTACTTATATCTCTTACTTGGCCCAGAAGGCTGCTAAGAAAAGCACACTCTGAGCTCAGCTGGATGGAATGAGACTCAGTAGACACCTGGTACTTATTGCTAACCATCATCTGTACAACCATAGTGACCTGTTACCTCTAAGTGTCACATGCTTTTTGGTGTTGCAATTTCTGAGGGCTTATCTAAGTAGCATCAGTAACCATTGGAATAAAAAATTCCACTTATGGCAAACTCCAGTTAAATCAAATGTGGTTGCAGTCTGTTAGATCCAGGTAAATATTACAAATCTTAAATAGAAAGAAATTTATGCATTTTTTTTCTATGATATTTCAATTCAAAGTAACGAATTCTAGATTATTTCTCTAGAAATTTCTCCATATAGGTTGCACATGTTACTACTTAATAATCTGATGCCTAGGCATTGGATGTTGGAGAAAGATGGCTAATTTTTCTGTGGTCCTGACTGTTACAAAGCCTGTAATGGGCTCAGTCTTAGCCCATTTTGTGCTGAGGTACTGAATTTAAGCACTTGACATCAAAATTTTACCTTTAAGTACACTTCAGCATTGTGCTCAAGGTTACCTTTTGTTCAGTATAAGTCTTTTTTACATGCCTGTGTAAGAAGAAAAGCTTTGAAATATTTTAAAATAAAATTTAAAATACCTAGAGGAATTTAAAATTATAACCCTCCTCCTCCCTTATTTTATATATATATATTCATATTTTGACATGAATTTTCTTGTAAGGAAAGAATAGAAACATTTCATAGAGCAATTTTAAATTATTATTCCTGTGTGCCGAAATAGGCTGCCTTTGCTAAGATGCAATGATTTTTTCTGTTTTTTTTTCTAGATAATAGTAAAAATTTAGCTAGAGTTTTCTCCCAGTAAAATTTCCTAAAATTCACCCTTCAGTATTTTCCTCTCAGAAGCCACAACAGATATTTTAAAGCCTATGTGAAAGGTTAGATTGTGACTCATAAAGACTGACTGACAAGTTTTTATTTCCAGATTCTAGCCTGAATCTATGTCCTGTATGTGTATGTAGAAGGGAGCTATTAAGTACAAATTAGGAGTTTCCTAAGTGAATTGGGCTTTACAGTAAATACGCCAATTCAGGTAATTGAAATTCTTCAGCTCGGAGCACTTGCAGTTCCAACTGTAGTAAAAAATGCTCACAATAAATAGCAAGACACAGCAACATGCAAGTAGCTGTTACCTACTTCAAAGGTAGCAAGCTTTGAGGCACCATGCCAAAAGATCAAGGACAAGTGGGTTTTCTGAGTGTGAATTATTGTTCTGTTCATGCTCTGCTGTAGAAGGTAGAACTGGTAAGATCATTAGGTGAATGAGCTTTAAATACTGCCAAATCAAATATTAGTTTGGTAATGCAGAAAGGTAGATTGGGGTTTCTACTCCCTTTGAATTTACAGTAAAAACAGAGGACAAATTAGCTTTATCAACAGTGAAGCTGTTGTGTGACCTTTTTGTGTCTAGATTTGCATGTTTTAACGGGAGATGAGTTTAGGTTAAACCCTCAGGCTGTATGCATTGCTGGAGGACAGAAACTTCGGAAGTTGAATATATATGCAATAGTTTAACATTGTTAAGGCAAAAATACTATAGTCTTTCAGCATTACTTGTAAAGAAAAACCATTGACAGTAGACAGCTGTCACAGAACCTTTTAAATTTAGTCAAATTAGTGGTATCTGACCTATGTTTAAATGTTCCATTTGGGTTTCAGCTCAAGAGTTTGGAAGCCGTCTTGATGTCTGAGTTTTGTGAATTTTAAGAATGGACACATAAGCAAGTGGTACCAAGCCCATGACTGTAGTCACATCTTCTGTTTAGTTTGATGAAGAAGATTCACCTGTTGTCCTGCATGCTTTCAGCTGGAAAGGAGAAAGTCAGTAATGGTGTCCCACCTAAAACAGAGAAAACCTCCACTTAGTGCATATTGTCGGTTTAGATGGCATATTTTATCTGTGTTTGGACATAAAGCCTTAGTTCCTTTAAGGTGTTCATGAAACTCCTTTCTGGACAGGTACCGAATTTCTCATGAAATTAAGCACTGGTATTTAAGAATTTATGGTGTTTATCATCTAAGTGCTAAAAAATGCTGAAACAGTAGTGAAATAAAGCTGTCTTAACATTTTTCTCGTCTATAACAGCTCTGAAACTTTTTAAACTCAGCTTTGCTATTGTGGGGATAATTTCTGAGGTGTGTCATAGAAGAACTTTAAAAGCATGGCTCTTGGAGAGGTGGGTAGAAGAAAATTTTGACTGAACAGATCTTTGTTCTCTAGCTGATCATGCTGGTAAGATTTTGTCCACATTTCTTTGTATTAATATTTTTCATGGAAGCATCCTACTAGGGATCTCTCTCTCTCTTCCCAATGCAATTGGCAGCAAATAGACCACAGTGAAAGCCAATATGTAGGATCACTGATGAAGACACATGTTCCTCAGGTCTCATATGTCCCTGCCCAACTGAATGGCTTTGACCAGAGTTTTGCATACTCACAGAGCAAGGGGACAGGTCTCAGAGCTAAGGCACCTCTGTTTAGTTGAATTTAAACTTTTGCATGTGGCGAATAAATGGATAAATGAATGAACATTTTTTACTGTCTCATTCACCTTCCAATTATCTTTCTGCAGAGTTTAAGAGACTGGCAGAAGTATTCGTCTTCTCTGTCTTTTCAGAGGGTTTGTGTTTGCCAGAAAAAACAGAATTTGACATTTTACCAATGTAACTGAGGGAGAAAATGGCAAAATTAAAACAAGACTAGGTTCACTCAGGGGCTACACTGATACTTGAGGGCAAAGAAAAGAGGTATTCAGCAAGAACTTGAAGTATATAAAATAATAAGCCTGAAGTCCTTAACAAAGGCTTCTGGCACTTACAGAGAGTATATAGTGAAGATTAATAAATGTGATTAAATTGAACCACATTTTGCTATAAGATGCCGAAGAGTTCAGAAACTTTCCACTGTCCCCTTGTCCCCTACAAAATTTAATTGTAGGAACTAAAACAGCTATTTTGTTTCATTAACTAGAATACTAATACAGTTAATAGACTACTGATTAAGGCACTTCTACAGAAGCCTAGAGAAGCCTAGAGACTGGATGTTTAGACCTCATAATCCAATTGCTAGTCTGGAGAAAGTGATAAAATTTTAGGAGTGATTTAGATCAATAAATTGTAGTTTTCTTACGAAAAACGTTGCCTATAGAGACTTTTGCCCACGATTCCAAAAAAGATCTGTTGTCGTATCTTAAAGAAAAATTTTTTCCTTGTTTCACTTGGTATTATTGTTCATAAAAGGGATAAAATACCTACATCTTATTGGTTGAAAGCCTAATTCAAAACACCTTCATGTAATATCTGTTCCTTTTTTTCCTCACTAATAAGGAACAGGTAACAGAACCTGTAACAAGTAAAGCAGCCACTTTAACATTACAAAGTACCTTTTGGGGAAACTAATAAATAAACAATGCTCTGAAGCAGCAAAAGAGAAAGAAATATAGTGTCTGCCTTTTAAACAGAGAGAGAAAGAAGACTTGAAAAATTAAGTCCAGCTGGCCTCATATCAACACTGGAAAAGATACTGAAACAATTTACTAAGCAGTCAATTTATAATTACTTAGGGATGATAAGAAAAAACCAATAAGGATTTATCAGGAAAAAGAATGTCAAGGCATTCTAATTATTTTCTTTGACAAGGTAGCTCTCCTTGTAAATATAGGGACGGAGTGCATATGATATATACGTTAATCTTTCATTTTGACTCGTCCTCATACAGTTTTCTCGCAAGCAAATTAAAGGAAAATGGCCTAAATGAAAGTATTGCAAAGTGGCTGAAAGTCAGTGTTTGGAGACAGGTGTGAGTAGTTATTATTAAAATGGGTACCTGGTAAACCCATCCTGGTCAGTGTTTTGGATGAGTGTACAGACTGTCACAACAAAATCTCCAACATCCTGAGAATGAGGGAGATTGTAGGTGCTGCTTTCTAAGGCATAAAGGATATTGAAAGTATTGTGAAAAATCGGAAGAATGATCTGAAACGAGTGTCAATAAATATTAGTGTGGAGCACTGTTTCCAGGGAGGGACAATCACACACAAACACAGAGCAGGGCGTAACTGGCTACACAGCAGAGCTGCAGAGAAGGGGGTGGGTGTGATTATGGACTACCGACCAAGGATTACTCAAGGGCACAACATCTTTTTTTGAACACCTACTTCATTCTGTGGTGAATTAAAAGAAATTCTGTGTGTCAGGCAGAGGTAGGAGTTCCATCCTACTTGGTGCTTTGGGTTCTGAGCTAGGAACTCGACCCAGCTTTGGTTGCAAACTCTCTTTTTCAGAGAGTTGCAGACAAATTGGCGAGTGTCCAGAGGAGTGGAACAGGATTGATAAGCGGCTTAGAAAACATGACCTGTGAGGAAAGATTGAAGGAATTGGATTTGTTTAGTCTACAACAGAAGAGCCTGAGAGGGACATGATAACAGTCTTCAAGTATGTAGAAGGTTGTTGTAAAGTAGCCAGTGATCAATTATACTCCAAGTCCACTGACAGAAAAAATTATTACTTTAAATTGAAATGAAGAAGTTTTAGGTTGGATATTAGAAAAATCTCCCAAAAATAAAAGTCCTTTTACCACACTGATTATAACTTAGCACTCGAACAAGGTACCAAGGAAGTTTCAAGTGTTCGTAAGAATTCATTAATAAAATAATTAAAGGTCAGAGAAAATGCAGGTATTTTCAATACAGAGATCCACTAGGTGAAGTACTAGGGTTGCTTTTATGTCCTATATTCTCTGATTTCTAAAAAATAATCTGCTCTGCAAAAGTTACCTAAGCTTCAACAGAGCAAAACCTAATGAGTTTCCTAATTTATGCTAGGGTATTTTACTTTATTTGCGTGTCTGAATTCGTCTTCTAGTTTTGTTTCTGAAAAACACGGGTACAGTTGTTCAATAGAATTTCAAGTACTTAAAAAAATCCAACAAAACACAAAAAATCAACTCTGTGTGTAGCAAGCCATTGCTGCCATTTTTATCTAAAGTTTTTGTAAACCTAAGCAAATGAGGCATTTAAAATTTTAAGTTTATCTCTTATAGCATGAAGGCCATCAGTGACCTAGTGGGTGTATTTATTTCCCAGACTGCATTAACTTATTTTTGTGTTTCTGATACACTTGTAACTATGGAATTTTCCATATAGAACAGCAAATATGAAAACATCATTATCACCATCTGACCTCCTCAGCACATTAGCAAGGAAGATATCAGGGAAGGTGAGGTAAACCCAGACTGTGTGTTGCGGAGACTGATAGGCAGACATTCTCTTCTGCTGAATCTGCTTTGGGAGTGCTAGGTTCCAACAAAGAAATAACAGGACAGGTGAGAAAAGACAGCATCTGAAACCACCAGGAGAAGGTCTGCTAGAGCCAAGTATCAAAGGCCTGTGGCCGAACTCTTGCCATGTGTTCAGAAGGCACAAAAACAAATATCTAATTCTCTTCTGTTGCTGTTTTTTCACCATCCAGTGCAGTTATTTGTGGTTTATTTTCGATATAGGTTAGCTAAGGGAAAGGAGATACTTATTTGTTACAGGTTAATACCTACAGATAGAACTCAAAGGGACTTCCTGGGTCACATAACCTGCAAATTTTCAGTCCATCTGTCCTAAAACTAACCATGAACAGCAGCTGGCTGAAGCTCAGCCAACTGTATGTCCATTTTCCAGCTGGGACTGCGGTCAGAAGCAGGGAAGGAATTGGTAGATGAATGTTTCTCATTTCTAGGTTGTTGCATTAAACTGATTCATTTATTGGAAGGAGGCAAGTTAAAGGGGTTAGGAAAGCATTTCAATAAACAACAAAGAAGAGGTATGAGGAGAAAATTTTGTTTATAGCCAAGAGTTGGCTGTCATCATTTGGCATCAGTCCATTTATACGTTTAATTACATGTTTGTGGATGAAATTGCAGTTAAGACCAGGTAAAATTTTTGTTAAAAATTCTTTTCAAATATGTTTGCATAAACTTTTCATCCAATCTGGATAGATGCCTCAGTTATTTACCTTCTTTCACATTTTACCTACTTAAAACATGGTATCACCACTTCCTTTCCCCCTGAGGTTTATGGAACCCCCAGGAAATATAGCACCTATATAGTGTATCAGTGACAGAAGAGTCAATAATCAAAAGGAGTTTCCAAACTTGAATTAGCATAAGGCCTCCCTCCTTTCCATGTCCTCCCAATGGTCTACTTATGTCCTGTCTATGAGAAATCAGCCATTTACAAATGGTAAGCTGGATAGAGTTACAGTTTATCCAGAGCAAAGGAGCACAAAAATATTACATCCTCAATTCAGCCTTAAACTTTGCCTTTTCTAACCTACAAGCTCCACAAAAGCTGTTCTTTTACCTAGTTTATTTGCAAGTATTGCAAAAATGCTAGACACAACACTGCTGGAGACTTGGCTTTTCAGTGATACCTAAATCATTGCACATACCCACCATGATCCTGAAAGCATCCCTAAGATACCTCACTGGAGTCCATGCCCAGGTGGACTTTCAGCTCTCACCTTTCTAACCTTGCTTGAAACTCTTCATTGACTCACATATTTCAACTCCTTTCATTGTCTTTTTCTTGGTCACTGTTAGGGCCACCTTTCTCTACATGTCTTTATCCATATTTTTCACTGTAGACATCCCTAGGCTGTACTTCACTCCCAGTTTAGCTGGCTATTCCTTCCCTCCACAGGGACTGCAAACTACTTTCTTTGGTAAAGTGACAGCACCTCATCCCACAGCAGGATCCTTTAGAGCTCGTCAAACGACACAGTATTTATGTTTAGGCATCAGGATTATTCATCACATTTTCCTTCCACACAGTGTTTGACATAATGTCCTTCTCTCCAAGTAGCAGTACCCAAAAGGTCTTCAAGAATCCGAGATATTATAGCTGTGTTTTTGCTGATAAAGCTGTCGTGGACAGGGACTGTTCTTTTGTCCCTGTCACAGAGCATGTGCTGCTGTGTCTCCTCTGAGCATATGGTTTCTCGGTGGATCTAAGGTATAACTGTTACTTTAAGTGATTTTCTTCAGGTATGCTCAGTAAGGTGAGGACTCTCTTTCTACCAGTAAGAACCAAGGTTTAATAGGGTGAAAGCTGTGGGATTGTGTTCCATGCCTTGGTGCAAAGGTGTGGAGAGATCTTTGAACACACAAGGCCTGTGCAGGTAGTGCCAGAGGACAGCACAGGCTCTAAACCGTTGTAGTCTCACCCACATTACTTGCTGGGAAGTGCTCCCTACCATACGTGCTGTCCCATCAGTCATGTCTGGACGTTATTACTGAAAAGTGGTAGTTGGCACAGGCAGCTCAGTGGCCAAGTTCACTCCCTGGCCTTGATTTATTTAGTGATATAGTCTGTGTTTTGAACATGCTGTACAGACCATTATCTGTTTTATTTTTGCTCTTATGTACTGAGGCAATGTGTAACATATCAGACACTAACTTTTTTAGGATATTTTCAACCACAAGATTTTTTTTTAGGACGATAATAGCAATAATTAAGAAATGAGTGCCAAAATGTAGCTCATGTTTTGCATGTTACAGCTATTCTCCAAATCAGACCAATGTCCTGTGCTAGGAAATAAAAAGCAAAGGGTGGCAAAGTTCACGGACAGAAACTTTTTTTGAGCTGGAGACCTTTCTAGACATATTTATTATCATTTTGTTCTGATTCAAATGCAGGTTTAACAGCAAAATAAAAAGCTGTGTTGTTTAAAGGAAGATGTAACTCATTTTATGAACAAGAACAGCAAACAGCTGCTTCCATATGTTGTTAGTATCAGGAAAAAATCTTTTTTAAATGGCATCTTTAAGATTAAACTGTGTGCTGAAAATAAACACAACAAAAGCGTGAGATGATTGAGGAGAACAGTGACCCACTCCAGGAGAAAATACTTTGTTTCAGCTGGTGATGAAGCTGCATGACCCAGACAGAGAGTTCCAACATTGACTATCACTGTATTCTGCAGTATTTTGACATGTAATATAAATGTCTGTGATAAGGGATAAAAGGCACATTGGGCCATCTGTGCTAGTTTTAAACCTGTTTGTCCAACTTGGGGATGTTGTAACCTTTTTTTTATTTGTTGAAAGTGAATTTTTAACATAGTTTGGACCTAATTCTGCTTTCTATAGTATCTCTACTAGAAAATGTTTTAAGTGCAGCTCTCTGTTAGCCAGATTGAAACACAGTTCACGAAGGTGTCATCATGCTCTCTTTGAAGTTGAAGGGAGACACATCTGCCTTGAATGAGAGCAGGATCAAATCACCTAAGCAAATGGTTGATTAATCAGATAGTGCCAAGGAAGCCAAGTATGGTTTGAGACCTTCTGTAAAGGAGACAAGCTCTGGCTTCAGTTTTAATGATGAAGTCTTTTCCTTCATAATGGCTAGAGTGTGAATCTCCTGCTGTCATTCTCATGCCCCCAGATTTACTTTTAGTCTTGTGGATCTTTCTTCTCTGATAAATCCATGGAGAGCAGTGAGATTTGCAAGTGCAGTGAGGGTTGTCTAGTTCTCATGGTCTGCTCCTGTAACCTCTGATCACCTGCTCCTTGCTATACTTTCACGCTATCATCTCTTTACGGGCTTTTTTGCATTGCTTCAAAGGGTTTTGTAACACAGTCTAAGGAACCATATATATTTGCTTATGTGCTATCACTTTTTGATTGCAAAATAACTTTTATATGCTCATCTTTTGCATGAGGAAAATTTTGCTTCAGAACTCTTGCTTGAAGATTAATTGAAGAATGTGTGGAAGGCTAGCATGGGTATGCTTGTCCAGAAACATACACACGCCAGTTAGATAAGCTTCATGATTTTTTTTCCAGACATCTTCAAAAGAGAATTAAATTTGCTTTTGCATTAATGATTTGCAATATTTTCATGATATACAGAATGATTTTGGGTGGGTTTTTTTTTTTACTGTGGTAGCCATATGTTTACTTTTTATTATAGATGGATGGAAAATCTTGAAAAGATGAGCCACCTACTGACAGTGTAGAGAGCCTGAAACAGTAGCTCCAAGGCATTTGAGTTCCCATTTCAGCATCACACTGACTCTGATTGCAGCACCCATCTCAGCACAACAAGCTGGATGGCTTATCCAGGTCCCTCCCAACCCTGAATTTCTATTGACCTGGGATTTCAGAAATTGCTGCAGTCCCAGGATGTGGCTGGGTTATAGGAAAGCCCTTCCTAGGTATGCTAAAGGCACTAGTCTGCAGCCGTTTAGCCTTTGCTGCAGTATTCCGTAGTTTTTAAGATGATCATAGGCAATGTATATATTGCTGTGGGTTATATAATATGCCTTCTCTGTTTTGCCAGATTTTTGTTCTTAATCGTGTTGCTCTTGCTGTGTTTCATATCTGTGCAATCAGTTGTGTGTCCTTAGCCGCGCTGCGGTCTGGACCAAGAACGTACATTTCAGGCTTGTATGTGTCCAGGCAAAGGAGAACCCAAATGTTAGCAACTATTGCTTTCTGTGGAAGATTTATCTGGATATACAGTTGTATGCTGGTTTAAACAGGGAAGTGACATTTAGAAAAAATCCACTTTGGGGGATGTTATTGAAAGAACTTAAATGCATGTTATGATTAACTTGCCAAAGCTACTAGGAGTAAACACATCCTTAACGTAGACTAAGACGTCTTCACATAAAACTCTTTCCCACATCCCACTCCCTCCCCTTCACCTCCCAAGTTTCATCCTAGCCTAAGGCAGTAAAATCTGTAGGGTGGGGGTTTCCTTAAGCACATTGTATATGAGAGTATGTGACTTATCATCTCTGTGCCTCATTTACAGTGAGACTTAGCAGCTGCTTCGCAACCATGTGATACATTGAGCTTTGTATAATAGTTCACTTGAAGGTCTTTGCACAGTTCAGGCATGTCAGCTGAGTACCTTCAAGCAGTGCAGGGACTTGTAATTAGAGTGGCCCGAGGCTGCTTTCCTTTCTGAGGGGCTTTGTCTTCCCCGTGGATGCCAGTGGCATTCTGTATCCAGAGGCTCACCATCGGAGCGCACCAACGCGGGCTCAGCGGGCAGCAGGGGGGGATCCAAGGTATGTCAGGAACTGAAAACAGGTATGAGAGTTCAAGCCTAGACAAAGGTCTTGTTAGTCATTTGAGCACAAAGCATGCAGCACCTTGCCTCTCTGCTGGATCCCGCAGCAGGTAAAGAAAGAACCGCCCTGTGCTTTACTTCAGAGGAGTTATGCCCCAGTCCCTTTCCAAAATAAACAATCCACTGTGTTTATCTGTAATGACTTTTGCCACTTTAAGCAAGTTGGCTGATGCAGACATTCTTGCGAGGATGTCAGAGGAAGAAGCACACTGTTTTCTAAGCTGGCCTTTTAAATGACTGCATCACTTCTGCAACACTCTGAAAGCTTTATATCCTGCCTGCAAGTTCCCATTCAAATTCCCTGAGCATTTTTGGAAGCACAGACTGAGCAATTTGGAAGGGATAGACCTGAACTTCCTATTTCTGTCACTCCATTTCTGTTATCTACTAAGTCAGAGGAGATAAAAAATGAAGAAAAAGAATGAAACAGATTTTTATATGGAAGACAAACTTTTGGCCACTCAAATTTGCAAAGGCATGTTAAATACCTTAACAAAGAGCAAATCAGCAAAGCATTGCTAAACCAGCTGCTCTAGGAAATGGAAGATATATTTTTACCTCATGAAAGGGTTACTTTCGAGGGTTGGGTTAGGAGGAATGGCTCCTCACAGCTATAAGCTGCCACACTCTTTTCATCTGTTACTCTCCTGCATTGGTTCTGTAGAAAGTATAAATCAGTGTATAAGAAATGTCAGGTCTGACTGAGTGTAAGAAAGCATGTTTACCTGCTCTTGTACCTGTCTCATGGCTCACTGAGCAAGAAATATTTCTAGTGCCCACACTCACTGCTACATGAAATTTTTTTTTTCTCTGCAGAGCTGCAGAGTATCACCATTAATCTGGGCACAGCAGTTCTCCCTCCCTACCACCTCCTGTGCCCACTTCCTGCTGCACCTGGCTGTGCCATTCCATCACCTTTAGAAAGGCAAAATGCAGTGCATGCTCACTGAAGTGACTGAGGTGGCACACAGGTGTTCAAATAAACATTCAAATAAATCTGAACTGTCACTTTTTATGAATGAAGAAATAGATTCCCTGTCAGTACTGCTGGGAGGCACATGTCTCTGCCTCCTTGGAAAAGCAGAGCTTAAGGCAGCACATGCCCATACCCACACAGCATATAACCCTTGTGGCTATATTTATCCCTCTAAAAACAAAAGATGGCCATGGATTGTCCTCTGGCCCCCAGCCTGCTCAGGGTCAGCTGTCCTTGGGGCAGGAGGGTCTGGTGAACTATAGCTTTACTAGTAAATGAGATGTTTGGAACAAAAATAGGTGGATTGGCAGCACTACTGCACTGTGAGGCTGGTCCCTGTCTCTGAGCGGTGCCCACCAGAACTGTCAGACACTTGCCAGAGATGGTCCCGAGGTCATCATGGTCCTGACACCATTCCCAGTTGGCCAGCTGGGCACAAACCCCCTCTTCTAGTGGGACGAGGGTGCTCTTCCTTGCCAGTTGGCCTCAGAGCCAGAGACCAGTCCCAGGCATGCTTAATTACCAGTATGAGTAGCTGGACTTTTCACCCCTGCAACTCAGAGAGAAACCTTGGGTTTCCTCTGGTCTGTGGGGTATCTCTGTGACCCCAAGACATAATTACCATGTCAGCCTTGGTTATTCAGTTCAAAGTATTGGAAATAGCTGAGGGCTATGTTGCAAGAAATGTTTTTATAGCACAGATTGAATGTGTGTGCTGCATACACAGAGGTGTGCCAGGAGGACATGGGAAGCACTTTGAAGAGCAGTGTCTTCTGGGATAGCAGAAGATGGAGGGAGACAAATGTGATACCATCTTAACCACAATGCCCTTTGGAAGTGGTCCCTGTGGGGAACAAACCCATTACTTCCTCCGGCACATTCACTACCATGTGCCGATGCCTTTGCTGCTCCAGTCTGCTGCACTCGTTGCTTTTTCTGGAGTTGCTTCTGCCACCCCTGCCCTGCCTCGGCCACCCGCTCCAGTGAGCCAGGCAGCAGCAGACACACAGACACACTCCAGACACACAGGGCTCCCCTCAGCTTTCTGTTGTGTGAGCTCGGGCCATGGGCTTGCTAGGCAGTACAAACTTGACATCAGGGTTATGTTGCTGGCACTCTGAGTAACAGCTGGGTTTGCTTCCAGCCCTAAGCCCTTTGCAGTTGTGGGTGAATTGCTTGCTAGAATAAAGCTGGATAATTTAGCACTGATTTTTGAGTGTCTATGCTGCATTTTTGTCATGGCAGTCTAAACAGACATGAGAGACATTCAGCAAGCTTGCTTGGGTTTTTCTTCTGTCTCTAGAAAGAGCAGACTAGAAACAGCTCAAACCACTGGGACTGTTTATCTAGATCTGGTGTTTGGATACTGTAGATCACTCATGCTAATATTATTATTTATATCCTCCAAACACCAAGAATACTCAATAATGTTGAGCAGATTTTGGCCTGGTAGATTCCTTGTACATCCAAAAATAGGGAAGCCTGATGAAATGATTTCTGTGCCTGTCCTGGGTTTGTAACAAAAAGCTTTGACTTCAGGCCTTGGATTCTCTCTAGTATTTTGAAATCAGTATCTCCTTTTATTAACTTGAATGTTCTGAAGCTTTCCTAATTAGCTATGACATAAGAATATTGTCACTTGGCCAGTTTTCCTCTAAGAGATAACATTTTATGAAATTCTACATATGCGTTGCTGAATTGCTTCTGATGAGTTTGATAAAACAAGCTTTTTATCAAACTCATCACAGATTCCCAGGCACAGGGCTCATCCAGCAAGCTTGTATCCAGCTCATGTTCTTTTAACGCTGAACATGTCTGTGATGGTGCTCTGACTGGTGTCAGTGACAAAATGCATTGATTTAAAGGAAAGTAGAATGGAGCCCAAAATGCTAATTCTGTAGATTTTCTTGTTGGACTTCAGTTTAACCCTACAGCACTGAAGACTGTTTCATTTCCTATGGCTCAACTTTATCTGTTCATCTCAATACCCCAAGTTTACATGACTCCCTTTTTCATCCCATCAACAAAGAATTATGCTGAATTACGTCTTTGTTACTAAAGGGGAATTGTGTGTTTGAGGTATATTTTTCACGAGGCATTTTGGCCAAGTGGATGAGGTATTAATATGAGAAACTATAAACAAATCTTGGTTTTCTAAACTGCGGATAGAGTGATTGGCTTAATTTGTTTCTATACACTGCCATCTTGAAAACTAAACTGAGGCATCCAAATTAAACAGGAGATGTAAATATTAGCCAGATGTTCCCTGGTGTCAGAACTCTTTTTTGTTTCTTTTTTTTTTTTTTTTCCCTGTTAAATGGGTACGCTTTTTTACATCTAACATAATGACCTATGTTTTAGATTTTGGTCCTGGCCTAATGGCTTTTTATCATATGATTATGATATCATCTAATCATGTAAGCGTCATGAGATGCTGTTCAGCTTTGCTGAAGCACATGAGTGTCAAACTGCTTAGTTTAGGCTGAACCATTTGTCTGCCTGTCTTAATGTGGGGAGTGAATGTGCTGTTAATTTAGGAAATGCCAGCTGAGGCTGAGGGTTTAGTGAGCCAAGCAAAACAGAGCAGTGACCACAGATTGAAACATTACAGAGTTCCTTAATGGTTCTGTCAAAAAGAAATATAACCTTTTTTCCCCTACAGAAGTTGCAATAGTCTTCTGGTGCAAGTAGCAACCAGTAGGGTTTTAGCACTGATAAACACGGATGGAAAAGACAGGCACTTGACTTAGCTTTTGGTTAATGCTTTTTCCTGAAGACATTTGTTTGAATTTGATGGTACTGAAGCTTTTGGTTCCATCCCTCACATTTAATATTACAAGGCAAATTACTGTAGCTACTAGTAAATCAGGATTTAGCAGATACAAAAGGAAGCTTTTCAATATAATTAGAATTGTGACACTGACTTTATTAATGAAATGCAAATGAGGAAAGCAAAATGACAAGTCTTTATTGTTTTTCTTTTTCCTTGATAGTCTTTTTAAGTTTCCCTTACTGAAGGTCTAGATTTGTGAGATACTGAGAAGCCTCAAGAGTCTTGAATCTTCTGCTAAGCACTGAAAAACCTCCATGAATTTGGCCATAGAGGTTGAACAGTTTGGGGCTCTGATGAGAGGGTTTTCTGAAACAATCCTTACTATAAGATCCCTTTACTCCTGAGAGGCATGTCTGAAAGGGCTCTTTTGCTTTAGTGTTGTTTTTTGTTTACTCATCTCTTCAAAACTTTGCTGAGCTTGGCTGGGACAATAAATAGTTTTGAGGTGTCTGCTTAGCACCCCAAGGACTTTGCTGGGCGAAAGAGAGAAAGCTTAATAAATACAACTACTATTATTACTCTTTATCTATCCAAAGCTTTGTTAGAGAAAGTAGGCTTGCCTGTGAACTCTCGTCTGTAGAAATTCTCATCACTTAGGCCATTTAAAAATAGACTGGACAAAGCACTAGGGAGCACACTGCAGAGGGCAAGCCTGCACTGTCAGCGAGAGGGGCTAGATGACTTTCCCATATCTGTGCTATTTTATTGTAGTGAGGTAATATGTTACCACTGTGTCCTCTAAGGCAACAAAAAGGAATAAATTAATCTCAAATGCACATCTGCCCTGAGATTTCCACCACAGTCAAGCATCTGGAAATGACCGACTAAGAATATTGCTCTTGGTGAATTGCAAGATATCCTTCACAGTAAGGAACATCAGTGCTTGAAAGCAAGGCTTTGAAGGTCCTTCCAGCTTATGGGAAAGCATTTTCCAAACCATCCTTGTGAAAATGATGTAAATGGTCTCTTTTCGCCTTCTCTGACAAAAGGTGTGAATTGCCTCCAGTGACACTGCCTCCATCCATCTTGCCGATATATGAAGTACACAGCTGTGTGAAACAAAGGAGGTGGATGCCACATCCACTCCCGGAAGGTTCTCATTGCATTGCAGTATCAGGCTTTATTTTGGTTTATTCCTTTATTGCCTGGAGTATGTGAAAGAAATTAGGCAGTATTTCTTGTAGAGGAAAGCATGTATCCGCACTGGAAACAAGTGCACCAGAAGGAATGGATCAAAATCTAAGAAGCCTTTAATTTCAGTTACTAAAGGCACTTTATATTCTGTAAAGCATGTTTTATAGCACTTAAAATAAGCAGAGTGAGCCTTTAAAATCATTGTGTTTGTTTGGCCTCATACATTAGGCAAAAGGTCATCACTGGGTTTGAATTTTGAGAGGCCCACTGTACAACCGACTGAGAAGATGGGAATTCATAGTGGCAAATTAACCATTCTGAGCAATCCCAAACATGCAAACCACCACAGATGAATTAGCAAGATGTGCAGGTGCCACAGATGAGTAACTTGCTATACTTCTTACCACTTCCCTCTCTCCTGTCTCAGAATCTCTTTGTATCATGTATAAAAGGATGTTTTAAAAATCCCAGTAACTGGGCCCATTTCTTTATATGCCCAGCAAGATTTTTACTCCATTATTGGGGATTATTAATTTGTCCAGTGGGGATTATGAATTCTTCCAAGTTCCTCAATAGTCTTAAGGAAAAGCACCACCACTCACTAGCAGATCAGAAATGTGTTCAATTCATATTTAATCTTTGTTTATGTTGCCTACCTGATGTTTTCTGAGATAATATATTCCAAGTTCTAGACCTGGAGTCCCCCAAAACCCAAAATATAGCCTCCAGTCAAACTGGTTTTGCCCTGGTCTTGTTAAAAAATTACACTGTGAAGAAAATACTTAATTTCACCCTGCATATAGAGACAGAATGTTTGTTTTCCATTTAATATTTTCCAATGTCTAGTCAATATAATTATTTTCATAAAATACTTTGGTTTTTTAGTAATTTGAACTGTAGTGACAGGACAAGGAGTAATGGGTTCAAAGTGAAAGAGGCGAAATTTTAAGATTAGGTTTTTAAGATAAGATTTTTAAGAAGAAATTCTTTATTGTGAAGGGTGGTGAGGCACTGGGAACAGGTTGTCCAGAGAGGTTGTGGACACCTCATTTCTGGCAGTGTTCAAGGACAAGTTGGATGGAGCTTTGAGCTACCTGGTCTAGTGGGAGTTGTCCCTGCCAGTGACAGGAGGGTTCAAAATAGATGATCTTTAAGACCCCCTCCAATACAAACCATTCTATGATTTTATAATTTATAAAATTTATATTTATAAAAATACTTCAAGAATCTCCTTGTGATTAAAGTGTGATGAGACTGTCCCTTTAACTACCTCTCAATTCTAACCTTATTTCTGCAATATTATTTTTTAAAATGGTAACACTTGTATTATCCCAGGTTTGCAATCATAGCAGCTGTATTATCAGTTTCACTTAAGTGTTATTAGTCACAAAATGCTGATATCACCAAAGGCCTGTGATAAATGAAACCCTCTTACAGTATCACTAGTTTTACATTGAAGCATTTACAAATCAAAGATAAAACACTGGGTAAAAAAAAAACAAACAAAACCAAAAAACCAACAACAAACCAACCAAATGCCCCCCCCCACCTCCAAAGTACAAAAATCTACCCCAAAAAGCCAGACAAACACCCATATATGTGAGGAATGAAGATCCTTCAAGAAAAATTGCATAGCTGCAAGAGGGAACTAAGACTGACCTTCATCACAATGACATAATACTTGTGCCTATCACCTTGTGTGACTTCACAACTGCCCAGAGTGGAAGATATAAAACAGTCTCCCCTGCATATCTCCCCAGCGTGCACTGCAGCAGAACTAAGTAATGTCTCGACTATTTTCTGAACTTGTCCAAGATAGGAGTTGAAATCCATCCAGGTCCAAAAGGCTGTTACCACTTCAATCAAGGTTTTTGTGTTCTCCTAGCAGCACCTTTCCCATGGACTCAGGGCAGTTCTGGACATGAATGCTGCAAAGGAGACAAAGGCCATGGGGAGGACTGTAAACTCTTAGCTTACCTACATCTTCTATTTTTAACATGCTGGACAAACAGTGTGAATTATCTCCAGGTTTTATTCTAGCTATAAATCTGCGTTGCTGCCCAATGCCACAGCCAGGGCTTGGGGACTGGATTTCAGAGGTTTCCAAGTATTTTGGGGGCAATATCCTGGAATGACCTTTCAAACAGGTAGTGAACAGAAAAGACTACAACATTGCTGAAAGGAGAGTTTTTCAAATTTAGAGAAAAGACAATTCAGGATTTAAAAGTGGAAGTTTGTAAGCGGGTGATCTACTGGTATTCCCAAGGGAATGTGTGATTTCTGTTTGTTGTATGATTGTTTTATACCATATTTACATTGGCCAGGAAGGAATTCCCATTTCCTTTTCTTCCTTGATGTATATCTTGGCCTCTACATTGTTTATTTATTTTCATTCCTTTGAAGCATTTAGTCACCATGGCTAGGGCCAGGTGAATGGATGCACAAATAGCAGATTCCAGGTGCTTGCATGGCTTGTGGTCCTCACACAGCATCATACCCATGTGCCATTTTGGCATCAAAATCCACTGCCCTCTTTCCTGAGGTTGCACTGGCAGAGATTTTTCAATGTTTATATTTTGCTTCCCTCTGCAGTATATTTAACCCCACAAATCACCTGTTGTGACAAAGACTATGGATGATGGCAATGCCTTTAGTTGACTTCTTCATTTTCTTGTCATATTAATCATCATGACTCTTAGCCTTTTTCTGTTGGCCCTAAGTTTGCTGCAGAGTTATAAGGACTATTCAGAGTGGATCAAATACAGAACAACCTTTTGTTTGCCTGCAGTTTCTGAAACCACATCATGTTTTGACACTACAAAATCTGTACGAGAAATCCCTATAATTATGCAATGTCACTCCTAGAACATGATTCATGGTATCCTCATAGAAAGTATAAACCTATTCTACTTTTAAAGAAGGTGACTTAACTGTGTTTGAAAAACAAAAAATCTCTGAGAATCTGGGCTAGTCAAGTAAGGCAGAATTAATGCATTTGTTATTACTGCTGCTTTGGCTGTCTTTACAAAAATATAACAAACACCACCACCTTAACAAAGACAACAGGACTTCAGTATGAGATACAGAAAATTATGAAAAACAGAAAATATTTTGTCATGTTTTACAAGGTAAAATGTCATTAGAATCTTGTCCCTGCTGTACGATATTAACTGTGGGCTCCTCATGTGCTCTAGCTGGAACGGCAATAAACTCTGCTCATCTTTGTGACTGTAGGCTGCATAGTCCTCTTTAGAAACTGTGGGTAGAGTATACATAATTGTCTCACAGAAGGGGATACATAGGCTCAGAAAGCTTATATTTACACTTGCCAAATTCACGAAGACTCCTGTAGCAAGGCCACAAAAAGATTCTCAGACCTTCCAGATGCTATTTGACTACTGCAGACACAAAGCTACACTTCCTATGATTTAAGCCAATAATCACATCAAGGATATGTTTATCAGCAAGAGTTAGTCAAGGTTTTTGTGACTTTATGTCTCAGTAGACGCTAACTGACGCTTGGAGAATTACTATGGTAAGTTGCTATTAGGATTTTACTGAAAAATACAACAGAGACTATAAAAAGCATGTACAAATAGGCACAAGTATGTGCACTACAGTAAAAATTTCATGTTGCAAGACAGAAGTGGGCAGTTTTAATTTATAATAACTGAAGGAATCTGAGATTACTACTGACAGGATTTCCTTCTTCCATAAGATCACAGTAGTATAAATAGAGGTGACATATTGCTTCACTGAGAACTATAAAGTGCAGGCCTGTCTTATGCAGTGGTTTGCAGCAGTTGTTTGCAGATGGAAAAATGTAGGAGTAAGGCGAGGAGCTGCAGACAAATCTTAATGTCTGCACAAGGTTCCAGACCCCAAGATTTCGGAAGTCTATTTTTAAACTTAGTTTCTTTGAAAAACTGAGACCTGCGACTAATGCTTGTCGTTATGGTATAATGATCTATCTTCTTGCCAGAGTATTTGGGGATTACGTTTCGCAGAGAAGCAGAGCTATCCGCCAGAGATTGTGCTTCATGTTTGTATCTGTTTTCTCTCTTTCCCAGTAAAGTCTATAGCCTTCCATAGTTCCTAGGGCGTTAAAACCAACTGTGCAAATGTCTTCTCTTCCAGATTTCAACATTCCTGTCTCTGCCAAAGCTGACTGCTCCTGGAAGACCACTCAGGGAGCTTGGTGTGTCAGGAGCCAGCATCCTTCTCCTTGCTGGGCAGCTTGCTTAAGTCTGCCCAAATGGTCTGGGTATCAGCAAAGATCATTGAAAGACTGAGCTAATACAACAAACTTCGAGAGAAAAGGAAAAAAAAAATGCCCCCGTTCAAGGATACTTGACTAGATACCATTCCATAAGTAATGTTAGCACCAAAGACCTCTGAGCAAAGGAAATGAATCTTCACTGCCCTAATTTAATGATTGACTTCCAATTTCACCTAGTTCTAGATAGGGAGGAGGTATTAGTGCATTAGTATTCAATATCTTAATGTATGCAATTTTATGCTATGCAGTCAAAAGGTTGTGTGGCTGCTGAGACAGGTGACAGCCCTCCAAACCCTCAGGAGTAGAGAGCCAAAGAGCTCTGTGAATGACAGAAGTCCTCTGTGAGTAGCATATGATCTACATATTGTGTGTGCGATATGGCAAATGCATGAGCTGCCTACTGGCTATGAAAATACTTGGAAAATTTTTCACATATGGGGGCTTAAGCATATGATTGCACCATAACATGGTAAGTTACACATGTCTAGGCACTGAACAATTTTGATTGTGATACTCAGGTGCATATTAGCCCTGAGGTCTCAAATCCTTTCCATGAGGTGATGCATTCCTCCAATCCCAAACAGCTCTCCAACGTGAATCAAATACCTCACAGTTATGAGGAATATTTTTCCATGGGTTTATTTATAGAAAGGAATTATTGTATCACATGTTTTATCTATCTGTTATACAGTCTGACTGAGAATGATGCTTCATGTATAAGACAAGTAGATCCACCAGTCAATGCTTGTTATCCCCTTACCGCAGAGATGTAGACGAATGTGCTTCATAACTGTGACTATAAACCACTTGAAAGTAGGACTTGAAATAGCCAGAGGAAGTAATGTAACAATACAAATGAGAGAAGAAGATTGGTGAAAAGCACAGCCGATATGTCCTTCCCATCTTGTCAGGTTTAGGGTCCCAAATAGAAGTTTCTCTGGTTTTATCCTCTCCCTTGCTTGACATACAAAGGTTTGCAGCAGTTAAAGTGGAGCTAGGGAGAAAGAAACCGTATGCAGATAAGGAGAAGGCTTCTGTATGATAGAAGCATTGCAGACTTGATCTACTCCTTATCTGCTGCGAAACAAAATGAACAGGAGGATGCATGCTAATTTGAAAGAGGGGTCAGACTCCTTCCAATTGACAAGAATGGTTCCTGATTAAATGGTCTGTTCAGACTTGGAGATTACTTTGGATGGAAAGAACTGGATAGGTACTCTTGCTATTTTTGAAAATACTCTTACTGCATTGATTTCAAAACTCTGAAAGAAAACTGAAACTGTGTGTAAATTTGTGTCAAAATACTTTAACAAGCTAAGTGAAGTGGATTTAGCAGTGATATAAAGTGATCAAAAATAGCAATTAAAAAACTGCAGGGAAGAGAAAGTATTAGCTTTTCCCGGTTTTTCGTGACATTGTTTTAACAATGTGCTTAATAGCCTGCCTAGATTTAGGCACGTAATTTAAGTAAATTGGGTCTAAATGAAATAGCTGGCAACAAACAGCAAACCGTGTTTTCAGAAATACATCAACAGTTTTTTAAGTTGGTTATTGTTAGTCACGGCAGGGTAGCTCACTGTACTTCTCATCTCCTGAATTTATTCTCTATCATGATTTGATTCTGCAAAAGTCATTGGGCTCCTCTACCTGCTTGCCTAAAGAAGCAGTTCACATATATCTTCATGCTCCAAATTTTGCTCTTGTTCAATGGAGGGCTGAAAACTCAAAATAACTACAATTTCACACAGTGTTAGTAGAAAACTTTATGGTACTGGGACTAAATCTGCACTTCTGCAGTCAATTGTGGCCACATTAGGGCCATTATCAGCTCAGGCAGTTACTGAAAACACTAAAATAAAGTTTCACACTACTTGCCCTGCTGATGTGTTTACCAGGCTGTATTATCTCCTCTGCATGAATCCAGATATTGGGGATGCTGTTACACGGTCATAAAGCAGGAAAACCAAGAGAACAAGAACTACCTCCTTCCCCACTATTCCGCCCTCCCCCTAGCTCTCCCCCTCTGATCTTTAGTGATCTTCTTTTAGACAGGGGTGTAAAACCAAATGTAGTTCTTGGTTACCCTGGTGTGTGTCTGATTAAACCCACTGCCATCATGAGAGATATTCTGGTTTTACACTGTTATAGGAGATAGTAAGTTTTGGCAACAGCCTTTATGTAGCGCAGTGTAAACAGCTTGCTTTCGTGCAAACAAATTACAAAATTGTGTATAGAGTAAGAGAATCCCTGCTTTTAAGCTGTCATTCTCAGGAAGAGGAATTAAGTAATCCAACTTGGATATGTGTAATCCTCTTGAATTCTTCAAATTTACAACTTTCTATCACTGCGTAAACTTGACTTGCCTTGTAGAGATGCTGTTGCTTCTTGAGGATATAATTTTAAAAGATCATACTGTATCTAGTCATCTTCACCATCTGATGCAATTTAAGGAAAAGAAAAAAGACCATTAAATATAGTTAACACAGCTTGGCTCTGTCTTCTTGTTACTCCCCTACAGGCAATGGAAAAGGAGCCCAGAAAACAATTTGTTTATTATAAGCAGGTCAGTCCCCGGGGGGATTCATGGAATCACGCAGTGGGAGAGGACAATCATGGCACTGAAATGGTGGGTAATTTTATTTGTTCCACTTGATGGTCACAGTGGCATCATGCTGGCCAATTACTCTTGAGTCAGCAGGTTTCAGAGGTTAAGACCCCCTTGTGGGTTGCAGCACTGCAGGCAAAGTATTCAGGCCAGATTGAAACCGTTTCAACAGCAGAGACGCCAGCCGCCTTCTCCCTTGGAGTTCTCCTTTTTCAACTGTGTACGAGACATACATGTGATAAAATAGGCATGTCTCTAGCATCGAGACAGCTTAATTATTGAGTGGAAAAAATGCCAGCTTCAGATAAAGAAAGGAAGAAAATCAGCCAGAGAGACAGGCTATGCCGAGGAGGCATGAAGCGAACAACCAACCAAATGCTCGACACCAGGTTCCAAAGGAAAGAAGATCATGTCTGGGAATAATCCTCATGCCAATAGTCTACTAGTGTTTCAAGGCTGCTGAACCTTTAACAATTTCATCACATTTTTCTCCAGTGGAAATGTTTCAAGCTACTTCTTCAGTGATCTGTAATTCTAAGGGGAAAAACAGCAGCAAAACATTTGCTTTACCAGTAGAACCTGCCACAAGTGATTGGGCAGAGGCGGATATGAAAACCAAGAGAGCAGAAATAATGTGTGTGAGGGGATTGGGCAGGAGAGTTGTCCAGGACAGACTGAAATTGTTCCATTAGGCTTAGATGAAATTCATTAAGTGACTCACATTTCATTTGGATTGGGGTATGGGAAGCAAGGAAGTGGCATTTCATCCTCTTAATGATAATACTACTGTTATGATCTCAAAAACAGGGGAGGCTTCTCAGGCTTAAGCTCTGTTGTGTATGTGACATTTCAGGCTTAAAACATCTCAAGTGTATATTTCCTGTCAGAAATATTATGCTGTGAGAGCTATTCAGTTTCTGAAGGATTCACTGGAGAGTTAAGATCCATGCTTTAATGTTTTTTTGGCTAACATCATGCCAATTTGCAGTTTCTGGAAAACATCTCAAGAATCTCAGAACCAAGACATAGATGTATTATTATGATTAATAGTGGTGCTAATTTATCCAGAGCCTGCTCTTGAGAGACAGAAATTATCATTGGGACTCTGAGGTCTTGCTCTGCAGAACTGGATCTATGATTTTTTAAGCTAAATATAAATGTCAGGCTATTTGAATTTGCAGAAAACATTGGGATGTAGTGGAATGGGACCAAAAGTATATAATCAAGATTTTATTTTTTAATAATTTTATTATTAGGAGTAATTTTTCCTTCTTCAGCAATACAAGGTTATGAGAAAACTTTGATTATGACAAATCCTGCAACTAACTTTTCAGATCAAAATGCATTTTGATCTGTGAAATGCTGGTGCCTTGCTTTTTTTGGAAAAAATTTCCCAGTGAAAAGAGGAATCCAAAGTAGGAATTTTTCTAATCCTCTTTATTCCTCTAGCATCACTTTATACGGCACAAACACTGGAAAAGTCTCACAATGGAAAGTCCTCACACTACGGCTGGAGAAAGCCATGTGTCTGGACATCAAAAGTGAAGCAAAGCCCAGCTCAAACTCTTGTAAATCAGGTACATTTTACACTGCAGTGATTTGAACAGTGGCAGAAAGTTAAACACATACTTGCTTAAGCTACTTTCTAAGCTCTGGTGACTGTGGGTGTTCAGTCATTGTTACAGATGTCTAATGAACAAAGGACACGTGAGACTTCATTAAAAAAAATTAGGATAATAACTTTAACATCTTAATAATGATCTATTTAACAGTCCGTGAATCTTTTTTTATTTGAAAGTTCAGAATGTGAAACAGAACCTAAAGATCAGAAAGATCAGAACCAGTTATGTTTAACTGCTTGAACTACACATTTGCTTCTCCTGCCTAAACAGTTGTCAATTAACCCCTTTGTGACACACACAGAGGCAAAGTCTGTACAGTTCAGAGGTTGTTCTACTCTGGGCTGCATCTAAAACACTGCTCCATCTTCCAGATTTTGCTCCTGCCTATTTTACAACCTTGGATTCTAAACCAGGGAAGATGTTAGACAAGGAACAAATTGGCCTGAAGAAGGAGCTCTGAGAGGAGGGAAACTAGAGGAAATATATAGTTTCTCTTTCCACTGCCATTAATAAAATACCAAATAGGATATATTCTTTTTATTCTTTACACTAGTGGAACAAGTGATATTGCTAAGAACAGTATAATTTCTTTGGTTTAATTGAATACAGTGTTTTATTAAATGTATATGGTTAGAATATCGTGTTTTAGAGATGATTGTCAGTGATGGTGTAGAGCTTGTTCTGCTTTGGATGCCCTGGGAAAAATAAGGTATAATTAATTGTAAATAATCAAGTTCATTTTGATGGCAAATATTTTCCACTTTGGTTGAGGAAGCTCTCTTTATGAGAAAAAAGACCTGAAGAAATAACTGATACATGCAGCAAATTTGTAAATCAATAAAAGAAGGAACAGGGATGTCTTGCTGCTCTACTGAAACAGGCTTCAATAGATTATGTACCAAATTAAAAGAAAAGATGAGTTGTGAATTTGCCTAATTTACCAACATCAGGATAAAAAACTTAATTAATATCTTTTAATGGTTTTTCCCATGAATGAATCATAATCAGAAATATATAAGACATGAGAATATATTTTTAATGATAGGAACCTGTATTTCAACATCCAGCTTGCTGTCTACTTCCAATGCTTATTTAGTAATTTTGCCTAATACTATGATTTTCCTGAGACCTGGAAAATGGGATGGTAAGAAATATGTCAATGAGCAACAGAAAGATGCAGTAGCTTATGGGATTTCCAATCTTCTCATACACTTCTCCTGAAAGATTCTGTAAGATTTTATCATTTACTTCACCAAAATAAAATAGCATCTGTTGTAATTAAGTACACCAAGAACATTTCAGGCAACCATTAAATAAATGTCTGCACAAAAGTATTTTTTTTAATGATCTACTGTACAAATTATTGGGATAAAATATGTCACACAGAAAAGATATTTCAGCCCTTAGGTGTATCCATGAATATGCAGAAACAACCTCTGATGTGGAGAGTCTCAGCAATTTGTTGTAAACATGTGTCCTTGTGTATGGATTTTCATGTATGTACAGGTATAGATTGATAAAGATCTACTGAACTAAATGCTTCAGGGGAAAACAGTTCAGGATTTCAATAAATTTCACTTGGAAGACTTATTTCTGAGACTTCTTGAAGTCATGTTGAAAACATATAGAATAGCCCATCTCCTACACATCTCAGACAAATCTGCACCTAGTTCCCTCAGTAAATGTCAATTAGGGGCTTCACTACTATGACAATAAAAAGAATAAGAAATCTTACCTTGCAAATTAAAACCTCTGTGAATAGCTGGCAAAGGAGAAAATACATGATTAGTCATTGCTGAAACGCCTCTTCATGTGAGAGCAAAGCACATGATTTCACATCCAGTCACACTGCTGCCACACATGTCCATCAATTCTGTTGTACCTCAATAGAGTGAAAACAAGGCTAGAATTTAGAAGGGTTCAGTAACTTGAATTAAGACCATAACTGAATTTGAAGTTCCATGGCTGGAACAATAAATACATTTCATAAATCTGATCCAAAGGAATTTAATTTTTCTCTAGGGCTTTTCTGTTCACATAAAAAATGCCCCCCCCACCCCCTTTCTTTTTTATTACTTGCTTTTTAACCATAGAATTGCAGAATTCTTGGTGTTGGAAGGCATATCTGGAAATTGTTTAATCCAGGCTCCCTGTTCAAGCATGGTGAGCTAAAGAAGGTTTCCCAGGACTCTATCCAGTCAGGTTTTTAATGTCTCCAAGGATGAACGCTCCACAGCCTCTCTGAGCAACCTGTTCCAGTGCCAGTGTTGCATTCAAATGATATCTTTGCAGCTGCCTGCAATAAAAGGCGAGGAGGTATAAGACAATATTCAGAGGTGTCTAGAAAGAAGTCATCCTCTTGCACTGATTCATGCCCTGTTGTGAGCATTTGTATCTAGTTAGTCCTGGGAACTTCCTGGATTAGACACCACCCATCTGGTCAAACTTGAATCAGTTTTTCCCCTTCAAGTGGTCCAACCACTTCTGCAAGGTATCCAGGTATAAAAAGGAAAAAAAAGGAGGTTGAACTCTGACAGCCTCTCATGAATCCAGGCACAGTCCAGGGAGATGGATTTAAGCCTGTATTATGCCTGATACGAGGGTTTAAATTGGATTTTAGAGCTTGACCTTCTTGTTGGCACCTTCCAAATTTGCTGTTCAAGTTGGCATGCACAAGGCTAGGTTTTAGATAGACTAGCATTTAAGTGTGGTTTTCTTCCTGAAAGCTCCTGAAACCCTTTTGAAAGTAGCAGTAGAGAGGTGGAAAGATTTTGCTGTTAAGTCACTGCCTGCAATTCTCTTCAGGTCTGCTGTCCTGTGAGTTTTCCACATAAAATTTGCAGAATGACAGCTGCCTGTGGAAAGCAGCAGCCTGAAGGACAAGCCACAGGGACAGATGCAAATCTCCTACTGTCCTTTCTCTGAAACACACATAACATGCTGCAAACCACATTGTTTCCACACTGCCTTTGGAAAATGCTTTCTTGACAGAAACATTTTTGACCTTTGGCCTATAGAAAGTAGACATAAAATAAAGTTTGGGATACAATGGATCCAGCTACACTCTGGAGCAAATTCCCATGTTACAGTGGTTGTTGTCCCCTACTGTAGGAGAGGGAACCTACTGAAATGCACCTTGTTTATATGCCTGAGATTTCCTCTGCAGGAAAGTGAGATTGCTCACTAATGTTTTGCCCGGACGCACAGTGCGAATGTAACCAGATGTGCACCTAGAGACTGGGACTGTGGGGCACACAGGGAAATGCATCCACCCTGTCCTGTGGCTAGAGCCATGAGAATTGGCTTTCCTGTTAGCCGTTAGCCCCTGACCTTTCCAGCATTTGTCTGGCATGTTCTGCAGGCACTACTTAGTGGGGAGCCAGAAAAGAGGAGACTGTGTCTATTCACTGGAACCTGGTGCTTTCAAAACTCCAGCACAAAACTAGCTCTGCACTTGGCAGCTGAATACTGATTGTGTGCCGTATGGGGTGAGAGGTTATAATTCACAGCTCCTGACCTGAGGTGTGGATGAAGGAAGATTGAGTTTGCAATGATTATCCTCTGTATGTGTAAGAGGAATCTTGTCTCTCAGAGTTATCTTGCTTAAAAGGCAGAGCTGCATGGCTCAGATTCCCCTTTTTCTCATCATCTATGTAGAAGTAGGATTTTTATATTGATCTTGATTTTCCAGAAGGTTTCAGAGTGTTTAGAAAATGTACAACTTCATAATTTCATGTGAATTCTTGCTTTGGTGCAGATTGGGAATAGGTCTGATGTGATGCTGTGAGTGCTCTGCACAGCTGTATAGCTCACACCTGGTAAGACCAGTGTTTCCTGAATGAATCAGATTTCCTGAGCACACATGATATATTAATGTGCACAGGAAGATACCTGGCTCTTTACTTTGCTCTGCTGAGGCTTGCTGAACATATAGGAGAAATCCAACCCCAAAACGTCAGCTGTGTCCCAACTTAATTTCATCTAGAGAGAGAGGATAATGCAGGTGCGTGGTAAACCTACACAGGGACTTTGTAGTCATGTGTTGCCATTAAAGAGTCAGGGAAAAGTCTGAGTAAAGAACAAAAACTTCCTGTATTCCATAAGTTCCATAACAAAAACTTCCTGTATTCCTAAGCATAGGGAAGATTTCTTGACTAATATGGGAACTATGTGCCAGCATACTGGCTCTGGGAGCCAGTCCACAGGCTGGTTCATTGAGCCATGCATTTTATGTGGCTCAGAAGCAGGAACTGAATGGAAAGGGGAGGTGGAAACAACACTGTTTTTTAGTGTTGAGAATCTCAGAAACCTTCCAAGGAGATGCTACTCCCAGTGAAAGTTTTCTCTTTTCACAAATGTAATACAGTAGGCTGTTGCCTGCAACAGTAAGATAAAAGGTCTTGTTAAATGGTGAAGATCTTCACTATGATGTTCTCCCATGCTTTCATTCCATGCTTTGGTCAGCCAGAGAACAGGTTCCTCTGGTAATATTTGTCATGTCCTTGGGGACTGTCCCCATTTAAACTTTTCTGAATGAAGCAGTGCCAGTATTTCTCTTTGAGAATTGTCTGCCATTGCAGTCTGCTTTTCAGCTGCTTCAAGGTGACTACAAGTCTACTAATTACACTTGATTGTTGTCAAAAATCTGTTTTTTTCTGGGTAACTATAGGAACAAGAGACGCTTCGTAGTTTGTTTTTTTTTTTTAGTGAAAAGTAAGATTTTGGAATAGAGAGAATGGGAATGTGCTTCATATTAATAATACTGCTCAAAAAATAAAGTATCATTTACAGGGTCATTTTAATTCTATCTCTGCTTACATGCAGAAAATGTTTCCATGTATATGTCTGTATATATGTACTCACATTTGTATGTATGCATACATATATATGTCTAAAAGGACTTGTTTAACTTGAAAGAAATGGGAAATGTACCATAGCTGGAAAAGATTAAAACAGATGAGTCTAGGTGGACCAGAAAGCATATTGCACTGATAAGGATTTTTTGTTTTTAATTCAATCCTACCATAAAGTAATTTATTACCCATCACTTGTTTTTCTAGAAAGGCCAGTGCAGCACCATTTGCTGTCTGATTGACAATGTAACTCTCTTTTTACAACTTGTAATTTAAAACAGGAAGGCTGCCATTCACATCAGTTAAGAAGTCTACATTTTAGATTACCTTGAAAGGTTCATCTTTGGCATAAGTTACTGAGAGGTTCAAATAGCTAAAACCTAAAGGCAGCATTCCTAGCTCAGCATAGTCCATGCATATGTAGTGACATGCAAAATATAAATCAGGAATAATTAAAGAAATGCATTTCACTTCAACGCTACATTCCCAACAACTTACTAGTTTTCCTTTCAAAGAGCAGCAGAAATTGTCTTTTTACATTCCTCAGCAGCAACTGCAACTGTTCAGGCTCTGCAAGCCTGGCTTGTCACCTGATCATACATCGAAATCTGCAGCTAATCAGTCCTGGTCCAACCAGGAAAGGTCACAGCAATCCTGCTGAACTATTACCGAGGTGTTACAAGACATGGACGTTATTCATCCTCACTAAAACCAGGCAAGGAATAAATAAAATGAAAGCAAAAGGATTAACTCTTGTATATTTGCTGTAGTATTACCAGGAGACGATCTGTTTCCAGCTCTTCTTCTGCCATTAAATGAACATTTTCTGTCCTTAATTTCCATCACAAACCGCATCAAAATCCTACCACTTAAGCATTAATGTCTGGACTATACTTTAGGCCAAATCTTGGGAGCAAGGTGAGTAAGCTGTACTGTCCTTAGCCTCGGATCATATCTGTGTCAGGAACTTTTTCCAAGATTGATGTTTTTATGTTTTCTTCTCTCTCTTTTTTCTTTTTTCCTCCAACATTTCTGTACTGAAAAGCTGAAGTCTAGTAGTGTTACATTAGCTTGAAAGTTGTTCTTGTGCTTGGGAAACCAGGAGAAGGACTGCTGGACAATTTGTCATTATGAGTTGCGTATATGCTGGTGGAGTTTGCTGCATAGTTACATCAGCAAAATCTCCTGGAGGGAAGGATTGTTTTTGGATACCTCACTGAAATATTGGCCTGCTTTTTTTCCCAGCTGCACCAGATCAGACCATGATGGCTCCTGGCAATGTGTGAGGCACCATTACCAGAGATTCAAAGAGCGTGAGTATAAGGCTAAAGGACAAGTCATTCCCAAGAGTGGCTCTGTTTCAAGGGAGGAGAGAGTCCTGCTCCTGGAGTTTGACTTAGTCATAACCTATCAGTGAAGAAGCAATACAAATGCATGGTTTGACTTTACATGGCACCCTTCAAAATATGTCTTCCTTCTTTCAAAATGAGGGACTGCATGGATGCTGTACTATAGTGTTCATCTGTGTAGGTAATATACACTGCAATTTTAGTTATGGGCTCCTAAATAAAGTACAATGCCAGATTCCAAGATCTTTCTCAGACAAAAACTCTCTTATGTTTAGGAACAAAGCAATGTGAGTACGAGAAGATTATCTGGACTGGAAGTCCTAAAAAGTGTTTTCTGTTTGAAGCGGGGGACAAAAATCACTCATATGATGGCAACATATTTGTGTTTTTACAAATGTTGCAGAACAGATCCTTCCTCTCCATTAGTGACCTAAGAAGCAAGCAGGCATTTACTTTCTTTAAGAACTATAACACTTCTTCTCACAGTGTCAAAGCAGCAAGCATTGCACATGCAACAGTTCCCTTCTCAAACATATCAGCTTAAAGTGCAAAGAGAAGAGCCATAAATTCAGGTTGTCTTCCAGAGATCTCTTGTGAAATTTTTACTTTTTATTTTAAACACAGAGATTGAAACAGGGTGGAAAGGTATTTACCAAAGTGTTGGAATCTAACCCCAGTCAGCAACCAAGTACCATACCAACCTTTTTCTCATTTCCCTGTAAGCCTGTTGGGATGGGGGAGGGAATCAGGAAAAGGTAGGACTCTTGGTGGGTCAAGAAGAGTTTGATAACTCAGTTAAAAACATGGAGAAAAGTAAAGAGAGAAAGGTAAAGAGAGGAATAGAACCCAAGAGGAATAAGTGACGCACAATAAAATTGTTCACCACCTGCTGACCAACGTCCAGACAGTTCCTGAGCTATGACTGGCACTTCCCAGCCAATGCCCCCCATTTATATACTGGGCATGCTGTTCTGTGAAAAGGAATATCCCTTTGGCCAGTTCAGGTAAGTTGTCCTGGCTGTGCTCCTTCCTGTCTTTTTGTGCAGCTGCTTTCTGGCAGGGCATGGGAGGTTGAAAAGTCCTTGATATATGGTAAGCACTACTTAGCAAAAACAACAGTGTGTTATCAACATTATTCTCGTAATAGATCCAAAACAGAGCACTTTAACAACTACCAAGAAGGGAATTAATTATCTCCCAGCTGAAACCAGGACACAAAGATGAACAGAAATGGTTTCTCAAACATACAGGAGCTCAGATTTAATATCATGTCTATAAGTCATCTGAAAAATGGTGAGGAATTATATTTTCAATAAATCCATATTGTGCATTCTTTCCATTAGGGTGTAAAAAAGACCAAGGAGAAAGATGTTGAAAAGGCTATAAACTTATCACAGAAGCTCAGAATTGCAACCTCATCATTGTTAGCACAGTCTGACATAGAAACTGTAGCAGTGCAGGAAAAGGCAAGAAGGCATCACAGATAATTCTGATTCTTCTTCAGCCTGGGCAACAATAGAGGAAGAAAAAAGGAGTTTACTAGAAGAAAGGATTCACAGAGCTCTAAATAGGTCAGTGTTTTGGGAAGAAAAAGATGCCTAGGCTTGCATACTTCTGGCCATGCTCCCTTCTCAGCACCATATAGTGAAACAAATACATGTGATGCAGTACGTGGGATGGCACTGCAACAAAGGGTTATTCCATTTCTGTCAGCAAATGTCTGTGTAGATTCAAAACCTTTTGACAGGGGCAAATGCAAAGTTCAAGGTGAGAAAACCACTGTATGGGACAATCCCAGGATACCCTGTGCATAGAATTGCTTCTACCAGAATGGCACTCACAGACATAAAAACTGTGGGATTGTCAAAATAACTCAGTTTCCTTCAGGAATCTATGTAATTTTGGTAAAAATTTTGGTAATTTTTTTTTTTTTAACTGGAAAAGAATAATATATTTTAGATACCTGCTCGTAAAAGCTGAAAAACAATGGATTTTTTTTTTTTTGGTTAAGAGTTTTAGGCTAACTTAAAAACTAACCAGCATTGTGGAAGGACTGTTTTGTAAAATATTTCCCCAACTTTAATTCTGCATATTTAATTTTACTTGTTGTTATATAGATACAGAAATATATATATAGTTTATCATGATTTTGAACGTTCCTGTTCTTAGTAGTTTCCATGTGTATAATTTAAAAAAATCTACTACAGCCTTTCTTCTGACTATATTTTGGCAGTAAGAGCAATGATGAGACATACCTGACTTATCAGATGAGTCTTAACTTGAGTCAAAATTTCTTCTCAAAGCTAAGCAGTGCTGAATTTTTGAGTTTTTCCTGGTACAGAAGACTAACCTGGAAGGTTATTTGTTATTGATATTTACTGCTTGTGAATATCTACTAACTGCCATGTCCTCCTATCAATTGAAGGCTGACATTTCAACAATCCCTGGGACCTTTTTTATCTTTGTTCCCAGAACCCCTGCTGTCCTGCCAGTGTGACAAGCTGGTGTATATGTCTGGGCACTGACAAAGCATTTGGGTTCAAATATTTAGGAGCAGCTCTCAGTCATCTGCTGTGACCACCAGACTACAGCCACGACTTTCAAACCTCTGAAAAAGGTCCCTGGGAAATGAAATTATGGGCAACTGCAACTATTTTTTTTCTGCCAATAGTTGGAAAAGTGGGGACAGAGAAGAGGGGTGGAGCAATTTCTTGAAACTATCTAGGAGCAGAAAATCATTTTCCAAATAAAAAATGATTTTTCAGTCATTAAGTGAGAGCTGTCGAAAAATCCTGACTGTTTTTGAGTGTTGGCCTGGTCCAGTCAGAACTAGTTAGGATCTGGGCTGAGATGCCAAGCTGTTTTACAAACACCATGAAATGTCCATCACGAGTCACAAGATTCTTTTTTCAATTTCCTTAGGACATAGCAACCGGGCCTGGTTTCATGTATTACAGATGAATAGTGAATACTTTGCTATAAATCTTGGTGAACTGTCTTGCAAAAGATCTTTTTATAATGCTTAAAAATGTAAAAATTTAATGACTTAATGCCAAATACAATTAAGTTTTAACTGACATGGGGGGATTTTTATGTGTCTTTTCTGCATAATATTATTACTTTGAGTTGCTGATTGTTTTTCATTCAATTTTTACTGAAGTTACTTAATAACTGTCACTTTTCATCCTTCTAACCCTTTATTCATTGTCAGCTGTGGATGATCTGCCAGCCCACATGAGAGGGCAGGTTACATTCAAAAGAATTTTCTTTGGTTCAGGGACATGTGCAAAATCTGAGCTAATTGCAGTGCAACTTTATACTTTAACTGCTTCTTATTAGCGACTTAGCAGATGTCTGATGGTACTCAGATGTTCAGAGCTTGTCCTGCGAGCCCACTGGACTCAGCGAGATGTGGGCACTTCTCTGAGAGAGATCTGTGAGACCCAGCTCCTGCATTCCCAGGTCATGCCTCTGGAAAGCTGTGGAGAGGGGATGGTCAGGGGCTGCTGCCATTTGATGGCCCAGCAGGGAACATTTGTTGTTCATATCCGTGTCCAGGGCTGTGTAGAAGCCACAGCAATGCCCACATCTCTCTAGCATTAAAAGATCCATGATCCCCTGACTCTGACTCTCTGTTAGACACATCTGGGAAGGAGATGATTCCTATGAAAGGCAGGGAAAGCAGGAATGGAACAGGCTAAAACATGAGAGGTGAGGAGAATGTAGAGGCCTTGCAAAGTAAAGAATGGCTTTATGTAGTCCCCTTTGGTTAGGCAAAAGGCTGTTTTATAAGATAAGTAAAATAAAGATGAATTTATAGGAAACTATTCTGATCTAGAGTGTGTGGCATTCTCAGTTACTCCTATGCCAAGTGAAGGGACAAACAGCTTGAAGAACACCCTCCTCTGACTTTGTCCTGCTAGACAGCACCCTTGTGTTTGCATTTAAATCCACTTTTTAAATTGAGGGGTGCTCTAGCAACAAAATGAGGACCTCTCTGACGGATTTTTTGAAGTAGATCCCCCAAGCCAGGGCTGAAGTGAAAGGATTTGTGTGTTTGAATGTACAGCTCTATGTCTATTTGTGTGAAAAAAGGTGTGAATATCAACACGCACTTCAGTTTTTTTTCCAAATTTACAGAGTGAAGGCTACTAAAAATATTGGAAACATGTGAATTTGAGCTGGTATTCATGTGATTCCTGTTTTGCACGTCTTCTTTTGACAAAAAAACCCAAACAAACAAACAAACAAACAAAAGTTGATTGTATAACTGAAAGATATAAAAGGTCTTTTATTCCTTCTTAGCAAGGGCTGCCTGTGACCTTCATCCTTGCAGCTACTTAGTGTGTGCAGTGGACAGTGGAAGAAAGAGGTACACAAACAAGAGATGGGAATATTCAATACCCAGGTAAAAGGGATGGAGGAGGCAGATGTAACAGAAGCTTAACTTTTGTCTTGGAGAGATGTGGGGAGAACAAAAGAAGGAGGGCCATGAATGACCACCTACTTATGTTTTCGTACCCAAAATGATGAGTGCATCAGAAGAAGAAAAAAACCAACATTGCTTTGGATGGCATTCTTGAAGTATTGAAAAGGTAAGTGAAGAGGAACAAGGTGACCAAACTGCCAAACGTGTAAAAACAGCATCATTATGCACTTGTTAATTTTTTTTTTTAAATCTCTAGTCCAGTTTGGCTGAGGCACCCTTATGCTGCACTCTGCAATGGGACAGGACAATTCTTGCTGTCCCTGGAAAACACAGTCCCACACTCTACAACCTTCGAGGTTCCTCAGGACTTTGTATGAATTTAAAATGAATGAAGGTTTTTGGAAAAAAGCAACAGAGAATGCAAGCATTGTTTTTGTTTCTTTTCTACTGCTTTGGCTGTTCCCACAAATTTTATGCATCCTGTCAGCCTCCCATGAGAAACTGAATGGTATTTCCATGTCTACTCAGCACTGGTGCAGCCTGTCTGCAGCACTAGGTCCAGTTCTGGGCTCACCAGTACAAGGCTGACATGAGAATACCAGAGTCCAGTGAAGGACCACAGAGGGAATTAAGAGATTGTAGCATCTCTCATATTGAAGTCACTGAGACAGCTTGAAAAGAAAAAAGCTCAAGTAAGATCTTATTAATGTGTATAAATTCCTGATGTGAGGGAGTGAAGAATACAGTCAGACTCTTAATGCTGCCCAGTGACAGGACAAGAGGCAGTGCACACCATCTGAAGTACAGAAAATCCCATTTAAATGAAAGAAAAACCCTTTTGGTACTGTAAGTGTGACTGAACACTGGCACAGGTTGCCTGGACAGGTCATGGAGTCTCCATTCTTTGTGATACCAAAACCCCATTTGAACACAGTCCTGGGTAATCTGCTCTCCTGACCCTGCTTTGAGCAGGGGGTGGGACTAGTCAATATGCAAAGGTGATTTCCCACCTCAATCATTCCCGGATCCGTGATTCACTTGAACAATCTGTTCTTATTTCTTGCAGTTATCATGTGATACTACAATATATTCAGGTTGGAGTTGGCAGTTCTCACATTCTACTCCTCATATTTCTGTGAACCAGAGTTATAATTCATATAATCAAATTTTTAGAACACTTACTTTAAAGAGACAAAACCCAACATTTGGGACAGCTACCAAAACCCATTATTTCCAAAGCAACAATACTCATAACTGAAAATGTCTTATTCAAAAATAAAAATAAGTTTTCAAATTACATATTGATTTATTTTGTGGCAGGAGAAATTAGCTGCAGCAGAACACATCAGAATTAAATTACCAGGTTTCCCATTGTTTTCTTTTTAATTGGAATTATGGGATCTTTATGGTGTTTCATTTTTATATGATTTTATGGGGCTTACAGTAATAGGCCCTGAGTTTGCTTAATGACAACAGGAACTGTAATAATCCAAATAATAGAGTGAAATACAGAAGAAAGATTTCATGGCGCCTTAATCTGAGAGGCACTCCTTTTAACCCTTTGGTGAGTGTATAACATGCTTTTCCTAACTCTGCGTTACATGGTAGGATAATTGTAGTGCTTTGAGCCTACAAGTGTACTTTGTTCTGTCTTCATCTCATGCACATCTCCCTTCATTCTGCAGCCTCTGAAGTGAAAAGCATGCCCAAGCAGAAGCAAGGGAAGAAAGACAGGGAAACCAAAGTGAATCAATTATTGCCTTTAGCCTTGAGAAATTAGTATATTTAACTTGCAACTTTACAGGTGGTGGGGTGGTTCTGCTCTTCTGTGAACACTGAAAGAACATTGAAAGTAGGTTGACAGAACATCCTACAGGAAGGACCTGGACCACATTCTGAAAAAAAAAAAAAAGTGACAGATTTCACAAAAGAAGTCGTCAAGATATTCTGAGTACAGGGACCATGTTTTCCTAAGAAAGATTTTAAACGTTTAAAAGATTATTTGGAAATAGAATAAGAGGTATATTGTGAAAAATGTTGCAATGGCCAAAGAGATTCAATGGGCAGATTGACCTTGGAGGAAGCTTCTCCACTGTATGTTGAGAAAGCCAAAGGAGTCATCAACTAGCAGCTCAGAACAGAATTCAATTTACATTGATAAATAGCTTGTGCAGGTGCAGAAGGGCATTTCCAAGGTAATGAGAAAAAACTATTAATGCAATATGTTTTGGAGAAATCTTAAGAGGGAATAGAAAGCAGTCACACAGGAAAAGCAGAGAAATTTAGCTGCTTGGGAAGTTTATGCTGCAACTGGACAGAGAGCTGGGATCTGTGATAGAGTGCGCTGTTTCAATTACAAAGATGAGCCAAAAGAGCTTCTAGCCTTTCCCACCTTTGTGTTTTATGGGTACAGGTGTTACAGGCATGCAAAGTAGCATATCTTAATTGTCATCTCCAAATCAGACCAGTTCCACTTGTGTTTGGTTTAGCATACTGTATTTTGATGAAGTTTTCATCTGATTTCCCTTGAGGACAGCAGTAGCATTTCCACTCACTCAAGAAGTCAAGCTCTTATACTGTTTAATTTACTATGGGCGTAGAGAATTTCAAGTGTGAATTAAAACAATGGAAACATCTTTGTTGCACAGCACAGGAGAGCAAACCTAGAACAGTACAAATAGCTGTTGAATGTCAGAGCTTTACTCATACTCCAGTAGACTTTGCTCTGGGAAGAAAGAGCTGCTGGAGCCTACAAACTTCAAAGCGAATGACATGGAAGTGCAAATCAATAGAGAAACCACATGAAACTTTTCAAGGGTATTTGATGCCTTCATGTGTTCATTTTGAAATGTTACCTCACAAATTCCCACAAACCTTATCTTTCTTGAATTCACCAGCTATTTCCTGAAAAAAAAACCCAGCAGCTCCTAGGGAATCGTTGTTATAATGCTTGGAGAATATGAAAGCTTCACTTGAGCTTCATTTTTCAGTATCTTGCTTTCTGTGGAGAAAAGGTGCAAAACACCCCCCAGTTGCCTGCTTTATTCCAGTGCAGTCCTGCTGAAGCCCTCCTCCACAACTGGGCTGGAGGACACAGAAGGCATATATGATCTATTCCTTTATTTTGATGAAACATGCTTTTTTTTTTTTTTCCCAAGGAATGTTCGCCCTGCATTTACACATCAGTAACATTCTTGGTAAATTTTTGGAATTTTGTTTTTGCTAGTACTTGTTCTGGTTGGTACCCTAGTGTAGACATAGGGGTCTTCAGACTGGATGCCAGCTGGTGCTTGTCTGCTCTCTAGCTTTGTACTTTTCTAGAAGCTGAAAATGGTGTTGTTTCGCACCAGTCAGTAATGATGAGATATGAAGTTGAAGTTATAATACTTCCATGTAGTTCAGATCTTGGAGTACTTAGTCAAATCACCTGAAGAAAAAAGATTTCTACTTCTTATTACAGAATAATTTCTTTCCTGTGATGTATTAGCTGATGTACAGTTGTAATGCATTCACTTGACAGTTCTGATATGTAATACATTTTAATAAAATATCTTTAATCATCTTGAAATTGCCATATAAAGTATATTATACTGTGGCTTGACTACTACTTTAAAAGAGCATCATGCAAACAGTGCTGAACTCCTGTGAGGCTCCACTGACTTTAATGAACTTTGGATCAGGCCCATATTCCCTGATGTGAAAGTCTCTGGGAAAGTACTATAATGCCTCTCTAATAGCACCCTTTCATCTGTTAAAATGCAAGAAAAATGCATTGCTCTTCAATGTTTTTGATAAAATATATTTCACAATGTTGTCATGGTGCTGTAAGTAGGAGAAAAGCAAGTGTTTTAAAGCATTGATTAGAAAAATGCACTGTAAGGTTTAAAATCTTTTAAAATGCAATGTATATATTCCTTCCTAATGTTTAGAACTTGTGGAGTAAGTCTTCACATCTGAAATTGACTTTTATCTTCATTTGGTCACATAGAGACATTCACATTTTTTTATGTTCCAAAGCACATACACAGTTGTTTAATTAGAACAAACAACAGAACTCTTACTTAAAAATGTTTATTGTAAAAAAGTGGCTAGAAAACAACATCAATTTCACTTCACACTTTCTTCAAGTTATCTATAGATGCTGCTATGGGCAACAATTTGCTTTCATTCATAACACATTCAATCATATAAAAATAAAAATATTTACATTATGTCGACATATTTTACAAAATTATCAATAAAAAAGGCACTTGGAGGGGTAATGCTGAAAATATTGCATTTCCTTTGTGCATTTAAAAAAAAAAAAATTGTAAAAACTCCTGTGGATCCCCTCTCTTGCACTTATTCCCGTTTTTTTTAAAACAAAAATGAAGTTTAGAGGAACTATTCCATATTTAAAGATGGTCAAGCATGCACCAGGAATGTTTGAAGCTACAGTATTATCTTTTTTAATTTATTTTTTAAGGCACATGCAGTTAATTTGTGGCTTTTAATTTTTTCGTACATTCTCTTATACTTCTTTCCCTCTTTTTGTTATGCAGTTTTAAAGCATTTCAGGTCATTAATGAAGGCCTTGGCTTCTAATAAAATAAAAAAAACACAGCAATGAATAATATTAAACATTTACTAAGGTAAACTTGGAATACTTTTTAAGGCACCTGAGATAAATGGTGTCTAGCAAAATTCACTTGGGTAGTATTTTAGTTAAAATTTCCACTTTAAATACTGTTTCTTTGGTTGAAATGGCTTGGCAGGAATGTATTGTTAACTTTGAAGCCTTTTCTAAGCAAGAAAAGACGACCTACATTTGGCTTCATCTATAAAGAAAGCTGATAATGCTTCTTCCTTTAGATCTACTTGAAATGTCACGCATGGCGTCTTTCCCCCTATTTCAGAATTCACACTTAAGAATGCAAATGTATGGCAGAACAGAAACTACTTAAAGCTCATTTCTACTGACATTCTAAGTTCTTCCACTTGCTTATTTGTTTGCTTGTTTGGTGGTGTGTTAGCTTGTTGGTTTGGTTTCTTTGCTTTTTGGTTTGCCTTTTTTTTTTTTTTATTATTGGCTGAAAAGTAGACGAGAAAACGCCTTTGGATTTCCACTTATCATTTGGAACAGAAGTGGAGAAATGCATCGAGTCCAGGTAAACATTGACTGCATGACTCAGTGTGCTACACAGCAGCCAGATTCCTCATGTTTGTGCAGAAGAGACATTCTGGAGAAAGTTTTGGAGCAATTTTTGCACTGGTATTTCTTCACATCTGAGTGGGTCTGCAGATGAGCCCTCAGATTGGATCTGTCTGCAAAAGCCCTGTTGCAGTGAGGACAGGAAAATGGCTTCTCTCCTACAAAGGAAACATCAAGAGAAAATAGGATAAATGTTAAAAAAATAAATTAAAAAAAAAAAGTACATGTTTGGGACAGGTAAAACCTGCTTTTATTCTAAGAAATAAAGAACAAATAGAAATTACTTGCTATAACAAAAAAATGTCCAATAAAAGTTAATCAGGCCACAGATACAGCAGCTTTCAGCACTGCTGTCTCTTTTATAGAACCCCAGTCTGCTGAGAATATGTTGTAAAGTGCAGTCTCTGAAAACAAGCTGCTGACACCTTCTGCATCTACAGGTGCATGCAGTACCTTTACACTGGGCTCAATCCAACATTTTCAAATATTTTCATAGAATATTGTCTGCTTAGTGCTGTATGCATTACTGGGGTACAAGGGCTTTGTCTGAAAAGCAGCAAACAGCTGTAGAGATATTACATTGTACCCAGTGTTATACTCAAACCTCATTTTTGCATCAATAGAAAAAACCCAGCCATGTTGCTGATGATGGGTTTCTAATTCTTAAGGACTTGAGGTAGAGCATGCAAAACTTGCCAGCTGCTTAAGGAGCCAGAAAGCAGCCCCTCATGCATTGCCTGTTTTGTGCTGCCTGATTTCAGAGTCAGCTGGAGCCTTCTCAAAGTTAGCAATTTCCAAAGCCTGAAAGTTAACATAAAATCCTTAAAGCAAAAGCTCCAGCTAGTGGGAATGGTCTAAACCATCCTAAAATTGTCAAGGAAGCTATGCTGATTTATGCCAGTATCTGGCCTGCAGTTGTGAGACCATGCTAAAGCCCCCTCTCCCTGCAAGAGGGAGAATTTAGCCTTTTAATGATTCGTTTCAAATTCTATGTACTCATTTCAAGGTAAGTTAAGAAACACTGCTGCTTTTTCCACCTGTGGAGAAAAATAGCAAAAAGGCATCCCGATGTTACAGCACCAAGAAACTGCAAGTGTAACGCTTGCTCTTACCAGTGTGAGTTCTGATGTGTCCTTGGAGTAGCCAGGGTCTAGAGAAAGCCTTGCCGCAGATCTTGCAGACACAAGGTAGCGTGTGGGTCCTGATGTGCATCTTAAGCGCTCCCAGGCTGACATACTCCTTGTCACAGTACTTGCAGCTGAACGATTTCCTGGACTGGGCATCACAGTGCAGCTGCTTGTGTTTGGCCAACCCAGAGAAAGTCGAATAGGTCTTGTTGCACAAACTGCACTGGAACTTTTCAGCTTCGATTGCATGAGGGTCTGAAAGCTTTGACTGGATTCTCTCTTCTTCATCGCTAATGGGGCTTTCTGAACCGCTGTGGTCTTTGGAGGAGGTGTCAGAAGGTGGAGGTGGGCTGACTCTTCCCAAAGATGAGGGGTATCCAGACAGCGGAGAGAGGTCATTGGGTAATGGAGATGGTAGCAGCCCAGTTGTAGTCCACACAGTAATGGGATTGTAAGCTACTGAGCTCAGGATCTCTGGCTGTGGTATGATAGGGACTGGATAGCTTTCGTACAGGTATGGGGATATAATCACTGGAGAAAGAAGAACATTTTAAGGTAAGAGAACCAAAATGTATTTCAAAAAGCAGTAAAATTAGCACTTTGAGGATTAAAAGCTGCACAAATGAAACACTCAGTAGGGTAATCTGAATATAAGGGGGATTCAGGAAATACTGTTTCATACATATATTCTGATGGTTAGAGACAGTGCCCTTGAAAAGGCAAATTGCAGCTGGCGAGTCCCTTCAAGGCAGCATGCTGCTTCTAAATCTGTGCAGCCTGACACAGTGAAGCAGTGAAACTTCCTGAAGGATTTGAATAAAAGTTTCAATTCCACCACCAACAGATATAGAACAGGAAAACTCCAAATCCTTTCTTATTAACTTGAGTTCAAGTGGATGAGCAAACTTTCATGATTCATTCCGGTCAGCACTGACATATTTCTCAAAACTCCCTCCTTGTAAGCAGGAGAAAATAGAGCAGCAATGAACTAACCCGTCCCCTCCAGCCTGCAGAGCAATCCCACCCCTCCTCAGTACTGCCACGCAACGACCGCAGCCTCAGAAGCGACGCGGTGGCACCAGATTTCGTTTTGTTACCTGTGTGAGTGTCCAGCTCGCTGTAATTCGGCTTCTTGGATGAATTGAAATGCTTCTTGACCAGGAAGGAGCGTGGCATTTTGGATGCAGGGTTTGTGCTTCTCGCAGACTCTGTGTCCTTGCGGGCGGCTGTAGCGGTCCCGGGTGGCGCAGCGCAGGCACACGCGGTGTCACTGCGGGCGCATCGGTCCCGCTCCTGGTCCCTGTGGCGCTGCCGGCCCCGCGCAGCCCATCCACTCCCGCTTGTGCAGTGGCAGTGCCGAGGCGCCTTGAAAAGTGCTGTAAATACCCACGAGTCAGGTGCAGGGGGGAAGGGTTTTCCGCTCCTCCAATCGCTTCGGGATGTTCTCAAGCACTTTTCCAAAGAGGCTGTTTTTCTGGGAGGGATCTGGGGCTGCTGGCTCAGGGATCCAATCCCACTCGGAGGGCTTGGTTCAGGTTTCAGCTCCTCCCGCTGGAGACAGCTGTGAACGGGGGAGAGAGCTCTAGCAGAGCGCGTTACCCTGCTCCGAAGTGGGGGGATGTGGCTCTGGTATACTGCAGTCTACAAAAATGTATTGCTCAAAATTCTTGAAAATAAAGGTCAGTTTACTGATTCAGCTGAAATATTTTTTTTTCCTTTCTGACAGAGACCTAGATAAGTCATAGGCACAGAAACTTCTTTTTCTTCTTCCTCCCACCTTTTTTCTCTCTTCCCCCCCCTTCCCCCTTTTCCCCCTCTTTTCTTTTTCCTCTCCTCCTTTTTATTCTTCTTTCTCTTTTTGTTTTTCTTTTAAACGAATCTGGTTTCCAGATGTTTGATATGGGAATTACAGTGGGACAAACTGTTCACTAGGAGCAGAAGGGGTACACATACACACACACACGGCACTAGAAGATAACAAGTTGGCCGGCAGACCTAATGGAAGGCTTTGAACTGAGTGTGTGCCTGCTCCATTTGGGAGCTGCCTTTTAATAGTTGTGCTTAGGAAAGGCTGGAGACGAGCAGCCTGCCTCCCTAACCTGCACCCGTTCAGGCAGAAGGACCAGACAGATACTACAAGTGAGTTCAAGGAGAGGGAGAAGCCTCGGGAAGACTATATTTCAGAGTAGGGTGATAGTCTTTAAATAATATGCATACTTCTTCAGACTGCTCATATGAAGAATATTTTCTCTTTTACTTTAAAAAGCTGCAGAATGCAAAACCTCGACCTCTCCTTCCTTGGGAGTAGTTATGTCACTCTTTTGCCTATCCTCTTAGGACACTGCCAAGGAAATTTTCCTAATTATCAAAAGTAGTTAAAAGATGCATAGATAAGCAAACCCCCAAAATTATAGACTGGGTAATTTAAATGTCTCTTGAATGTCCTTCTCCATTAGTATATTTTAGGACCTCTTGATTTCCTATGAAGGTATAATCTATGTTATGTATTTCATTTAAGATGAAAGCCTCTTAAATGTGCCACAGAGTGTTCTGGTTATCTAGATTGATTTAGGGGAGATATTTAGTCACAGATAGGTTTTTTAATTTTAAAATATTTGCATTTTGGAAATATGGACAGCTGAACGCTGGTAAATTTCTAACACAAATTACACTCTGATTGACTCTTGGTCTGCCCTCCCCACCCCTTCCCCCCTCTGGTTGTGTATTACCTACACCTGCCTGGGCACATACCGGCATGCCATGCTGGTGTGACGCTGGAGCTCTCTCTCTCCTCTTGGGAGGAGGTGTGGAGGGTGTTTTACAGAGACCACCCCAGTCCGATTTTGCAGCAGGTGTTGGAATAGATGTGAAGGAAAAGAAAAAAAAAAAAAAAAGCCCAATGGGTGTGTTAAGACATGCAAGAGCAAAGTGCTTTGTCAGACTGCATGACTTCTTAATCTTGGGGAATACCAAAACAAGTGCAGGGAAAGTTAGCCATTTTCAAGAACTGTTTAAAAAGATTAATCTGTCCAGCATCTAACTCTTGTGTCTGTTAGTGAAACATATGAATTTCCAAGTGGCAGGGAACACTCCCAGGCTGTGGGAGGAAAGGGAAAGTGGCAAAGAAAGGGACTTTGCAGGTACTTGCTTTGCAGCTGGAGCAAAAGGAACAGAGGTGGTTTTTCCAGAAGAGAGAGCAGTGCTTGCAGAGACACAATCCGTTACTTTCCTCATCTCGACAGAAATGAAGAAATCCACGAAGCATTTTTCAAAGGTTGCATTTGTGGTCCTGCTTCCCTCTTAGCTCTGTTCCATCTGACAAGTCCCTGTCCTCTGCCAGCTCTGGGAAAGCATTGCATTTCAGGATGTGAGGCATTAGTCTGTATCTAAACAGTCTGTTACATGAGCTGTGATTCAGACCTTGAGCTGGTTTAAGTTTGTGTGTTGAAATGAATGGAGCCATGCAGATTTTCACTGGCTCGGGATCTGTTCTTTTGTGTGTTTGTTAAAAGTAAAGGGTCTGATTCACCAGTGAGGTTCTCCCTCTTGGGGCATTTTCACCAGCATAGCACCGGAGTGATGCAGTTGAAATTAATTGCACTTATATAAATCACAGGAGTGTAAGCAGTTAGCCCACTGGCTGAGCTGATTGAAGGATGTTAGGAATTGGATAGAAGGCATGTTATTACATGGTCCTGAAAGGATATTAGCAGCACATACTACCTGAGTGAGGTCTGCTGTCAAAAAAAGGGAGAGTCTGTGTGAGGAGTGGGTGAGTCAGAGCAAACAGGTGTTCTGGGTGTTTACGGCAAATGTGGATGAGAGGGCACCTGGAGACGTGTGGCATCCATCCCTGTGCAGGAAAGGCAACACAAAGGTCGAGTGCAGAATACGGAAGGTTTCCCCTCCTTGGAGGAGCCAGGGAGGTGTGGAGGGTGGCGGGTGGCTCTGATTGATGGTCACGCTGCCTGCGGGCAAAGCCTTGCACCCACCTCCAAAAAATCAGGCCTACAGCTTTCCTCTTACATTTTACAAGTAGCTGGTCTTTTAGGGATCCTTTACGTTTTCACTTTGAAAGCTCACGTAAAGCTGTCTTGTTAATGCCACTGTGCTGCTAATTGCCACTCTGCAAAGTGCGTAGGAAATGATCCAAGCAATTCTGCTGCCTGAAACCTTGGCATGTGCTTTGCAGCAACTAAATGATTAGGACCAGAGCTCCAGCAGAAATGGATTTTTTTTTTTTTTTTTTTTTTTTTTTTTTTTTTTTTTTTTTTTAACATCAGGTCACTTGTTCCTGTGCACAGCTAACAAACTGTGAGCTTCACTTTAGTCTCCCCATGTCTGACAGCTCCATGAAATCTCTTTCCTTGTCAGGCTTTCTGAGAAGGGCAGTAACTTTGTTACTTGGTTTTCTGGAAATGGAAGGATGCCAGAATTATGTTTATTATCAAAGAAAGATGAGCCCAAACTAAGCTATCAACAGCTTAGTTCTTCTCATGACAGCATTAGAGTCCCTCCCAAGCATCAATACAAGCAAGAGTGTGGATCAGAAAACGTTAAATATCTGGATAAACCACAGCAGAATCAAGAAAAATAGTTTCAGAATATTAAATGAGTTATGTTGGATCACTGTTCCCATATTTCTCAGGCAGTACTCTTAATCATTTTGACTGCCACGGAGTCCACGGAAGGCAGCACGGTGAGGTTTGGAAGAACCCCCAGGAGGCACTGAGCCCAGCGGAGCTTACCAAAAATAGCTCTGGGGCTTTATTGATGCAGGTGACGACTTCATCCTGGAAGAGGTAGAAGCTCAAGTAACTCACACCTACAGAATAGCTCTTGTAATTCGTAAGCCTCCTACATTTCAAAGGAAGGTGTGAAATGGTTAATATGGGAAAAAGAAAGGTGAGTTTTCAATAGTCAGCTGAATGTGGAACATATCAACTCAGCTTCAGTGTTACCCCATGCTTTCATATTTCCCTCTTAGTGCCAGCTGATATATCCTGGAAAGTAAAGACATGGTGTCACTTTCGGAAGCAGGAAAACTTTAGTAGCACTAGAAACTGAGCAGAACTTCAAATGTGATTAGATTAGATGCCAGAGGGAAATAAACCCAAAATTAACAGAGTAGAGGGAAAACAATTAGGCAAGGGTATCCTCTTGCATCACCCCAACATATATGCCTTAATAAGTTTTGAAACAAATTCTAAGAATACCTTTTCTTTCACATTTTGATCTTCTTTCCAAATACTGACCTGAACTATGAGCAGAAATGGCAGCAAATTTAATGAAGGACTGTTATGAAGTTATGTCAATCTCCAGTCTTTTAGGCCCTAAATTCAATAAGGTCACAATAAATTCATGCATTTTGGAAGGTTTTCCCCAGTCAAGTAAAAAATCTCCACATTTTGAATGTTTTGCACCAGTAAATACAACTTTTTCTAAAATCAGTAACTTTGCCAGAGTTTAAGCATATTTAAGAGATGCTGGTTGAACAGTGAAAGTCTGATTCAGTCTGAACTTTCCAATAAATCAAGGCCCTTTGAAGTGTGTCTCTTGAAGATCTAAGCCTGTCTATATTTTATATACATCTATATGAAAATAATTTTCCTTAATATAAGCTTGCATTTATGAATAGATGCAAAATGGTTCCTTTCGGATCAAGCAATTCAAACAATCCTGGCTTCTGTGTGCCACTCTACACACCTGTGCAGCTTCACTGACTTAAGAGGGGTCATTTTAGAGCCAAATTAGCCCATGATGAAGGAACCTGGTCACAGTTCAATTTTCCTACATTGTTTCTACATGAAGATATTTTAACAATGTGCCAAATTCCCCTGTCATTCCCATCTGTAATATCTCCACTGGCTGCAGCTGACCTATTTTAGATTTACTGAAGCAGAACTGAGATGCGATTCCGGCCCAATACCGCCCTGTTCATGCGTGCAGTGCTGTAACAAGCACTGGTTACCCAAAAGTGTGTTACACCCGAAGTGTGTTACCCAAAAGTGTGTTACACCCCAGCCCAGCCCATCGCGCTCTGGAAAGCCGTGCCGACCTTCCCGTGCGCCGCTGCGTTATTCACACGAGGAACAAAAGGTTTGGGAACGCTGCCCTCGGGATGCAGGGAGCGAAGCGAGGGCTTGCCCGGCGTTCTGTGGTTGGAAAGAGCCACCTGCTGGGCACAGCCGCCGCCGGGACAGGGATGCTCCGCGGAGCCAGGGCCGGGCCGGCCGCCCCACCGTGTGGCCAGCCCGGGAAATGGGGATGCTGCCGGCTCCGGGAGGGATCGCCGGCCTGCTCACTGGTGCGGGCTCTGGGGAGAGAAGGACAGGGCGCCAGCAGCGGCAACGAGACGGCTAAATCGCGTCCCCATTTTTTTAATGGCTATCTATGACTTGTGTGCCTTTTCATCGTTATTGTTCACTGCCTACAGCAAAGTGAGACATGAAGGCATCATGTGAGATTTACTGCTCTGGAAAATGCATGTCTCTGTGCGTGTGTGAGCACCCAACAGAGATCATAGAATTGTTTGTGTTGGAAGGGATCTTAAAAATCATCTAGTTCCAATCCCCCTGTCATGAACACATTTCACTAGACCAGATTGCTTGGATCCCCATCCAGCCTGCTCTTGAATACTTCCAGGGACGGAGTATCCATAACCTCTTTAGGCAACCTTTTCCAGTTACACTAAAAATTTCTTCCTAATATCTAATCTACACCTACTCTCTTTTAGTTTGAGGCCATTTTCTCCCTTGTCCTAGCGCTATAAAACCCTCTAAAAACCCCACTCTTTCTTGCAGTCTTGCTTTAGGGAGGCTAAGGGAAGGCTGCTCCAAGATCTGCACAAAGCCCTCTCTATACACTTATTTGTCATGTATTGTACATACCACGTTACAGTCTACAGCATCCTCATGAGGGAAAGCAGAGTGGCAGGCACTCATCTCCTCTGTGGTGACCAGTGACAGGACCTGAGGGTCTGAATGGCCTGAAGTTGTGTCAGGGGAGGTTTAGGCTAGATATAATCAAAATGTTCTTCACTTGGAGAGTGGTTGGGCACTGGAACAGGCTCCCCAGGGAAGTGCTTATGGCACCAAGCCTGACAGAATTCAAGGAGTGTTTGGACAATGCCCTCAGGCGCATGATGTGATTTTGGGGCTGTCCTCTGCAGCATAGTTAATATTTCTATTTCAGTATAAAGTCATCATTTTTCTGGGTAAACAGAAGATGAGAGCTGCTAGATTTGCTGCAGTGTCACTCTTCTGCTTCATCCTGAGGCCTAAGCACCTTCTGCAATACCTGCTGCTTAAAACAGCAGTAGTGCTACAAGGCTGGTTCACCACCTGTGCTGCCTGTTCTTCATTCCCTCTCCAACTTCATCTATTGCTTATACACGGGATTGCAGGCAGATGCTGCACTTGGCTATTCTTATAACTTTTTACATTGACTTTTAAGAACTTCGTCTTTCTTGAGGGCCATTTGGAAGTTCCCAGAACCTCAGAGATTTCTGGCAGCGCAGATCTCTCTTCTCCTGAGAACCAGCTTCTCTGCGTTTAGACTAGTACTCTGTTCCTGGCTCTGTTAAGCTCGATAAAGACATCCTGTGGTATCCTCTGCTATCTTCTTAGACAATAATTGTTGCCAGCTGCAGGCCTGATGTCTGAAAGTCCTGTTTTGTCTTTGTCTGTTATCGCTGGGCTAGCTTTGAGGGCAGGCTGATGTCTGGAGCCTTTTTTTTTTTTACTTCAGCAGTACCTGGCAAAAGATGTAGTACAGATTGCAGGGGACTGGGTGACTCAGCCTTCCAGAACCTATTTTTGACATTGCAGCCAGAGACTTTCTTAGTTCCAGACAAATCAAGCAGTATATCTTAAGGATTAACACACAGTGACTTCTTTGCAGGGCTGTGTTCCCTGATGGGAGGTTTACCAAATATCCAAGACATTTTTGAGGGCTTTCTACCATCATAAAAAATGCTAAAGACTGCAAAAATGAAAAAAAAAACACAGCTGCCAGCTCTGGTTCCATGAGTTTGAGGGTGTCTGGGCTTTCTGTTCTCTCCACTTCCTTCCTCAGCAGCTCCACCAGACCTGAGGGATGCCTATAGTTTGAGTTTCTTACTAGTTTTTGTGAGGAACTTCGTCTGACTACAGTATGGGCTGGAGGAGTTGATCTCCTTACAGCACATCTCTGTTAGGCTGCTTGAGAGGGCACCAAAGAACTGTTATCTTTTCCTTTCATGGTGTGGACAGTCAGATACAGCATTTCAGCTGAACTGCTGGTTTGCTTTACTAATGTTTTGTGGCAATGGCATCGCCTTTGTGTCAACTATTGTCCATTTCAAGTGATAGTAGCTTACTTTGTTAGTTTGTTTAATTTCTGTGTTAACAACTGGCTTCAAAAGTGTTTTATAGCATATTACCATCACTTGGCCACACTTCATCCCCCTCATGTTTTGCTTCCTCTTGGTTGCAGTGGGAGTGAGCTGTAGCTGTCTCTGCACATTGCCTAGAACTGGAAATATCATTGATCTCAAAGTTCAATTAGGGCTGTATTGGTATGGACAAATCAGCAGCCAAATTTCTGATAAAATGTCTCTCCAGCATATTTTTCCATGGTCCTGAATATTTCTTCTGCTACAGGTCAGTGCTCATGTACTTTTCCTGTTCTTCCTGTTTAGAAACACTCTGGACTAGTGTTTCATCAATATTTGCCTCTGCAAGGTGGTGGGAGGTGCACAATGAATGACTGTCTCTGGGGAGACATTTTTATGCCTCTAGTACTGCATGAAAGTTGCAGAAATCCCATTTTTGTGATGAAATATTTTTTTTCCCATTTGGGGATATGCAGTCCTGTTCTGTTTAATGCTGCTCATTCTTCCCCAGAGGTGTGACTTGGTGTGGTGTCTCCAGCACCTCAGCAGCCTACCCCACAGGAGCTGCTGAGCATTTGCATTTTGACTTGTGGAGTGTCTGTGTTATGGGTAGCCCCTTTTCCTCCAATTCTTGCTAATATTTTCGTTCTTAGTGAACTGTATCTTTTAGCTTCACTGCTATAAAAGACAGAGTGGCAGATCTTCCCTGGACTCAGGGAAGTTTAAACTTCCCTGGGTTTATGGATGAGATAGATAAGAACACTGAGAAACCACATTGCCAGGGATGAATTGTGTATGTACAGACACTGATATATATGTTTCTACATGGAAGAGATTGGAGACTGCCTGGAGGCTTAGGCTTGCAGCTGACTCATGTCTTCGTGTGTAAACTGGCCTAAAGTAGGGTGGCTACAGCTGAACTGTCTGTTAGAAACAGTCTTATGAAATGCTGAAGGATGTCTAGACCTTAGCTGAGAGGATGTCAATGCTTGCTGTCCAAAGCCATGCTAGGAAAATGCTAAAAATGAAGCAGTTGAGACATTTGCAATCCTGTGCCTTGCTTCTGTTTCATCTGATAATCCAGACATAGTTCATGTTCCTGAAATCAGGCTGATTCTACATTGAAGGAAATATTTGCCAAGCTGTTGAATGCAGGTATATTAAACAGGACAAATTTCTCTCTAGTGTCTCATATACTCATTTCGTTATAACTTCTTTTCTTCCTAACAAGTTATATGCATTATACTGTGTTTTATGTCCTGACACATATCTGTTCAAGGAAAAAAAAAGAAAAAAGTTTGATTGATGTGTTTTACTCAAATTATGCTGTAATTTTCTTAGATGTAATTTCAAGACTTCTACATCAGTCAGTGAATTTCTAAAATTCAGGTTATAGATTTTTCCACTGCTACCCCTGTGCTTTAAAATCTTGTTGCAACTTCACCCACATTATTATGAAGCATCTATTTCAGTTTATTTTGTATCAGTTTAGTCCTGGCCTCTTACCCATTGCTATCCTCCTAGCCTCTTATCCTCATAGCTACTGAGAAACCTTTAGGTACTTGGTAAATGACTTAAAGAAGATACAGATATTCATGACATCTGGGGAACAACTACTATTGATCCCAGACATCTCACTGCTCTTCATGGCAGATGTGATAGAGGCAGGTGATAAGAGGAAAATGATGAGTCCCATATTATAAGCATCACCAGGAAGAAGAAGGAATAACCAGTATTACCAGCTTACATCTTTTGAAGTGAAAGTAATAAAGACTTGCAAAAGGAGGTGGCCAGTTGCAAAATCACAACTAGCAAGCATTCTGTGGCTGATATACTTCACCAAAGAAAGCAAACATTTTGTAGGAACACTCTATATATGATAGACTCTATTTCAAGTGGAGAGGTGTTTGAACCTTGGAAGAGTCACATCCTTAAAACTTTAAAGATTAAATCTTTTTCACTCATGATAGAACAGGAGTCCAAACAGCAGTTTTTCAAGATGAAAGGTAACTCTACAGTTAAGGCTTGATTCATTTAATCTTGAGAAAAGTTTCATGTTTGATAAACCTGAGAAACAGGTTCCTGTTCTGCAGCAGATTTCTTCTGTTTGTGTATCAGCTGATGTTTCTCATTTCTAAAATGGGGCTTATGAGATTCCCCTATCTTCTCTGAAATTCTCAGGACTACTGCTTTAAAGCACAGTCAACATTAATAAGGATACTAATAGTGCCTTGGAGTGAAAGGAAGTCTGGAAAAAAATTCAGACGTGGATGAGGAGGGAACAGAGGGAGGAGGAGACAGATGTAGCTTGAATGTGCAGCCTGAAATTCCTTCAAGGTTGTGTCAATTCCCTCCTGACCCCAGAAGCAAGAGGTGGTGCCATGTTATTGTGTTATTGTGTGCTTCTCCCTTCCCCTGCTCTGCTCCTGTACCTCGGTGCACATGCTCTTATCCCTTGGCAGAGTAAGTGTGAATGTACAAGGGATGACTTTGTGCTCCTCCTCTGGACTTGTTCCAACAAGGTCAACATCTTTCTCGTGTCTCTGAGGTACCATTTTAAGAGATTGTGCGTGGCACAAAAAAAAAAAAAAAAACAACAAAAAACCCACCACCTCAAGCTAAAGCTGAGGTTTTAGTTCCTCTGTCTCCTGAGATATGAATGAATTGTTCCTGTCTTGTGCTATTGCATAATTCATTACTTGAAATAACTATGAAATGCTTTGCTGAAATTGTACAGATCAACAAAGAAAATGTGCAATGCAGAACTCAGTTTAGAGTATAGATAAACACAAAATATAGACAAGAGAGGGCCTTCAGGGCCTCTAAGAGGATTGTTTTTCACTTTTTCTTTCCTTTCTTGCAGTTTTGTTTTCTCATTAATTACTCTTAATACATGAGTCAATATTTATGTGGGTAATAACACTGGCTATACTAGCTGCTAGAAATTGCTCATTTCAGGCAATTACCTGTTTTAAAACTGCCTAACTCACAATTTACTTATCTCCATGCAGAACAAATTGATTTGAAGGGAATTTTATGCTTTTTTAGTGACTTGAACAGTTTGTAGAGGCTGATCCTTGACGAGGTGAAAACAACTTTGCCTTAAATTTGACTTGATCTGTGCCCCCATCAGCAGTGACTGTCAAATTGCCTACATTCCAGAGGGTGATTTTACTCACACGATCATTTTTTCTTATGGAATGAAATGAGGTACCCAAAAATAACCTTGTGGTCTAAGGCAGCTTAAAAAACAATCCAAAAAACTCAAATCAAAACAGAAACAAAACCCTAATAAAATGAACTAATACTGAGACAGATTTAAAGCCCACTGAAAATCAGACTGAGTGGTATAGCATGTAAAAGCAAATGTCTGCTGTTCTATGCATCTCCCAGCTACCATATGAGTTTGGTGTGCAGATCAGATACTGCTGTGCTGTTTATTGTTTGTGGACTGCTCTTGCAGCATTTTTGTTGGAATTCTTTGTGAAATGTATAATGATAAGAAAGTTTCATGCAATAGAATCAGTTTAAAAAAGAGAAGCATACCCATGAGAAGAAAGAATGAGCAAACCAAATAAATGTCAGGCTATTGATCTCTCAGATCATGCAAAGCCTTTGAAAAATTTGAAGTCTCTTTCAGGTGGCAGAGAAGTCCTTTCAATTCTACTTTACTGACCTCTAAGTGTCAGCATAAAGATGGGGGCAGGTCTCTTGCCACCTGAATTGCTTTAGGAGCAGTATTTCAGTTCCTTCAGATTCCTCAGATGTTCCTCAGATGTTCCTGAGTGAACATCTCATTTGAAAAAAATTCCTTTTTCTTTCAGCACCACTGTTAGGAACTTCCCGTAGCTTCTCTATCCTAAATGGTCATGCACCTTTTTTTTATACATTTCCTTGGTTCTTTACATTTTGTTCTTCTGTGAACGGTTACAAATTTTCACATAGGAAAAGATGACAAATGAGTGTGCAGTGCTTACTAAAACCTGCCTTAACAATTTAGGTGAACTTCCTTTGCCAGAGTAGCCAGGTATACGTGCAATGTGATGGGAGAGGGATGAAGCTGGACACCTTAGGGCTATTTTGCATATGTCTGGCAATAATATCAAGCATGTGCAGTAGGTTACTAAATGTGGCCTTTCTGAGGAGTATGGTGTATTATCATGCCAGCACAGCCAAGCTGATCTGCACGTGCACTGCAGAAATACCCAGGACTGGCAGCTGCATTGAGAAACTTGTCCTTCACCAGCCTAGAGGTCACCAATCAATGTAGTGTCCTCACATTTCATGCAGACACACCTTCCTCTTGGGAAAAGGGGTTGCATCTCTGACATCTGGTAGGCAGGGATGGAAAGTCAGTTAACTCCATTTTAGTGATGGAGTGAAGTACTGAGGCCATTTAAAAAAAAACACAAGCAAAACCAGCAAAGAGCCCCAAACCAAACTGTGTAGTGGGAGTGGGAGCAGGTCTATTAAAAACAAGAGTAACTATGGAATAATCTTTATTTTCCTCAGCATTATTTTAAAGCTATCCTTGAAAGAAGCTGGTTCTATCAGCAGGCCTTTGGTCTGCATGCACTTGAGAAAGTCCCCAAGTGCAAAGACAGCTGTGATGGACAATTACTGAACAGCACATTTTGCTATGATCCATGTAATCAAGTTATTTCTCCAGTTAAATGCAGTGTCAACTCATGTGATACTTCATGTCTCAATGAAATCTAGAGAATTAAGCTACCTGGAGAATTTGAGTAGCATTTGAGAAGATATAATAGCACAAAAGATGAAGGGGATTCACTCTCGAGCATTGTCAGGGATGTTAACAAAATTACCAGTGAAGAAGAAAAAATGAATCAATGATGAATAATCATGTACTATATCAGGTAAGTCAAGCCTTTGTCTCTGCAGTAATTAACTGTTCCAATGATATGGGCTGGCAATGCAATGAGGAAGCATCAGTGAACACGCACTAATTACATTTGCTTTCAAATTCAACAAAAGCTGAACAGCTGTTTGGTGCAGTAGGTAAATTAAGTGCACTAGTCAGATCCAATTTTGAAGTGAATCCTTGATGTCACTCAATGATTAATGTGTGGGCTGAACGTTTAAGGGCATGAGTCAGCTAAAAAATACTGTCAATCCATGTCTTATTACCTCTTGCTCTCTTGATCACATCTTCCCTGTACAAAAACCCACTTGGGGGTATGTGTGGGAGGGGGTAGGAGAAGCAGCTGAAGAAAGTGACTTCTGGTGTTCTCCTTGCAGACATTTCTTGTCAATCATTTGTGGAGAGCAGAAGAAGAACAGAATTTATCTTCTCCTGCTGAGAAAGCAGCTGTGGAGATAGCTTGCAAGAGTTGTAGTTACAGCCTGTACCTGGAGCCTACTGGATCAGAGGTAAACCAGGGCATCCATCAGAGGAAAGAGCTGTTCCTGTTCATTGGATCACATTGAAAGGCATTTTAAGTAGGGAAGGAAAATTTTAACAATGCTGTGTTAACACATGGATTCCTCAGGAACTGACTGAGTGGCTCCACGGCCCACACCACTGCATCTTCCCAGCTTTCCTATTACAGCCCCAGCTCCTACACTAGGGACCAGGACTCTGGGCTGGAGTAATAAATTGTAATAACATGAAATTTTCTTGCTGTGTCCTGCTATGTCTGACAAATATATTCCATATTGTCATTGTCCTGGTTTCAGCTGGGACAGAGTCTATTTCTTCTTAGCAGCTGGTACAGTGCTGTGACTTGAAATCAGGATGAGAATAATGTTGATAACACACTGATGTTTTAGCTGTTGCTAAGTAATGCTTACCCTAAGCCAAGGACTTTTCAGTTTCTCATTTTCTCACGCTCTGCCAGCGAGCAGGTGCACAAGAAGTCAGGAGGGAGCACAGCCCCAACAGCTGACCTGAACCACAAGGATATTCTGTGCTAAAGAATGTTATGCTCAGTGTATAAACTGGGAGGGGGCTGACTGTGAGTGGCTCATCTCTGCTTGTGGACAGGAGGAGCTTTGCTTAGCGAGTGGTGAGCAATTGTATCAAACTGTTCTTATCTCAGCCCCAAGGTTTTACCATTTTCTGATTCTCCTCCCTGTCCCACAGGGGGGAGGGAGTGGTGGAGGAGGGGGCATGAGGAGTGAGGCTGCCTTTTTGGACGGCTGTGGTTTAACCCCAGCCAGCAACTGAGTCCCACACAGCTGCTTACTCACTTTACTTGAAATTAAGTGAAAGAGAAAACTAATAAAAATAATGAAAAGAAGAAAAGAATGAAACACGAGAGACACAAGTGATGCACCATAGAATTTCTTGGGAAGAACATGGGAAACTGAAAAGACTTTGGCTTAGGGTAAGCACTCCTTAGCAACAGCTAAAGCAACATGATTCTCATATTAAACCCAAAACACAGCACTGTACCAGATAATGGGCATAATATTAACTCTATCCCAGCCGGAATCAGGACACTGATACTGTGCACTGTTTCCAGTTTGTAATGAACCTGGAGGGAAGGGATGCCATCCAGAAGGACATTGACAGACATGAGAGTTGGGCCTGTACAAACCTCATGAGGTTCAAAAAAGCCAAGTGCTAAGTCCTGCACCTGGGTCAGGACAATCCCAAACACAAATATGGGCTGGGTGAGAATGGATTTAGAGCAGCCCAGAGGAGAAGGACTGTGGGAGTGTTGTTTCATGAGAGGCTGGACATGACCTGTTGACATGTGCTTACAGCCCAGAAAGCCAACTGTGTCCTGGGCTTCATCAAAAGAAATGGGCAAGGACAAGGGAGGTGGTCCTGCCCTTCTACTTTGCCTTTGTGAGATCCCCCCTGGAATTCTGTGTCCAGCTCTGGGGCCCTGAGCACAAGAAAGCTGTTGACATTGTGGAGCAAGTCCAGAGGATAAGCAAGTCCAAGCCTTGAAGAGGCCTGGAACAGCTCTCCTATGAGGACAAGCTGGGAGAGTTGGAGCTGTTCAACCTGGAGAGAAGACTTTGGGAAGACCTTACAGCAGCTGTCCAGCACCTAAAGGGGGCCTGGAAGAGAGCTGGAGGGCAACATTTCAGAAGGTCGTGTAGGCCTAGGGTCATTCCCCCCAAAGGGCAGGGGGAATGGCCTTAAGGTTAAGTAGGGTAGGTTTAGGATTAGTTATTTGGAAGAAATGCTTTACTACAAGGGTGTTGAGGCACTGGAGCAGGTTGCTCAGAGAGGTTGTAGACTCCCTATCCCTGGAGGTGGTCAAGACCAGATTGGATGGGGTTCTGAGTAACGGAGTAGTGGAATGTTCCTTCCTCATGGCAGTGCAGTTGGAATTAGATGATCTTTAAGGTCCCTTCCAACCCAAACCTTTCTACAATTCCATGGTTCTATAATACTATGATTGATAGTATATAATTTCTGGGGTTTTTTTCCATGTTTCACAAAAAAATCCCAATCTTGCCGTTTAATATGGAATGGATTGGTACTGGCCAATTAGAGCTGAAGAATCACCACAGCTGTTTCTGGTCTTTGATAAGACAGTCAGAAAGCAACAGGTTGACAGTCAACCATGGGCATTGTTAGAGAGAAACACCTAGGATTTACTTAATTAAGGCCTTTTTCTTATTTGCATTCAACTTCTCATAATGTATGAGGGTGGTTTTGTTTCTTCTAATTTTTAAACCTGAAGTAAATCCATAGAAAAACGCTAGGTGTAATGAATGGGATAATTTATTATCCTTGTATTATCAAAGGGATTTTCTTGGTGAGTGACATGTGACAAATCATTGCCTTTTTTCATCTGAAACTTAGGTTTTGGTATTTCTCCATGCCTTGATTGGCAAATGCGTTTTCTTTATCATTTTAGCCTTTTGTGTCTGTCGCAGTGATAGACTCTTTTTGATTACTTAAAATATTACTTTTAAAAGAAAAGAAGAATATGTCTAATAGGTCAATGCTGGCTTTGAAAATCAATTAGTCATGATCAGATATTCTTGTTTCAGGGCACTACGGAAAATATGATATATGGCATTACATTCAACATTCTCATCTGGATACTACTTCCCTCAGAGCTCATCAGCAGTCCTGCTCTAAAGCATGACTTTGATGTAGGCGCATTTGTTAGCTGCATATAGATGAGAATTAGTTTTAATTATGGGTCTACAAAGACAGAATCATGGCAGGGAAAGACAGAAAATAGCCTGTCATCCTCCTTTCAGTGAAAGATTGCGTGGTTTCCAGAAAGGAGGTAACTTGGGTGAATCATATAATCAGTATTCACCGGGTCAGATGCAAATTTATGGTCCTTAAGTCCTCTCTAAATGCAAATGCTGGGGTTAGAATCAGTACTTTGCTAAAGAATCAGATACTGGCAATGTCAGCACGTTCTGAAATAGGCTTAGTTAAAACAGTTTTAGTGGAATCAAGCTACATCTTTAAAAGTGATCTTGTTGCAGAATTTTAGTTTCTCTGTCTAATTTCACAGAAGCACAGAAATCCAGGAATAAAGAAGTCACTGCAATTCCTAGATGCCCTTTCTGTCAGCACAACACGGGTACAGAAGAAGAAAAGGTTGTACAGAAGAAGAAAAGGTTATACAGACTTAAAAACTACAATGTTGGAGTCAAGATATGAAAATACGGTCTGCTCGGCAACATTGAACCTAACACTGAACCAAATCACATCCACCTCTGATAATAAATTACTGATGCTTTCCAGAGCTCCTTGAAAATTAAGCTGAAGGTCTACAGAATTGATCACCAAACATCATTAGTCACAGTAAAATCCAGCAGCCACCCACTCTGCTGAAATACAAATATGTTGTGGCAAACTGCCTCTTAGAGATGTTCATGTGTAGATATATGATTGGGCGATCAGAGAGAACTGACCTTGAATTAAGGGGCCTCTCTCAACCTATAGTTTATGATACTGAGTTTAGGATTTCCTCCAGAAAGCCACTCCTTCAGTGAAGAAGATGAGAAAAGTACCTCCAGCCCTGCATGGCCTGGCCAAATTACACTAGTTCTGTCACTTATAGTCTCTGACATAGACACATCGGAGATAATACTGGCAAAACAGAGAGCCTAAAGTCAAAGAAGATTGTATGGGGAGGGTTTGGAGGGAGGGAAAAACATTTTTTACTTCTTTTACAGTTAGAGAATTAGAGAATTCAGTCTATTTTTTTAATTGAATCATTTTTGGAACTGTTACCTTTTAAGTCTGCCTTAAAAATATTTGAGTTATGTAGTTTCTTATCCTTCATCCATTCTAGTGTCTCAAGGTTTCATGAGGAAGGCTTTCATCTAAATTGGTAGGCAGCATATGTATCCTATCATATGTTACTTACTATGCCATTAAAGAGTGAGAAAGAATAACATCTCTATGCCAAAAGAAAAGGCTTTACAGACATCTCAAAAATCCTTCTTATAATCTTGCCACATCAACAATGTTTGAAAAGAGGAAACAGTATAATGGTACTTACGATGTAACACCTACAGCTTTGCATTGATCTGCACAGAAGTGATGTAGGCCAAGAGAAGACAAGAAGAATGCAAGGAGAAGGATGTAGCATCTCTAAGCCAACAGAAATCCCTATGCTTAACGTCCTTCTCAAGGGCTGGTTTTTTTCCTTAAGGATGCTAAGACACAGTTTGTGAAGGGAAAAGGGCTTTATCGTAGTGCCAAATGAACAGCTGTGTAATAAACTCTCTGTGCATATACAGATATATGCTACAGACATATGCTCTCTTTTTTAAAAAGTAGCGACCTGTTTTTATCCAATCCTATAAAGTGTATTTCTTGCTAAGACTACTACTAACCCCAGAAATTTCAATGGTATGCTGTGGATTGTATTAGGTTTGAAATTTACACGAAGGTGTTGATATATTGTCTTAAAATCCAAGGAAAATATTAGCTTAATGGCAAAAAATACACTTTTGAAATAGGTATTCTCCCTCCTCACCAAAGTGGTTAGATAATAAAACTGAAATAAATGAAAATCTGAAGGGAAGTGAAAACAGACTCTGAAAAAGATAGGGTGACACAATAATACAAATTGAGGTGCGTAAAATCACAGTGGAGAGAATACAAATGAAATTAAAGGAAAGATAGTATAACAAGGTAGGGGACACAATGTCAAATGAAAAAAGTAGACAAAACCATTAAAAAGATGGGTGGAAGGAGGGATAATGATGGAAAACATAGCAATGTAGAAGGATGTGAAAGGAAACAATGACAAATTGTAAATGAAAAGGAAGGAGTAGGTAAAGAAATTTAAAGAGGCTTATGTCCCATGACATTAAAGGGAATACTTTAAGTTACAATATTAAAAAAAAAATCCATAAGTATGCACTACTGCAAAAAAAGCAGGAAATGAATGCTGGAATAAAATAACTGCTCAGAAAGATTACCTTCTAATTTGTGTCTTCATAAAGAGAGAGAATGACAAAAGTAAAGAAATTAAGCATATCTGTAAGTTTCCCTTCCACAAGTATAGCCAAGCTGTGATAAGCTTATGTTTATATATGATTTTGGCAATAAGACTTTTCTTACCAGCCCTTATATGTGAAATTTTCTAAGGAAAAGAAAAGGAATGCGTATCACACTGTTAATAGTTTGACTTCAGAGAAATTGTGCTTCCCAGCTTTGCATTACATGAACTGAATTTTGCAGTTCCAGAGTACGCAGGAATGGATGAATTCCAAATCATGTAATGTCTGTGGGACTGTGATATCTCATCACACTTGGGAAATCCACCCTTTTTTAAACCTAGGAGTGTAATAAAAGAAGGGAAGGAGACTATATCCAAGCTGTTGTAGCAGAGGGGTGTATTGGGTGAATTTTGTAAAATATAGCCACTGTCTGTGACTGGCAGTTCTGTTGGATTTATTTATTCGAAGCTCAGAGAAAAACCAAAATTGCTCCCTAAAAGTTCCAGCAGAGACTTGTGTGTGTCTTTCTGTTATGACTAAGAAGAAAAAAAAACAAAGAAGAATATTTTTTTTTCTGAAAGTGGTATCTCATAAGCAGTAAGACTATGACACAAAGAGTACGTTGTTGCAACTGATCTTTCCCCTGTTTGGAATCCTGAATTTAATGTTATGAAAGCAAGATATGACTGTATGTGTCAGCATATGACTATCTTGTGATTCTGATATAGAGCAACTTCTGCCAAAACTTCAGAAAATCAGTTAATCTTTAATATGGTTTGATATGTCTGAAGAGAGTTAGGACTCATAAAATAGTTCATCTATTAGCATTGATATACAGAAGTGATGCATTTTGCTTTTTCATTCACTTTGTCATAATTTCCATGCGTTCACTATAGAAAAGTAACTTTCTGTTTGGAAGCCTCTAATTCTAGAGTGAAACCTTGAAGAGATCCAAAAAAAATGTTCAAATTTTTAAGAGTGTAGTATTTCCATATCTGCCTGTTCCATTGGCTACCTTGAATTTTTGTTTATTGATATAAATTTTTTATATTTTAAGCTTCCTTTCAATAAGAGAGACAAATCAATCACATTTGCCAGTCACATATTTATGTATAAGATTTAGAACAAATGTTCTGCTATAAAACCAGTAAAAGAATAGTGAAAAAATAAAGCTTTTTAAGATACTCAACAGCATCCATATTGTTTAAATCCATAATTCACTCATAAAGTTCTGCCATTGTTTACAATGCAGAGACATTACTGAAACTTAGATTTGCTCACTATCTGCCTGTTTGACTTTCTGCTTTGAGAAAAAAAACAAGTGTAAATGCTACTAATATAAAAGACTAACACACATGAAAATGGAAATGTTCTTTGGTTTATCTTATTGCTGCAACATCATCCAATACTCTGAAGGAAAAAAAAAGCTCTATAATGTACATAGGTATGCTATAGCTGTAGTGCAGTAAAATTGTAGCTTCTCTACCTTAAGCTGCCAGAAACTGTAATTTAAAGCTCAATATACTTTCTTAACTATTATTTTGTACTCCTCCAAATTTTGTTTTAAACTTCCATTGTGATGCACAGAAATTTAGGTTTGTTGCCAACCTTTAGTGAGGTCTACCAGTACACCTCTGGATAAGACTGAGGAAATGCCATATAACTCTCAAACGTTTTCTCTGTTTTAGAAGTGATCCTCTTCTTCCACAAGATAGAAGTATGTACAATTCACAGGAAGAGGCCTTGCCCATTTGTGCATTTGAGCATAGATGCAATTTGGTTTTGAGGCCCCAATTCTTTGGTAAAAGTGGAAGTGAAGTAGCACTTGCTGTCTGTTCCCATTCATGCTTTCTGCCACGAGCTCTAGAGAGGGTCTTATCAAAGGGTGAGTCAGATTGGCTTAAAGCATATCTTGTAGTCACACGATGTGGAGCTTAAGACTTTCCTTCCTTGTTCATTAGAGTGTTGTATGAATTTTGTGATATTTTATAGAGTTTTTCCAGTGAAGTCTTCAGGTTGTGTGCAGTGGCATCACAGCTGTGCACTATTCTATCAGCATAGCAGTGTACTCTACACACTGCATGAACCCTCAGGCTTTATTGAACTGCAATTTAATGTATTTCCTTCTGGTTGCATTGCTTTCGAAAAAAAAACCCCAATAAAACCCAAAACCAAACAAACCAACCCCCCCACCCCTCAAAAACAAAACAAACCAACAAACAAACAAAACCAAAACAAAAACCAACCAACCAACAAACAAAAAAAAGACCTCATCACAAAACTAAAGGAAAAAACCCCACATATTTTATTGATCTAGCTCAGAGAGCCAAAATGAATATTTCTGAATTTTTCTTGTTTGAAATGCTAAGGAGCCACCTTACTGCTATCTCATATTAATACCAGTGTTGATATATTCCTGCCTTTCATAAAGTGTTCTTTGAAAGCTATCCACCAATTTTGTTTTTAAGAATGAGCTAAACGAACACCAAAGAATAAAACTAAAAGAAACTAAAAGAAGTGTAGAAATATGGGTGCATTTTTAAAGTCAGCTACGTCAAAAAGAAACCTGAACAGGCCCCCTGCAAAGCCAGAGGCAGAAAGATGATTCACTGTATTAAAGCTCACATCTGCTTCAGCACGTGTCAGGAGCAGCTGCTCACCCACACCAAAAGACTATGTAACTCAGCACTGTATTGAAAGACTTGAGCATAAATGTTCACATAAGGGTCTTTTCTGCGGCTCATCTGATGTAATATTGACCTTTCAACATGCTTATGCAGTAAAACAAGTTTTGGTAAGGCTTATCTTAAAAATACCTCATAATCTTAATTAATTCACTGCTCTGTTCCGTGAATTAGCATACGAATGGCACAGACGTGGCAATAGTTTACAAATATAATGCCTCCAGGGAAAAATGGCCAGCATCATAGAAAGCAGAAATGGTGAAGTTTGGTTTTTAGAATCACTTACTTTTCTTCTGCCCATGTCAAACAAGCAATGAGTTTCAGCTACAGCATTTCCATGGTTAGAAATTTCATAATATTCCTCTTGGCAGTAGGTTTTTGCATGAGTTTTTGGGAGATCGAACTGCATGGTCTCAGTAAAGGTACTAAGAAAGCCATTCTCATCCAACTGGCTGATGTTTTTTCTCTTTAAATTTGAGAAACTGACCACATTACATCTTGTTCTATCTGTCAAATTTAGTTGTGTACATTATAAGCAAAAATTACAGCATATGCAAATTCACATATGATATATATACACAAAAAGTGTTTGTGTAACTCTTGTGTCTTTGTGATAAAAATGAATTATGGCTTGCTAGGAGCTTGAAAAATAAGGCGATTAAGAGAAAAAAAAACCAAACTCTTTCATCCATCCAATTTCTGGTGTTTTTGTGCACAGTTCTCTGTACTGAACTAAGAATTATATCTTCAGATTTCAAGATGTTTGAAGTTATCTAGTACATGTGAACATATTTAGCATGTAACATAGTGAGAAATATTTTAATGATGCTATAAGATGCTGACCAATAAATTATTAAAGAAAATAGTTTTATGTTCTGCACTTAACACTCTGTAGCATGTTTTTTAATTATGCAAGCTAATAGAAGGTTAAAGTGTCTTTGAAACAAGTATATCTGCTCTTTAAAAGCAGGAGTTTGGTACTCCAAAGACATAACAATCTCAAGGAAGAATTTTGAGTCTTATCCTCTATTTCATATTCAGTAATTTGACTGGTGTCTTTAAAAATGAAAATCTTCTTATGGGTTATTTTTCTGTTTCTTTATTTTCCAAGGTAATTATTCTCCAACTATTCAACAGTCATGCTAAAAATTACCTATACAGTAAGAGAAAGGAAGAATGTCAAGGTTATATACAAACTCTGAAATATTTGGAGGACAATCCAAATTTAGCATGAGGAGAACAACATAAGGAACAGAAAAAAACTGTCCTTGAATTTTCTCTTTGAAAGCTGGATATGAAACAGGCTTAAATATTGCACTTGATATATTGCATTTTATGTTTCCTTTGAGCAGTTATCTTTACAGCACTAATAAAACCAGTGAAAGCAAATTAGATTTTTTTAAAGCAAAATGCCCAAATTGGCAAGAGATGCTAATTAGTAATGACTAGGTGTTCTGTTTTTTCTCCTCTTGATTCTGGGTTTCCTTCATTACTTTCCCGTGTATATTTTTTCCTAGTTTATGAATGATGTTGAATTTGGTAAATACAAAATTGTTATAGCCTAATTGAGAGATTCTTACTGAGTTATGACACTATAATTAAATGATTTCACTATTCAAATGAATAATTGACTATCACCAATAATATTTTTTCTCTTCCCTGTGAATGCCTGTGAGTCAACTAATCTGAAAGATTTTGAGAACTTGAGGCACCCTTGCTGGTATTATGTGTGGTATTATTACATGTGGAAGATTTTATGGTGCATGTTTAATTAGGCAGAAGTGAAGACCAGGTGAGATACCACGCTTCTGCAGGCTGTAGCATTTTCTTCCCAAATGTATTGCCCCATTGCAGAGGAACAGAGAAAGTATTTCCCACCAATTCATTTGATTAGGGTGTGTTCTTAAGCACAATGGCAGTTTATCACCCACCTGCATCTGAGATTAGTGTGAGTGTTAATCACACAACTCCAAAGGGGAGCACTGGGAAGTGCTGGATGGTGCCGTGAAAGGGATGGCAGCAGCCTCTACTGCAGGATGGAGCCCAGCCCTGCTGTGCCTCATCATGAGGGCATGAGTGTCCCCAGAGTGTGATTCTGTGGTACCAATCAGCCTCCAGCCCTGCTGGGCCTGCCTCACATGCACTCTTGTATCCCACCTGATTACTCCAGGAAATGCAGGTCTGGAAGCCTTGCTCGGTGCACATTTGAAATGGGAGGAGCATGGAGGTAGGTCTGGGCTGAGCACACGCTGGCAGGATGAATGATTTTCCTCAGTTCTAGGTTTTTTTTTTTTTT
>VWZV01012948.1:0-106336 GCA_013397155.1 Irena cyanogastra | reverse complement strand
TTAATAGTAATAATTTTAATAATTCTCAAGGAGACAGTGATGTAGCTGAAAAGTGATAGACCAGGCGACTGGTCTTCAGACCTGACTTCAGGCAAGCATACTTTGTCCTCTTCAGGGGTCTGCATGGTAGAGTACCATAGGAAAAAGCCCTGGGTGGAAGAGATCTCAAGAAAGCTGGATGATATTCAAAGATCATCTCCAAGCTCAGGAGTACGCATCCCAACAAAGAAGCAGTCGGGCAAAATGCCAGGAGTCCTGTGTTGATGAAAAAGGAGCTCCAGGGCAAACTCAGACAAAAAAAAGGAGGTCTCCAGGGGATAGAAGCAAGGACTGATAGCCTGGGAGGAATGCAAAGGAATTGTCCTAGCAGCCAGGGATCAAGTTAGGGAAGCTAAAGCCTTGAGAGAGCTAAATCTGGCCAGGGATGTTAAGTGCAACAAGATAAACTTCTATAGCTATACTGTTGAAAAAAGGAAGACTAGGAAAAATGTGGTTCCTCTCCAAAAGGGAATATAAGATTTGGTTACCTGGCATATAGAGAAGGCTGAGGTATTCCAAGAATTTTTGCCTCAGTCTTCACCAGCAAGTGCTCCAGCCACATTGCCCAATTCACGAAAGGTAAAGGCAGAGACTGAGAAAATATATTGGGTTCCATTGTAGGAGATCAGGTTTGAGACCATGTAAGGAGTCTGAAGATGCAGAAATCTATGGGAGCCAATGAGATACATCTGTGGATCCTGAGGGAACTCAGAGCATGAAAATGACTGGAGGCCTGGCTATGAAACCAGGCTGTTAGGTTTGGGATTATTCAGACTGAAGAAGAGAAGGTTCCAGGGAGATCTTACCGCAGCCTTCCAGCACCTAAAGGTACTACAAGAAAGATGGAGAAGGACTTTGTATGAGGACACGTAGTGACAGGATACGGGATAACGGCTTTAAACTAAAAGAAGGTAGGTTTAGATTAGATACAAGGAAGGAGTTCTTTACTGTGAGGACAGTGAGGCACTGACACAGGTTTCTCAGAGACGTTGTGGGTGCCCCACCCCTGAAAGTGTTCAAGGCCCAGTTGGATTGGGCTTTGAATAGCCAACTCAAACTATGCTGTAATATTGTGAAAACCTGTGAATGATATATTTAAAAAATCCATGATGAAAATTAATATTGATTAAAGAGAAGGTCATATTAAATTATTCTTTCAGTTTCAGGAGTAATCTTTTTCTTTTCCCTACATGGTTTTCAGATAGTTAAGTCTTTGGAGGCTGTTTTTGATAAATTACCAACTTAGGTAATTTTCCTGGTGAGGGAAAAAAAAAAAGAGAGAAAACACTTCGCTAAAAATCTGTTTTGGCAGATTTTGACGTTTGTAATATTTTGCGACAGGTTGAGAATGACTGCACTGGCCAAAAATCCTACAGATCTCAGGCTAGCAAATTTATGTCTTGTAGAGGCCTGATCTGGCCACAAGAGAGCACTGTAAATCCAAGGAAAGCCAGCTCCAGCTCCAGCAAAGTTCATGAGACTGAAACGTGAATGTTTTCTCCCACTGCTGTCAGAAAGCTCGAGAAAATATGTTTATTGATGTTAGCACCAGACAGATAATTAATTATTTAGGGTTTTTTCCTAAGAAGTGAAAAGGTCACCTTCATTACACATAACTTTGAAAAATACCGTGCATGATACTGCAGATCATGAAACATTAAAACGCAAGCAGTGATTGAGAATTTCAGAGCTCATGTATTTGCTTTATGTGTCCTTCCAGGTTTGGAATGCTTACATTTCTACACTACTGAATGGTTTGAAAAATATTTTTCATAGAAAAATATGATTCACAAACCCTAAATTGAAAAACAGAGGCTGAGGTATTTTCTATTGTGTCTGCAATGAAGATGAGAATTGCTGAAAAGAACGGCCGAGAGAGATTGCAGGGTATTATTTTTCAGTTTCAAGAAAGAGTAGAAACCTAGTAAACAAAGGGTCAAGACCAGAAAAGCAGGAATAATGAAAATCAGGGAAGAAAAAGGAGAATTTAAGCTCTAGGCAAGAAATATTAAAAGGATAGGCTAGAAGGCAACATGAGAAACCAGATTTCCAGCTGTACATCCTGACAGCCTCTGGGCATGCTACACGACTGCTCACTGCACGTGTCTTTCTCTCCAAGATTCTCCAGCAAGCAATGATCATATTCCACACCTGCAGATAGGATTCTCCTTGGGACTGATCACAGAAGCTCCTGCTAAGCTTTGGCCAAACTGTCTGAGCACTGAAGCATTCCTGGACCTTACCAGCTGAGCTGTGAGGCACTCACTCCCTGATTGTAGCAGGAGATCTTGCAGGGTAGAGGTGGGAATAAACAGGAACATTGGATGCCCAACCAAAGTGTGGAACAAAGGATAAGCAGCTCTATATAGCCTTGGTAAACCATTTACCTGAATTCTATCCTGGCAGTGGAACAGTACCATTGTGAGTTCCAGCCCTGGTGGAACAGTACCAATGTTACTGCACTTTGGGAAAAGAGCCTAGCAGCTAATGACTGGGGTTACGGCCAGGATGGAAACTTACTGATGACCAAAGTCAATCCTCTGGTGACCTTGCAAGCAGAAGTCCTAAGAGAGGCTCTTTGAGCTCTCCTGGGCTGCACTGGGCTGTGCCAGAACCTCTCTCTGAGTAGGAGGCCTCTCAGAGCTCACAAATTCTCATGCTGGCAATACTTGAAGAACCATCACTGAAAACGAGCCCTAAACTTATACCCATTCCCCTCACACATTTCTCCACACTCCTCAAGGTGCAACCGTTGCCTATTGGGAAAAACAAAAGGATTTGATGTGAGTATTTCACTGAAGCCAAGGGTAATTTTTGATAGCTACTTTCATACACATAGGTGCAAAATAGGTGTATATATAATTTTACCTTTTGTCTATGTGTGTTAATTGGTTATAGTGTGAATGTTACTATCTCAGATCTATAGTTAAATCATTGCTATAATTGCTATAATTGTAGCAACCCCATTGAATCACTTTGTAAATGTTAAAGTACTCAATGATTAAGTACTGCTAAGCCCTTTTCCTCCCTTATCTGCATCCATACCTTGTGCCCTTACTCCATTTTACATTCCTGGAATCCAAGCAGATCATTCCAAATTGCTTCTAATTTGACCTTCCCTTGTATGCTTTACCCTGTGTAGTAAGTAAGAGTAAAACCTTGCCATCGAACTCTCTAAAGATGTATTTTCACAAATTCATATTAAGCCTTGATTTTGCCAAGATCTTTCACTGTGTTTCTTTAAGTGACCAAACCACTCATTCAGAACAGCTCCCAGATCAGCTCTAACAGCTCTCTCTGGTATAGGCTTGGGAAGTCCCATACTCTCCACACATTCCTGCTAATTCTGCATGATGAGGCTGCGGAGAGAGACTCACCTTATTTTCTCTGCTTCCTCGGTGTCAGTAACAGATACGGGCTTATTTCTTGTTTAAGACTGATAGAAGAGCAACACCCTATCTCCACACTGTCTTGCAATCCCCCTCCTAATCCTGTGGCTCCACGCTGCCATGGAGAAATGTGGCCATCAGCAGGATGGGGTTGTTCTCTGGGACACAGTGTCCTATGTGTCCTTGCTGCTGAGTTGCAGACATGCAAGTGGGAAAATGGAAGAACAGCACAGTGGGACAAGCACCTCTGATCAGAATTTGTGCCAGAGATGCATCAACTGCTTGGGCAGGGATAAGGTGGCATTAAATGGGTTGAAATAATAATGGAAGATATTTTAAAAATATAAAATTTTATGTATTATGTCTGCTGGGTCAAGCAAGTCTATTTAGAAGGGTTAACAGAGAGAAATTTCAATAAATACCTGCAGAACATGCCAGCTGCAGGGTCTTCCAGCAGTGATTCTTGCAAAATCCGAGTGTACAAGCAGGTTGAGAGTTTTATCCAGATACACAGAGTACAAACCTCCTAAACTCACTGAAAATAAACAGTGAAACACAGTGTAAATAGAGGGATGGTTCTGTGACATCAAAAATTATGTCACTTCTGTGGAGGTCATGTTTTAGTCATCAGAGAGACCAGATTAAAATAACCTATAATTTACTCCATGCTTTTTGTCTCTTCTCTGCTGTCTGGCTTTAGCCCTTTGGAAATATCTTGACAAGGAGAAATAGAATGTATAGAACTGTAGAACTTGAGGTGAAACTGAGAGAAACAACTGTAATGATATGAAAAAACAAGGTTGTGCTTTAAATTTCTTGATAATCTTTGTATCTGAACTTACAAGGAACATGAAACGAAACTAGTAATGAAATTAAGCTTGCCTTTCAGAGTTGTTTACAATGAAATTTGGGGATGTGCAGTGGGTGATAAAAAGTGAATTTCTGCTAATAAAGCTGCAACATTCCTGCTCAGGTGATTGTCTGCCCTGCTCTGCAAGCAAAGCTACATTTTTACGATTGTAATTTGGCAAGATTTGGTGGTTTTACCCTGGAGCCTCAAATATGTCTCTTCTTTTATATGCTGTCAAAACCCTGCTTGATAACCTGTTTGGTTAAAAGCTGGGCAAAATACAGACAGCTATTCCACTTTGTTCTTTTTGTTAATATATCCACAGGTCAACTCTTTATCAGAGAATTGTATTTGGTTTGGTGTTTTCTTCCCCTGTGAATTTTTTCAAATATTACTCGCTAGTTGTCTTGTAAGGGAGAACTAAAAATTTGATAACTCTCAAGGCAAAACGAAAAAGAAAGTGATGGAAAGGAGAGACCTTGAGGAAAATCTTTAGGACAGCTGTGAATCTTTGGCTGTTTTTGTTTTTTTCTACTGATGCTGGGTTGCTAGCAAGCCAAGCCCTAGGGGCAGGGTGTAAGCCCAGTCTCTATGTTCTGCTGAGGACAGGTTGGGGACTTACTGTTCAAATGTTAGGTTTGGCTTGGACAGTGACAACCTGGCATGGGTCACTGGCACTGGTACTCTGATAGTGGAAGCCTTAGGACAATCCCATCCTGGAAGACTGGGCCAAGGGACTTGTCGAAATCTAGTTTTGTAGCAAGAAACACCAAACTCCTTCCTATTTCCCAAGGAACTGGCTAGCTCCCTGACTGTAACAGTGCTGAGTGAAACTGTCAGGCCTAACTACAACATTTTTTGGATGAAAGCAGGGAGCACATTTGGCTTCTTGCAGGTAACCCAGGACGGAAGTTCGGGATTATTTGACTTCCATCATTTTGCTATTAGGTTCCAAATCTCAAGCAGTGATTCAGCTCCCAGAGCAGCACACTAATTTGATACTAGTCCGTGAAAGGTCATTGCTAGCATAACAGTATCCCATAATAGCAAGACAAGAATATTCAGTGGCATTTTACATGTGTTTGCTGATGTTAAGCTAGCATTTTGTGACACTACAGATCTTATGCAGTGGTGAATGTTAAAACTAAGCCTTTTTTTCCCCTTAATTCTACCTCCTAATGCAAACACAAATACAGGCTAAGACAAATACACACTGGAAACACTGAGAGGGCAATAGATGCACTTTGAATGTAATGTTAGTCTAAATTTGATCTGTGATGAGATGCTATCTGATGAGGCAAAACAGAAGCTCTGGGTCTTGATAACTGAGCCAGGAGGGTCTGTCACAGAGGAAAGACTATGAAAATTGGGAAGTCCCCAGAGCCTTAAGAATCTGGAGAAACTACTCAAAGTAGAACTGACAGGGATGTTGATTTCACTGAGGCATTGGTTTTGCCACAGGCCCAAGAAGGTCCAGTTTTGTGAGAAATGTCAAAAAATGTTGGGTTTAGCCTCATCCAGGCCTAGCGCTTCTGCATTTTCATCCGCACCTTTTCACTAGATGACCGTGTGCTCCCTGACTATCACAGCCAGAAGGAATTGTGAGCAGGACTGAGAACAATTGTTGTTCTCAAGTCCATTACATGCCCAGCATGAAATACTTTACATGTAACTTATTTTCATAATGCTTGGACCATTGTTTGAATTAAAGAGTAAAGCCTTTCTTGTATTCATGTTGAGAAAGTGACAGTCATTAAAATGAACAAGTGCCTGTTACCTATGAAGTAAGCCTTGGAGCAAGTTTCTCTCTGATCCAAGCATCCAAATGAAGGAAGAGATGAGAAGGGGAATGGTAATGAGAAACTGGATGGAAGTTAAAAAGCAGTTGCCTTTGGCATGGTTTTATTAATTTTTGGTTGATATGCGAGAAAGAGTTGGTGTGTTTAGTGAAGTTTTAGTGCTTCACAAAATTATGATGAAAATAGAAGTAACAGTAAATAAGTGTTGAAGCAAAAATTTCTCAGAAAATATTCATATGAAGAGTAAAAAGGCAGGCCATAAATAATTTTCAAAACCAGTTGCTTTATGTACTTATCCCATCAAAGTAACAATTGACATCCACGTGTCACAAAGCAGCACTTTGAGCTGGTGTGTGAGAAAAATGTTTTCTGGCTGTTTATTAAAGCCATTCAGAGAGAGGAAGAGCCAGTCACTTTGGTTGTTGTTCCTTTCCTAACTTTGTGCCATTGAACGTGAGGAAAATCCAACCTTACACCCTGTGAATCTCCTTGCCCCAGGCTGTGATCGTGTTTGTTTGAGACTTTCTTCCAGAAAATTTTCTTCCAAGACTTAAGCTGAAAGACAACGTTTTGATATTGCAATTGGGGGGTGAGGAGTGGGGAGGGTTTAAAAGGTAACTATTTTTTTAGAAAAAAAGTAAGTTTAGTGTTTCAGAGCCTTCTTTCACTTTTCCCAGTGTTCTATTCACAGGATACAGGTCTCTGTAGTAGCTTCTCTTGCATGGAAGGAAGCACATTAATTCTGTTTGTGCTAGGAACCTCCTTGGAAACATCCTTTGAAAGTTTGCTTTTGTACTACCTGTTGCAGTACCACAAGACTGGACCTTCTTCAATTCTTTCAGTTTCTAAAACTTTCAGTGAGAATTTGATCAGCAGTAACCTGACAGGCTGAGCACAAATGTACCTGTGCATCTGGCTGCAGAAGGCCTTTCCATAGCTTTATTTTCTTGTTCAGATAACCATTTCCTTTGAACCAGAGCTCCCTTTTCTATCCTCTTTGTGTAACTGCCATGTCTTGGAAACTCTTGTAAAGGAGCTGCCAATTGAAATTCTGGCAGGTTTTTTTTTTTTTTTTTTTTTTTTCCAAATACAAGACATCATCTTTGTCTGTGTAGTTATATACTCTGTCAATGCCTTTGTAGTTAAGGTTGGTAACGTGATAGATTCTGTGCTGTGTTAATAGGCAGACATACACTGAGGGAGATGAATGATATGGAAAAGGTGGAAAATGAAAAACATGGAAACCCCACTCCATACTCAATAAGCCCACAGTTCTTTCCATAAAGTAAGTCACTTCTTTCAGGAATGTGGGGTTTTCATTAGATCCGTAAACACTTTTACATCTTTTTGTGCTTAACCACATTTTGGATTTGTAACCTGTATATACCACATCTGTTGCAAAGCTGAGATGGACTTGAATTACAGCAAAGAACTTCTGTCGCATTACAGTAGAAAAGGAGTACACAAACTCCTAATTTAAATATGCATTGACACTGGATATTATGAAGAGGTTTGGTTTTGAAGATTTTTACAAAGGCAAGTTTCACAAAAGAAAGAACATCCCAGAAAAAAGTGTAGGGACTTCAGAATGAAAAACCTTTTCAATTAGAAAATCATGAATGGCATAAAGAAATAGTGCATTACATATAATTTTCACCACAGAAACAGTCAGGTGACATTTTTCTTGCCCTCAATTTTTTTCTGCAAATCTGGGTGTCTGAAGCTGTCTCCCTCTGTGAACATTTGTGCAGCTAGTAATTAAGGCTGCATCTATTACATACATTAGACTTTAGGTGAGCACCTGCATAACATGAGAATTCAGTATAGACTTTTTGGCCGGTTGCATGCTTTTGTGCAATTTCACAATTGCACACCAAAGATTAATTAACCTGTTCTCATATTTAATTTAACTTCATTTAATTTTAGTGTTGTTGGAAGAATTCCTTGATATTAATATGTTGAAAGCACTATAGATTTCCTTACCAAATTATTATTAGATTTGTTTTTCAGTAACTTCTGTTTTGTCAGGACAGGTGCTATTACATTTCCATACCACAGAAATGTTGGGTACTCCCAAGAAATAGTCAATGATATAAGTCAATAATTCTGATAAAATTATTATTTGTTTTCTCTGAGATTACCAGGAACATTTGGCATGGTTATGTTAATGAGGTGTTCAAAACCTTTAAATTAACCTGTACAGAACTATAGAATCATTTATGTTTGAAAAGACCCTTCAGATCAGGTCCAACTGTACATCTAACACCTCCAAGTCTGCCACTAAACCATGTTCCTATGCCCCAGGTCCACATGTCTTTCAAATACCTTCAGGGCTGGTGACTCAATCACTTCCCTGGGCAATCTCTTCCAGTGCTTGACAACATGTTTAGTGAAGAAATTTTTCCTAATATCCAAACTAAACTTCTCCTGGCACAACTTGAGATTGTTTCCTCTTGTCTTATTGCTTGTTACTTGTGCAGAGACTGACACCTGCTTTGCCACAGCCTCCTTTCAGGTGGTTGTAGAGAGTGATAAGGTCTCCCTTCTGAACCTCCTTTTCTCCATGTTAAACAAGCCCAGCTCTCTCAGCTGCCCTTCTATGCCTTTCTATGTTTTATATGCATGAATAAAATAGCTGTTTTCCAAATAAATATATAATTTATATATATAAATATATATAAATACTGTAGGTGAGATAAATGTGGAGTCATAGGACATCAAGTATACTGGCTTAAGTGAAGGCACAACAAAATCAATGAACAGCTTTGAGTATGTTGAATTTTATTGTAATTGATAGTCTCTTTTAAAATATCACCAAGAAAGATGCTATTTGCTGTTCTAAAACAGATCTTGAGTCTATAATAATGGTAGATATGAATAAAGATTGATTAGTATTTTACAAATTGGTCTTCTAAGGTTTAAGGAGAGAAAGGACAGATTTAAAATTTTTGAGTCATTTCATCTCGGCATAAGTCCAGAAAAATTTGGATGCTAATTTCATTAGAAGTGTAATGTAATGCTGTTCCTAATTATTTCTTTGACATTCTCTTGCCTTGGCTTCTCAAATTTCTATCTTCTATCAGTCTTGACCTTTACTGCACCCTAATAATTTGCTGCATCTAAAATTTTTACTATACTTATCGTGTGAGTCGGCACAGGCAAGCAGCTGGAGAACCACAAACCCACAGTTAAAGCACAAGGAGTAAATTTATTTCCTTTACCTCACTGCTGGGGTATTTCTGAAGCAAAACCAGGGCAGAGGCACACAGGCAGAGATGCACATGCTGTTGAACTCAGTCCATGCCAGAGGATTACCAGCCTGCTGTTCACACTTGTTTATCAAGGATTATTTCCAACTACAAAATTACTTGAGCATATTTACAGTCCTCCTTGCCAGTCAGTCCTAACATTAAACTCCACCTCATAACCCTGTAACCAGGATGTTTAGATCTGAGGGGCACTCTAGAGGTCACCTAGTTCAAAATCCTGCTCAAAGCAGGTCCATCTCAATTCAATTGCTAAGTATTTGTACAGTTATTTCAAATATCTCCAAGGATATTTAGATTCCTTATCGCCTCTCATAGTGAAATAAATACATAAACCTAATAGGATAGCAATACCATACCTTTAAAAAAAATATTATTTCTTATTTTGTAGTTTTTCTAGTTTCATCCCATAGACTTAATAAACAGCAGGAGATTTTATGTTTGCCTGTGGAGCAACTTTTCTGGCTTATTGTTAGCTAAAGAAATCATCTTCATAACATGCAGGTACAGTTCATCCTGTGAACCAAGTAGAGACAGTGACTTCAGAAGAGCTCTCCTGAGATCAACTAAAGTTCTTATTTTGTCACACAAGGAAGAACTTGTCGTGACCATCTGGTGATTTGTTTAAGTTTCTTCATTTTCTCTGTTGGCTCCTTTAATGAAAAACATGTCTGATTTTCTGTGTTATAACCTGGAAACAGTGATAACTCCTTCAAGTCTGTGGTCATTTCTAGCAAATATACATAGACCTTTGAGCTTCATTTACAGGAAATTTGACATCTGCTAGATTAAGGAGGTGACACAGGTCTGCTTCATAATGTTATCTGCTGGAAAGGGATATCCCTCTCTGATTCTCTCTGAAACAGGGAGAAAATTCTGGGGTAGGGTAAGATGCCAAGTAAATATAGGCTTACATAAAACAGATAAATGTTTTGAATTTAGGCATAAATTAGAGTTTTTGGATTTTCTTTTGTTTTTAATTCAACAAAAGGAATTTTGTTGAACAGTGGAATTTTGATTATATACTCTTATCCCCAAAACTATCAGTGAATGAGGCAGCTTTTGCTTTAGTAATGTGAACTGTGCTAGGGGTCTGAAGAGTCAAGACACAAGAGCTTTTCAGGAAATAAAGTTTTTCTCTACCTCACCTTGATTCTGAAGAAAGTCCTTATAATGTAGTCCTTCAAAAAAGTGAGGTTTTGTGAGTAGCTAATAGAAGTTGAGCATTTTGACTATTAATTGAAACTTGCAAATTAGAGCCAGTGAACAAATTATGCTCTTGGTTGTGCTGTATAGCCAAACAGTCACTGAGGTCTGTTATATTTCTCACAGCTGGAGAACACAGTAGTTTTCAATCTAAACTCAATTTAAGAGAAAATAGCAAAACTGAGAACGAACCTGAAACTTTTATGACAACAGAACATGAATTTTCTGTAACATAGTATAAAATTCTCCCTCAAAAATGACCTTTGCCCCCGCAGAAATGGATTTGTGAGGATTTATAGATGTGGTACCAAAGCAATCTTTACAAATATGTAGCTACGTACACTTTGGTTACACTGTGGTAATTTAAACCTCACAGGCATGTTTGTACACTGTCCTTTTTTTCCTGCAGTCTTGTAAGAAGGTTCAAAAGTTTTTGTGGCTGGGCAGTGTGTTACTTTGATGCTGAGTTTCCTTTCTTCCCCTTTAAGTACACAGATGCAGGTCTGACTATGAGGCAAATCAATAGATAAAACTATAATACCCTGAAAATAATACAACCCCTCCTCAACTCTTTCCTGTTTTGTTGTGATTTTTTTTTTTTTTTGAGTCTTCATTCCAGGTCAAAGAGGCTCCAGGTCCTGTGATAATCAGAATACAAGATACAGTGAAAATAATGCTGGTGCATGAGGCCCATTATCTTTTCTTACCTGAAAAACAAGCTCTACATTGTGTTTATATGCTGAGGAAAATGTTATTGATGGCTCTTCCTGAGTTCTTCCTACCACATGTGACTGCTTGTGGCATCTCACCAGAAATGGCAAGAGTGAGATGAACAGAAATGAACACAACAAGATGGGTGCACGTGAGCAGGAATGGGAAGGAACGTTAGAACACTAAATTTCCCTCATTATCTGGTGCTCTCTGAAGCACTGTTCCGTGTTTGCATGAGTTGCTTTTCACAAGCACTCCAAGAAGTCCACAGAAGGGTGCTTTGTGATACCTTTTACAAGAACACACGTATCTATCTATCTATCTATCTATCACAAAAATACATAATTTAAAAACACAAGCAATGTACAACATGTGAATGAGAAAAAAATGTAATTCATTAAATTAGTAGTGGTGCAATAGGACTGCTCTTAGTTTCACTTTTTAAACATGAAGTAAGTTTTACAAAGGTATAGGATAGTCTTACCTTACCCTGTTTTTCTGCTGACTTCAGTGCAATACCCTGGGGGATAAATCCAATTGCAATCCTCAAGCAACAAGCAACCTCTCTTCATTAAAAATGAAACATCCTCCTTAATATAAGACATCCATTATCCTATGCCTTGTGTCAGAGGTAAATCTGGGGTGACATAATGGAATCAACAGAGCAGTACTGGGGTTAAAGTCTTTAGAAATTACATTTTGCCAGATCATATTCTTCCCAGAATTTCTCATTATTAACACATTTTTATGATTCTTCAGTTAAAATTAAACTGGCACAGAAACTGAGTAGGCTCATGTCCTTTAGTCTCTATGTAAACAAAACAAAGCATTTTCTAGGCATCATCTGTCTTGTTTATTTGACTGGGGAAATTATAATTTCCTTTCTACCTTCATTTGAGTAAGGCTGGTTTTGTGTGTTTGTATGACATTTTGTCAAATAAGAAAAACACTTTGAACATCTTTAGAACCACTAGAATTGACCAACCTGGAGACCTGATGCAAAACAGTGCCATCTAAATGACATATCTTATTTCAGGACAGGTCTTAAGGATGTGGACTGACCAGATGAGACTTCTTGATGTCAAAGGCTATGACTCAATATTAATGCACACAGTTATTTTTGCCTTGACTAGTGGTTAACATGAATAATAGTGCAGGACTTGAAATTATTTCTACATTTTATCAAAATTAAAGTGTTATTCAAAGGCCCCAAATTGTTTCTCTCAAGAGCCAGTGGTCAATAAATCTGACAATAAATCTGAGGTGCAGGAAAGGATGTGCAGGTGAACAGCTTACCTGATTTATTCTTATGAGGGAGGATTTTCATACCCAAATGCCTTAATGCAGACATAATTTGGTAATATGTTTAGCATCACATTATAGAAGAAGCGAGAACAGGACATAAAGGCTTCCTTACATTCTCTAACCTTATCCTCAGTGATACATTTTTTCTCTCAGTTTGAAATGATGCTGCTTTCAAGATTCACCTCTGGTCCCCTGATCATCCATTCTAAATTAATTATATTTTTTTCATCTGGGAGACTGTGGAACAACTAGGTGTGTTTCAGGAGTATGGATACATAGTATGTGAAGTTAAAATCTTTCAGCATTTCCTGAGAATGTCTTTTGTGCAGGGCAGCCTTGAACCACCCACAAAAGGAAGTTCGAGTCTCACTTTTCCCAAAGAACCAGTTTTAGAACTCGTTCATTCTCTTTGTTTTGTGTTTGTCTAGTTCCCTTCAGCAACAGAGGAGACTTTTACCTGAGACAACCAAAAAAGCAATCAGAAAAAAACAATAGAGGGTTCCCTATAAGCCTGGTGCTCAACGTGGCTGAGCATCTTGCTGTTTCTCAGCATAACAGATACACATGACAGTGTAAGTTCAGCACTAAAATAAAGCAGATGATCCACATGAAAATCCCTGACAAGAGAAAGCAGTTATTTCTTTAGCATGGCAAGTTTTGACCACAATGACGCCTTGGTATCACTCACTGTCCTATGATTTCTGGGCATGAGGCCAGGTGTGACTGGGCAATGATGTCTTTATGCTCTATATCTGTCACACCCATTTGTTTCAAAGTTGTTTAATAATGGTGTTACAAACTTCTGTACTTTTCTCATATAGGAGGATTTGATTAGGTTTCCTAGATGATAATGAGTACAATAAATAAATGCCCATGCTGTTGCTGTGTGTATTCAAAAGCAGTAAATTGCACATCATTATTCTATTGCAGGAATGAAATTAAAAGACTATGCCATTAGCCAAACGATGATGGCTATAACTTTTTATGTAAAACATATAATTTTATGGCTTGTAACTTAACTAATGATTGTGGAGCCTGACATGTGGTTGATACATGATCATAACACAGGTCTCAGGGAGGGTCTTGGTTGATATGGAAAAAAAAAGCAGTTCAAAAATACGGCCAGTGCCTTGTTTTGTATCAGTAGCTGTCAACTTTTGCTATTTCTAGAGCAAACATGAAGACTGATACGTCTAGATTTGTACTGTGATGGTGGTTCTCCTTAATATAACCTCCTCTGTCTGCAGTTTTCTTTGAAACAAACTGAGTGTGAGACCTTCATCTGTCAAAGTTTCAAGAATCGACAGCCCACCTCTGATATGTTTTGGGTACACAGCCTTGACTCAGACTGCTGAGAAAATTGCTAAGTTGAGACAAAATTATGACAAAGTCTGCCAAGTCCTTAAAAATTTTTGAGACATGGCTAATAAGGAGCCCAGCATTTTGATGAGAAAAATATTGGCCCAACAGTGTATAAAATATTGGCCCAACAGGGTATAAAATCTTCAAGGGAAGAAGAGGATTCATCCAACTGTCAGTGCTATTGGTGTGCCAGTATTGATGGAACTGCTGCATGACAACAGCTCAGCATCAGTCAGGGAATCGTTTCCAGCTCCCTGACTCTCCTCCCCCGCTGATTGATCCTCTCCTCATTGGCAAAATATCTTTTGGCTTTCTTGTTGGGGTGGAGAATGTGCTAATGTCTAGCCTAGAAGCCTGTGAAATCACAGCCACCACCTTCTGTGTGAGTTGACCAATAAATCACAGCTTTATACTTTTAGGTGAGTACACACTCACTTTACAGATCACCTTTGCACAGCCCAGGATACCTAAACAAAATGGCCCCCAAACATTTAAAAATATATAAATTTGTATACCCCTTTTCAGGAACAAAACACACTGCATTTGCCTAGAAGAAAACTTAAGAAAACATACTCTTTTGGGGACAATTTGATAAACCATATACTTTTTCTAGAGGCACAGAACTGAGTTAGACAAGCACAACAGCTTGTAAACAGAGGGAAATTTGTTAGCTTTTGCTAAATGCACAGTAAATACAGTAAATACATGGAACTAGAGTTGAAGGTTATCAGCTTATCTTAGAGTCATAGAATATCCTGAGCTGGGAGGGACCCACAAGGATCATCGAAGTCTAGCTCTGGCCGTGCTCAGGACAGCCCCAAGAATCACAGCATGGGTTTAAGAATGTTGTCCAAAATCTTAAACTCTGGCAAGTTTTGTGATTGCTTCCCTGGGAAACCTGTTCCAGTGCCCAAGCATGCTCTGGGTAAAGACGTTTTTCCTAATATCCAGCATAAACCTCCTCTGATATAGCTTCAGACCATTTCCTCAAGCCCTGTCACTGGTCACAAGAGAGAAATTACTGTCTGCTCCTCCTCTTCCCCTCGTGTGAAAGTTGTATTCTGCAATGAGGTCTCCCCTCAGTCTCCTCCAGGCTGAAGGAGCAAAGTGACCTCAGGCAGACCTCATCTGCCTTCCTCTCCAGACTCTTCACCATCTTTGTAGCCCTGCTTTGGATGCTTTCTTATAGCTTTAGCTCTTTCTTACACTGCAGTGACCAAAATTTTGGTGAGCAAAATAGTGTGAAATTCCATTTGCTAGCTTGAAGGTCCAGATATTATCTAAATGAGACCAGACAATGTTTTGTTTACTTTGATTGAAAATCAGAGAAAACACAAAGCTGTGAAAGGGGAAGACTTCCCTCAGTTTTCAGTAGTGGAAGTGGGAGTAAATAGTTGATCTATGCCTTTAAATCCATCTTTTGTTTGTTTCTTTCCAAGCTTGGATTATATTTTCTGGTTTGGAATGATTTTTTAACTTGTTTGAAACTTGTTGAGCAGTGATGTGAAAAGACCAAATTGCCTATAATACAGGATCAATATAGGTATTGAATTGAAATAATGGAAAAGATTTTGCACTTTGGTAAATGTCAGATGAGTTCAAAGAGAGCTTGACTGTAAATACCCAGGACAGGATTTTACCTTGTTTACAGAGGTGTGTGTAGCATAAACAGTTTAACTGTTCAACGTGATAAGTGGAGAAATGGTTTCTGCTTTTTTTTTCCTTCTTTTTCTTTCTTCCTTTTCTTTCTTTCTTTCTTTCTTACTTTCTTTCTTTTTCTTTCTTTCTCTTTCTTCTTTCTTTCTTTCTTTTTCTTTCTTTCTTTCTTTCTTTCTTTCTTTCTTTCTTTCTTTCTTTCTTTCTTTCTTTCTTTCTTTCTTTCTCTTTCCTTCCTTCCATCCTTCCTTCCTTCCTTCCTTCCTTCCTTCCTTCCCTCTTTCCATAACTTGAAAGCTATACTGTTGCTGAGGTATAAGGTCTCTTCTTGTATTTAAATCTGTTATTAAAATAGTGTTGGAGCAGTGCTGGCTAATGAGATTTCTGCTGGCCCCTCTGGGGGCTTCTTGCTGGAGGATGAGGGCTCTGGGGCACTTACACTCCAGGGGACAGTGAGTGGCTGCTGAGCTGGCTGGAACACCAGATTTTACCCTGGGGGTTAATTCTCACATTCTGTAGTGTTTTCATTCTAAATAATAAAATTTTAAGTTTCTCTCAGGAGATAAAGCTTTTTTTTCAGATAATTTTGATTTGGAAATGCCAAAATCATCATGCTAAAATTCTTTTTCCTCCCAGTTTATGTCCAAATACTTAATCTTGATAATGCCTGCTGTAACAATGCCAGTGCCAAATTTCCCTCTACGGTATAGAATTTAAGATTCTAGATGGAACTGTAGAGACGAAACACTGTGTTTTGAGTTTGAATAAGTCAAGTAAATTTCCACCAGAAACATACTCAAAATGAGTACTTTGTTTTTTGACCAAACAACGTTTTGCAATAGACAGCTGTGCTATAAAATAAACATTTAAACAGTTATGTTTGTTATTTCTTAATTTCAGCCTCATATTGCTCAAGTCAGCACTATAAAAAGCTCTACTATTTCAGCATGTAGGGGTCAGTACTAGATGCTGACTTTGCTTGATATTAAGTTTTCTCTTTTTTTTTTAATAAGAACTCAACCCTAAATATAATCACAACTCAGTGTCCTTAAAATACTAGAGTGATTATAAATGTCATATAAGTGATGCACCAAAACAGGATAAAGTTCACTGTAGGTCACACCTGCCATCAAGCTTAATATTTGCATCACAATGCTTTTCTGCTCCCAAGGCTCACTTTTGTTGTAACTTTTTTTTATGTTGAGGCTGGCTCATCATAAAAAGAACAGCTGCTCTTTGTCACCCTTAATCTTCCCAAGGTGATTTAGATTGTTGAGGGTTTTGGTTTTTTTTAAACCAACATGTAAGAGACAACTGTCCTATGTACTCAGGGACCTGAGATTTTTTTTCTGTCCCTTCTGTTCTTTACTGGATATTTTCCAAGCAACCCTGGCAAATAATCTCTGCCCTTTCAGAAATGAGCAGGTAAATCAGCCAATTACCAAAGCTCTGATGGTATTTAGAACATACACTGTAACTGCTGGAAAATTAAATAAAATCAAAGAAGCACAAAAAAGCATAAGTACAAGTTTTATCAGCTTGAAGATCAGGGAGTTGGTGAGGAACATTTCACTAATGCTAATAAGAGTGCAAATGCCTTACCATGTTGTGCTGAAAGTCTATGTTTTGGAGGCTTATAACCTTAATTTCAAAACTGATAGACACACTACAAGACTCAAGTTGAAATAACAAAAAAATGATTTCTTAAATTTTCTTCTCCCAATTATTTCGGGCTTGTTAAAATTTTGGGTAGAAATCGAAAGGGAAAAACACTTTGGAAAACTAAAATGGTTAGATGAGAGAGAAATGTAGTACAGATTTTTCCTTAATGAGAAGGGAATGTAGTTCAGTCTTTTTCTTACATGTTGAAATGCAAGAAACCTTAACATTACTGGCATTATGCAAATAATAGTAAATGCAAACTCTTGGTGAATTTCAGCTGCAATTTCTCATGTGAAAAGGCTGTAAAATCAGAATCAGTAGTACAATACCAAGTGCACAAATTATTATTAGTTTTAAATTATACTAAGCAGTACAAATACAGAAAGCAAATTCTGCAGTATTACAGTGATCTTACACTGAATAATGATGGCAGTGAACAGCACCTCTGGGCTAACATTTTGTGCATCTGCTGGTGATGACTCTGCCACTCCAGAGGCAGGACAGGATGCTGCCTCTGCCTGAAAGAGAGATGCCAGTGTTTGGTAAATTTCTGTGTGGGGCACAATGAGGACAAAACAGGAAAGACTATGGCAGGCACAGAAGCCTTCACATGGCACTAAATTTTTAAATAAGCACGGACTGGTACTTAAGAGAGCAATAACTTACCTTTTATAAATCCCACAGGCTCAGATTCTCCATGTGGATGTAATAAGGGACCAAAGTCCTTTTCTGTTAGGTTTATATAAGAAGTAGACAATATGAAGCCATTAATTAATCTGTTAATGAAGTGTATTGATTCCCTATTTTAAAAAAGTAAATCAATTGCAAAACTTTATTAATCAGCTTATTACCCAAGAGCACTTACAGTAATAAAAATAGTCAGCAATATTTCATTGTGTTAAAACATCACAAAAGCAGAAAGTATCTGTTGAAATTCATGCACCAGACATTCTGGAAAATGTCTAGTTGGGAAAAGGAACTGTAGTACTTGGGGACCAGACACTCATTCACAGCAACATTTAAGTAAACTGCCTGGTTGGTGGGTCCTAGGAGTAGTATGCCTGGTCTTTCTTTGTGTTTGTACATGGACAAGTAAATGGGAAGATATAGCTCATATCAGATCTTGCAGACTGAAAGAGTTTGTGCTCCTGTTAACTCTGTTTCTGTCCCTTAGGTACACATCCTACCATGGTACTGGTATGGATCCAGAGGGAGTGGTTTCTGTGGGGGAAAATGGTAGCGGCAGAGTTGCTTTTGTCACTACGGTCAAGATAGAGCCCCTTCTTTACATGCTGGGAGCACATAATTTTCTATGACTTTTTGGATATGTGCCTTGTGTAGAAACTGTAGAAACTCTGTAACTATTCAAGTTAATAACACAGAACAAGGAAACTAGCTCAAGAATCATCACATAATTGCAGCATGTTGCTGAAACAAGTAAAATTAGTTAGCATGCTTCCTGGCACAACTTCAGCTCAGGGCAAGTAATCTTTCCCACACAATTCCTGAGTGTGGTGTTAGGGCTGGCATAGACCAGGGTTTCTGTCCACAGGTCAATGTGAGGCAGACTGCTCTGGAAAGCAGAAAATATATCCACATGCCTTGGTTAGAAATCACACTATGACCTTTCCCAGAAACCAGACCCGGTTCTGTGTGTTTGTTTATAGCTGTGCAGTCCGTGATCTCACTCTGCTTGCCAGCTCACCTTAAATGACATGCCCTCTTTAATGGGTCATGCATATGAAACAGGCTCTCTCTTTTCTCCCACTGACATCAAGTATCGTGTGCCTTTGAGAAGAGGAGCTGAGGACCTGATACAGACTTGGGCAGGAGAAGGAGCAAGAACAAACAGTATTGAACACGTTCTGGCTCTAATTTTCCTTGGTCTGCAGTAGAAGAGAGGGGGTAGGGAAAGATTGTTCCTGACCTCAGCAGCTCTGCTCTATATCAAGGAAAAGAAAATAAAAAAGTCTCATTACAGTCAGATGAGATAATGGGTAAAAAGGTAAAGCAATAGCATTTTGGTAAGGACTGAAGTTAATAACTCAGCTAGTGCTGTGAGTCATTACACACCAATTAGCCCAACTCTACCCCCTTTCTGGGATTTTCTGGACTTTTTTAACAAAAGACTTTCCAAAATTCTAAGCATACATATGCATGTACACCTATTTTAATAATATAAATAGTGGGGAGATCTGCACTAGATGTTTCACAAGCATTTGGTGTTAGTGGGTCACAGTTACTGCTAAAATAATATTCCTAGCATGTTCTTCTATGAAATAGCTCACAGATCATCTGCATGCTTTAAAAAAGCCAGTTGGGACTGGCTTATGGTGAAGAATTGCTTACTTGGTTATGTGTCTTAATAGAAAGAATGTAAAGATATGGCAGTGATGAGATTTTGAGTAGAAAACTCTCTTATAGAGTCGCCAGTTAATTTGTCAGCATGTTAGAACTATTTCAATGGCACAAGAAGAATCTGCCAGGGTATCATGTTTACAAAATGGCAGCTGCATAGCATGCAAAATCTGATTCTTACTGGTTTTCCAAAAGATGTTCTGCATGACATAAAGGAGAATGTGTTAATGTGTAACACAAGCTAATTTGTGAACAACAGAGAAAAGCAGAGACTAGATTATTAATCAGTCAATAGAAACTGATAATTTCCATTAAAAAACCCTTTGAAGCAGGTAATGAATTGGACATGGTGCCTATGGCCCTATGCATTAATATAGAATTTATTTTTGCTTTCAAGATATCTTTGACAACATGAGACATTACTAGCTTGAAATAATCTGCCTTTGCCTATCTCACTGTGCAGTTAGGACAAACAATTTAAGATGACCTATTGAGTCACTGGGTTCTACATGGTTGTGGATGAGAAAAACAGGGTCATCGCCAAAGATGCTGCACTCCATCATGTGGCAGTGATCAGCCAGCCATTACAGAAAACTGCTTGTGCATTGCTTTTTTCTTGTTTGCCTGTGGCACAGCTTTTTCTTATATTTCAGCCTGGCTTTAATTGCCAGCTTCAAATAACAGCATGTAAGCAATCATCTCTGTAGATGATCAGCTCTATCCTTCACCTTTACAGTTTGGACAGATCTGGGCAGAGTCCTAATCCTAGACTCTAGCAGAGCTGTGAATTTGAGATTAAAGGGAAAGCTAAAAGTGACTGTCTTCCAATACTTCAGAGTTACAGATGAAATTATGTATATATATGAATACTGTACATACAGGATGAATAAATGTACATTGAACTGTAATTACACCTGATGAAGTGGAATTGATAAATTATAAGAGGTAAGGGTTGTTCCCCCTGAGTACTAAAGAAATGCAATATGAAAAAGCATACTTCATATCTATACAAGCATCTTAGCATGGGGCATAACAGAAAACTGGTCTGGAAGGGATCCAAAAAGGTCAGTCAGACTATGCCCTGCTCCAAGGGAGAATAAACTCTATATAAATCATCTGTGACAGATGGCTGTGTTATGTCCTGCTCAAAAAAACCCCAGTGAGGCAGATACTATAGCTCCCTGGGCAGTCTTCATTACTCAATGATCTTTCCATTGGAGAGTTTATCTCTGGCTGCAGTGCAAGACCCTGCTTCTTTTCCTGTTGTTGCTTGATTGAGATTAAAAAAAGAGGTTTATTCCCTTTCTCTTTGCAACAAGCATGTACTGCAGAAGAGCAGAACACTCTTAGGAGAGTGCTCTACATATGGAGACTGTGTGACGTGGTCTACACTGTTTGCTCAAATCCGGCAAAGCTGGGAGACCTGTCCAGTTAAACTCGTGTAATGAGTATCTATCTTTACAAGTTCCTGAAAATAAAGCTGAAGAGTTCATTTAAACCTTTCTGGTATGTCCCCACCACCTTTCCCTGTGGTTACTTTTAGCTATGATCCCACAACAGAAGCCCACAAATACTCTGTACTCCCTCTGCTCTGGCCACAGGGTGGGCATTTGGTAGCCACGTGTAATGGATCACATTAGCAGGACAGGGTCATTGGGCCTGCTGGTCTGTGTGTTAACTCATAATGCCACCAGAGCAAGCTCAGACCCTCCCAGAGCTGCCATTTTTTACTACTAAAGGACTGCCTGTATGGGAAGGTCAGTGTGAGCCAAGTCAACAGACAGGCATGGCAGCGATGAGCTGCTCCACAAGAAGTGTCTGTGCAGGGGGCATGCACAGAGCATGGGGAATGAAGGAACAACAGGCTAATTAAAATACTTGTCCCTGTTTTCCTGACCCAGTTATGGAGCTCTGTGGGTAGTAGCCTGGAAATCAGATCACCAGGTGCCTTGGGTGACCTGGCAGGAGCTCAGATGCTGTGTGAGGCAGAAGAGACACAGCACCAGCACAAGGCTGTACATGGAGACAGCCTGGTGCCTAGAGGGGCCTGTTGGCTGCAGAGCCTTGCACAGAAGTAAGGCTGATCACCCCAACTCCTGAGAAGAAGGTCTAGATCTTGGATATGAGGTTCTTTTAGTTAGTGAGTCCATGCACAAGTGGGTTCATAAAGGAACAACGCCTCCAGGAGGAGGATGTTGAGGATCTCTGTGCAGGAAAGGTAATGCCCTCTAATTTCATATACTCCCTCACTTCTCAAAACCACAATTTCATATGTTAGCCCCAGAAATACTTTTGTGTGATGCAGCTGACTTGACAGTAAGTATGGGGCAAATTATTTCAGTCTTAATGTACAGTATGGAGAAAGCAGAACGTGACACAACGCAGCACACCGATGTCCCCAAGTCGATGCGCCCTCATAGGCAAAAGTTGTATTTAGTTCAAACATGTTTCTCTTTCACCTGGCATTTTATCTTTCCTCTTTTCTGCTTTTTTCAATGTGTTTCTAACCAATCTGGGTTTCCTCAGTGGAGGGTGACGGTTCAATATCTTTCACATGTGATTGAAATTTGAGACTTCACCCTACCTTAAAATTAAATGTAAACTAAAAAAAAAAATAGAAAAGTACACACATTTAGGTTTAATACCTTCTCTAATCTAATCTTAATCTTAATCTTCATCCTTTATATCTTATATGAGTCATAAAACTATGTGCTGATACAAGATAATCTAAAGAACAAGAAATACTGCTGAGTGGTTGAGTCAGCAGGTTTTGTCCCAACAATTAATTTTCCAGCTTTTATGCTTGCATCCACATTAAAACAGTGAACACACTATTCTGCCAAAGAATCCCCATCCCTACCAACTGAATAAAATAAAAATCAAGCAATGGGCTAGGTAGAACTGTGAGACATGCACAGGCATACACATTTCTTTCAGAACCCTTACTTTTTTACTTCTATGCATACATTAATATTTTGAATACACGACATGATAATGAAAACAAGACTCATGGCTTCAGTAGGATGCTAGAGCTTCTTAAAGAAACTGAAGAAATGGGAGATAACGCTTAAGTGTGTAGTGTCTTTACCCTATGGATTCTGTTCTTTTGTTCTTGAACAAGTCTAAAAACAACTCTGTATTGATAGACATGTAACAGATACCAGAAAAATACCTGCTGTACACAGAAGCAGTCCATGTCAGTGTTATAAACACAACCGTTCAAACGTTTGCAAATGATACAATTCTATCAGTCAAAGAGCAGATTTTTTTCCTCAGAACATGTATATTTTATGAATGTAGAAGATTGGCATCTCTATATGTAAGAAAAGAATTCCTTATGAAAGTTATGAAATACATCTTTCTTCTCTTTGACATCTGGGCAGAAGGCTGAGGAAGAAGAGTGAGGTTTTATTTTCATTTTCCGTAAAGTACGTTGCTTTCGTCTGGCGACTTGCTGATTTCAGTCTTATGGTAAATTTCTTAAATGTCACTTGCATTTATGAATAATTAAATTATATACATGTATGTGTGACTTTTCAACATTTAGTTTTAAGGTGGAGTGTATGTGTTAAAATACATAAATACAGAGAGACTACATTAAGAGAAAATTTTGTTGCTACAATTCAGTCTTTTAAAAAGACTTACACAGGCACCTAGGGATAATCGAAATGGGAGAATTTTTATACCACAGAAAATAATTTAAGGGCAGAACTCTCCCATTGTTTCCAGCAGCAGACATGCGTTCTTTCTTAGCTTTAAATCCAATATCAACAAACTTGGTTAAGTCATTAAAATCTACAGAGGTTTGGTGTTCTTCATGTTGCTAGGAATCCCAGAATGTACATATTCTTAAAACAATATATTTTCGAGACATATCCCATTGGTTTCCTGTGGAAAACATGTTAAGAAGCCTAAAATAGACAAAAAAGCCTAAACTGTGGCTTCCAGCCACAGAGACAAAGAGCCTGGCATGAGGCAGAATGTAATTAGGAATTTGCAATACAATGATGCCTAATGCCTTCCCAATCTGCAGGCTAATCAGGACGGTGCAGATCATTTATTCTGCAGCCTGATGTAGCCTATAATTGCTACCTTTGGGCAACCTTGTCCAGTCTGCAATGACTTCTTTTCTTCCTGGTCTTTTGGGGCATGGTTGTTGGGTTAGGGAACGGTCCTGAATTCTGAAACTGTGACTGTGACCTTGACTTTCTGTTTGAGGCTAAATACTCCTTTTAGTCAGGACTACAGTGATGTATTGCATTCTGGCTTTTAATATTTATAAAACCCTTAGACAAAAGGTGCTGCATATTGCAAATTACAGTTATAAGACTTTTCCCTGAAGTCTCTTTTTTCACTTAACCTGATCAAGAGGATTTTAGTTGAATTAGCATTTGGTCTGTATATTATTATAAATATATACCAAGAAAAATATCCTAGCTTGTTTTGCCTATTTTTAGGAGGGTTTAAACTGTTCTAAGCTGCATTAAAGAAGGTGAAATCAGAATTTTCCTCATAGTTGTGGCGAGGTCCTGAAGCATGTTAGCTTAATACACATTAAAATTCCTTGCTTATACATTAAATCAGAATATAGAGACCTTGTAGGAAAGAAAAAAAAGGAGATTGGATAGAAAATGCTTTAGATATGATTCATGATCATGAGTGTTCAGTTCAGAAATCTGAACTTGGGTTTGCCTAAATGTCAGAGGATGTTGCTTGCACGTAGGATTCAACTTTCAATGTTTTCCTCTTGCTGTTTTCACTGTATTCTCTTGGGTTACCTTTGCCCTACAAAAGGCTCTTGGTTACTACACGCTGTAGTATACGTGAACAGCAAATTAAAAGCAGAGGAACACACCTACAGCACAACAGTCTATTTTAGTACCCAGCGAAATTGGGGTAAAGGTTACAGCTGGTTAGCAAATATTTTGGCAGCACATATAAAGGAGCAAAAGGAAATCCAGAGTGCTGAGCTTTGCATTATCAAAGGCTTTTCAATCTGTATTCATTTTTAAACACCATAAATTGCTTGGCTTGAGCATACATCATGTTTTTTAATATGAAGGCTTGAAACAAGGAGCTGGTGACGCAGATTTTTTGAATTCAACTCCACTGTTACATATCTTAAATGGAGAAAATTTACTTTTGAGGTATTTCATATCAAGGCAGCTGAATACCTTGGATAGAAATATAAAATAGGATGAACCAATTTATTCCTGTTACTCCTTCTGCATGTGATTCAGCAGAAACAGGATAATATTCTTTTAGGGCTTGACTTTACTGACTGGTTGTCTTAAATTACCCTACTTGAATAATATTGACAGGGCTTAATTCAAAGGAATGTGAATTAAAAAAAGACAAGAGATGGGCAGACACGGTTTGGAGTGCAGAAAATGGCAGTTCTAGCAGAGGGACCACTGAGGTCCCCCCTCCAGATGAGCATCACCAGCATCTGAGTTGAAAACTGTCCCCTAATCTGCCAGTTTAAGTACAACCTTGGGTAGGACTCAGTCTCAAGTGCAAAGCTTTGCCAGTATGGACGAGTATTCAGATAGGCCTTGAGCTGGCCCTGCATTCTGGGCTGACACCTCTGCCTAGGCAGGACTTTAGTCCTGACTGTGTTCCACAGAATGGGAAGGCTATCTTGCCTGCCTTGCAAAGCCAGGCTCGAAGCACCAATAAGCCTGTCAGTCCATCTCATGCTTAGTTTATGGGGAGGAGTATTTCACTGCCAGTGAATTACGTAAGAATTTACAATAGCTCATGGAACATGTATTCATTATTAGTTTGATATTCACTGGACACTGTGTTTTATTCAAATCAAGTTTCCCTTAAAGAGCACTATGTAGAGATGACTCACAGAAGGCTGGGCAGATAGCAGAACTTTGTTTATGTTTGAAGAACATGGATTTCCAGGGTAGTGTTAGTGCTGTTTCCTGTTTCTCAGAATTCCAGTGGACTTTGAGCAGCGCAGTATGTAACTTGGCATGCTGTGCTTCCAGACGCTCTAATGCATATTTGCTCTGGTTCTTCCAGCAATCCTTTGTATCTCACTCACCTGATGCAGGGAAGAGAGGCAGGAGAGGTTACAGCTGAAAAGTACATGATGTTGTTTTGAAAACATTTTTGAAAGATGGAGCAATATTCTGAACTTTCTCACCAGTTTAGTCTCTCTCCAACTGAATTGATGGCAGGGACTGACAGCAGCAGTCCTTGATGCAAGAGAACCAGCATTCCAGGTTTGGCTCAAAATAAAATAGAAGTATTTTACACAAGAATTTATAACCTATTTAAAACATAAGTCCTTTCATCTTCCAAACAGATTTTCTCATAATTAAAATAGGATACTTTTCAGCCACTCCATGAAACATAAGGAAACTGCAGAAGGGATTGTAGTGAGACTCCTAACAAAAAAGATCTATAGGTCAAACTACACAAAAGATGTATGCTACAACATGAATTCAGCAGGTATTTTTTCCACGTGTCTTTGAAAGTTACTTCCATAAAGAGGCTCAGCACAGAGTCAGTACCTAGTTTTACCATCACCATGTTTTTTACCTTGTTTCCCGACTTAAGGAAGCATGAACGGTGAAAAATACTTCTCAACAGCATCCCAGGATGGTTTCAAATCAAGGCATGGAAACAAATGGTTTCCCCTGAAGATCTATCTGCTTGTGGCATCAGGTCATACAATTGTTTTTTTCTATCCTTTGTGTAGTTTTAAATTAATTTAGCAGGAAATTTATGAATTTTGACAGGTGAAACTCTGTTCCAGGACTTTCTTCTGAATGAGGTGCAAAGACAATAACTAAAGAAATCCAATATTTTGTATAAAAACATATTTCTCATGAAAAGTGGTAGAAAATGACAGCTTTTCCCTTGTATCTGTAGCAAAAATAAATATGCTTATCAAAAAAAATAGTGCATAAATAGTTCAACAGAAAATTATCTAAAGCATCAGCTACTATAGGGTGGACCTAGCGAGGGATTTCGACTTTTGAGGACTACAACAAAGTCTTGCTTTTTATCTCACAGTAGTAAAACCAGTACCAAGTAGGTACAGATGATCAAATTTCAAAATATGTCGTTTTGAGGGTTCAAAACCTTTGTGAGGACAGTGTAAGTTTTAAACTTCTGATACAGAGACCAGCTTGGAGTTACAGTGGCACAGAGGGATTGCCACACAGAAGTGCTAAGTTCACACGGATCCTTTATGAGATGAATCAAGTGGCACAAAAGATGCCCCGCTGTGCTGAGCATTAGAGGTACAGAAAACATGTACAACCTAAGCTCCTTCCAGTCCCCATGGAGCCCTACAGCTCTGTCCCAGCAGAGAAGTCAATGGTTCAGCCCATGTTTCTCAGAGTGGAAGTGCAGAAAGCCCAGTACCTGCAGTGGTACTGGGCTTACAGTGGAGGAAGAGCACTCTGGTGGGATTCCTATGAAGATAGCTAAGAGATTCTAGCTTTTGGAAAGTTTTTCTCATGAAAGCTGACCATGCTTATTCTGTTGTATCAGAACTCAGACAGAAAATTTCCCTCTTTTAAAGTAAATAAACTCTGTTTATTTACTTTACTAGAGCTGCTGCTTTAGTTGATGTGATTGCTAGAATAAGAAAGGCTCTTTTCTTCTGTATCAGCTTTACTTGAACTCTACATGTGCTTAACAATTAACAATAACCAAAAGTAACAAAAGATACCATTCTGGATGCCATTGTCTGTAAATCTGAAAACTGAGATTACAGGAAAATGCAGCCAGGCTGGCAAAGAAGTGGCAGGGTCTCCCTCTTTTGCTCCCTTCAAAGTGAGATCAGGTACTTCCTGGAAGATACTATGCAGCCAGAGAGAAGTCTTTGGGCTCAGCAGAGGACAATGTCCTGCGGCTGATGTTGTACAGAAGCTTGAATCAGTTTATTTGTTAGTCCTTAAACTCAACGCGAAGCTGAAAAAAGGCAAGGGAAAGCAAAATCAGCAATGGGAGGCAGAAAGAGATAGAACATTTCCAGTCTTATAAATCAGAAGTGAATCCTTTGTCAGCAACAGTTTAACATCAATGTACCAGCAGAACAAGACCTATAGACAGCTGTGTTAAAAAAGCCTTGCAAGGGAAAGTATAGCGTTTCTCACACCTGAGGCTCTGCAGAGGTTTTTAGGAAGAAAAAAAAGGTTAAAAAGTTATAATATGCAGTTATAAAGGATTTTTTAGCTTTCGTAGTATGTGAGGCAACTTAGTGTATTTTTGGATGTGTATAGGTAACTGTGCTGCATTTCTATGTTCTTCCCAGTATCACATGCTCTGTGAGTAAATTTTTTTCCTGCTGCTGGTAGCTTATAAAACATTGATAGTAAAATATGTGAATAGTGCTGTAAATACTGCAAAAAGGATTCTAGTGCATGTTGCAGAGAACCAATAAACAGCCAACAATGTATGGGTAATGTGAAATGACTGGCTGCTCTTCAACAGTGCTCTAGGAAAATTGTGATTTTCAGTTACGATCTGTTCAGTCAAATTAAAGTCTGATGACTGCCTCAAGATGTTCATTTATCACCCAAAATAAATCATACTGAGAGAACAGGCAACAATATGTGATTGTATTCAAAGGCAACACATCAGTACCTATGGGTAGAATTTCTAGCAGCAGTCAGATAAAAGTGGCTGAAAATAAGAGTACAACAATAGATCACATCAGGACAGGATATTATAGAATCTCAGCTTGGTTCATAAATATAAAATAATGAGCTACTGCTTTCACAGCCTTACCTGTCAAACTGCATTAAAAAACTTGAAAAAATGTTATTGTCACTTGTTATAGCTTAAGATTTGGTCAAAAATTTTAAATTGATTTTACTGAAATGGGTACATTGGCTTTTCTGTTTATGTATGCAGACCTGAAAACAAGAAAAAGACAATAGAGTATGTAATGCTCATTTTCAGATTTTCTACCTGTAGCAGATGTGTGCATGGCTCAGTCTTGTGTGCATGCATTGCCTTTGGGTTCTCGGCCCACGAGAGTGTATCAAACACTAGCCTTGCCCAGGGAACACTGAACAGGCAAAAATATCATCATCATATCCTACATAGCACAGCTGAGTGTGCTACCCGCTCTGAATACAGCAAAGATGTCCAGGATGGTGTAGACTTTCACCAGACAGAAAAATAGCAGTCGGTGGTGGCCTGCAGACTTTCATTACAGCCACAGCCACAACAGATTTACTAGCACCACACTGCTGTGCCATGGATCTAAAGGAGTCTGGCAGAAACAGCTTTCAAGAAGAAATGCCCATACATTTCTAGACTGGGAAAATGGAAAGAGAAGCAGGTGTGATACCTCTCCAGCACTGAGCAGTTTCTGAGATGGAGCCAAAAATTAGCACCAGGAGGAGCTCGTGATGCATATCCAGAACTATTAAAACTTGGCAAAACTGAGTTTGATGGTGCATCTGCCATGCTTTTCGTGTATCAGAAAATCAGACATTCATTTGATGTTGGCACAACTTTTGAAGAGCACCATGAAGGAGATCCAGAAGCCGAATGGCCTCCAGAAACCATCGGGGGAGATAGGTTTTACTGTTCTTGAATCTGGAGACACCTGGAGCTTTTTGCCACCTCTGTTGTCCTTTGACAATGTCACAAGCTGTAGCTTGCTGTAATAGAGTGATCACAGCTCCTGTAAGGGAGCAGCAGGCAGTGATCTTACAGGTTTTGTAGTCTGTGCAGGAGCAAGAGACATCTTTCAAAGGAGATAGAAGAGCTTGCATGATTGAAGTCTCAGCCTTGAGGATTTCATCCTTGGCAAAGCAGGAGCATGCCTGTGGCAAACTAAGGGAACTGCAGACACAGATGATGTGCTGCAGCCTGGGCCTCCTTACTGTGCTCCTGGGAATGGTCCTGACAGGGGTTAATTAGGGCTGCTTGTCTTGCAGCACTGCAGAGCCATGAAAGGAACAGCTGAACAGGTAAATATCTGCCTTTGTCAGATTTCTATGTAGCTCAGATATGTGCATATTAAAAGGCCAGTGCTAATGGTGCATTTCCAAACTTTCTTACAGAATTCATAAAGTTCAAATACGTGCTTTTGGATCTTCATTCAGTAAAAAATAATAGTAAAAAAAAGTAAAAAAGTGAGTTATTTTAGGCGCATATTAAGAATGTGCCTTTTTCCTCTTACAAACCAAAAATGAGAAAAATTACTTTAATGATCCTTTGGCAAGATGCAAATTTACAGAAAGTGGTATTTGGAGCCCTAAGGCAGCCAAGAGATGCTCCCTTCCATGCTGAGCCTGCTGCCAGTGCAAAGAACAAGGTGAGCCAGATTCCATTTACTACTTGGAATAGTACAGCAGGGAAACCACAGGGAGAGGTGTTCACTCACTGGTAACACAGCTGCTTCACGGGCCCTCTTGTGCTTCTCAGGTGCTGCCAGGCACACCCTGGTGATTCCTGTGAGCCCTGCTCCTTGGGCAGACACCTGCACCTGTTCAGTCTCCTGGTTTTGAGCTCCAGTGTTTTGTAGTGAGGAGGTGACAGAGCCAAACTCACTATTTACTCCTAATTTCAAAGCTTACTCAACTATGACATAAATGAAAATGTTGATGTGGACTAGGTGCTTGAGTTTAAACAATTAATTTGAGAAACCCTCAAGAAATGAATCAAGGAAAAGGAGAGAATGCTTTAAAATTTATGAAACACTATCCATTACAGAACTATAGAAGTTGCTATCCATTTCAAAACCATAAAATCACTCACGCTTTAATACAAATTTCTATTAGAAAAATATTTTACAACTATATTTTGTGAGAAAACTGCAAAATTCTGCAGTAAGATTTTCTGATCTTCATTTTTTCTCATTTTTTGTACTTCTGGCAAATTAAAGAAGTCATTATGATGCAATAGAAAAGGATATAATTTTGGACTGGGTAACAGTTAAAATGAATGAGGTAAATGAATTGTATCTGAAACGCTGCTTTTATATTCAGAAATGTTGTTTGGTTCAGATGCTATTTTATGCCTCTATTATATGTACTAGACTTTCAGACAAATGAAAAAATAGAAAACTCTATCTGTGATATACAGACAAAATCACAGTAGTTATGTGCAAAATGTGAACGTTTGAGGATAGGACTGCTCTAAGTGCCTGTTCTGATTAATGCAGAGCCATCTTGTCCACACACGCCTGAAATTCTGAATATTGCAAATTGTGCATAAAATAATATGCCTAAAGATTTAAACTATTGATTCTGAGCTTATTTGTGGGTATTGTGTTTAACAAGCCAGTTAGGAGAAAAAAAAAATCAATTATAAAAATTTTTCAAGATTTTATGGAATAAAATTTTAAAAAGGGTGGAGTTTTGAGAATTAATCTCTCCAACAATATTCATAAAAATAACTTCGGGTGGTTGGCATCCCTGGATCACCCAGATGAAATTACAGGGGTAGAGCTCTGCTGTTAAACCAAAAAGTACCTGAACCCAGATCCTCAGACGTATTTAGAAATAGTTGTCTTGTATTTTGTTCAGACACTGGTCCTTCCAAAGGCTGACAGCACCAAGCTGATGAATTGCAGAGCAGATGTGTGAGAGTTGAAGCCAATGCTGAGCAAAACGACTTTGCTCTGGCAGCTTGCCTGACTTTAACCTTGCTGTGCATGACCCAGCTCCAATACCAAAGCTCTTTCAGCCACACAGAACTACTTTTTCCCAAAAGTGACTTATAAGAAAACTCTAGGTAGGATGGAAAATTGCTCTTTTCAACAATTATTTCTCAAACTGTAGGCCAGTACCTTTTTGGCAGTCCTGAAAGGGCCTAAGGTGGGTTGGTCAAATATCATGTGGCAGCAGTTCTCTCTCAGGGTAGCAGCAGCTGCTGCATTAACAAGTGAGGACAGCCTAAGACCGTGGTTGCGGGATTGATAACCACCTCAAATTGCTGTCAGCAGTTTATTTTCTCCAAGGCAAAGCAGTGAGTATGAACACTTGTAGCCAATCATAAACTCTTCTCTCTTGACTGATATGGAGGTTCTAAGATGCTGGAAAGGCTAATTGAAGGTAAATGAGATGAACCAACCGGAGGTGACATTTTCAGACTGCATATACCAGGCCTAGATATATCAAGATTCTCTTCCTGAGTTCAAACAATCTATTCTCTGCATTTGTTCTGACTGCAATATGAGAAATTAATCCAGCACTTCTCACAGCTTCTTTTACTCTCTCAAAAGGCAGACGCATGTCCTGTATCATATCCTCTAAAGCAATTTCAAGTATTAACCATCAACTAATTGTTTACAGTTTTATTGGACTAATTGTTTCACCTTCTCGCTCTGTTTCATTATAAAGCTTGATATGTTCTATGATACCTTTTGTAGCTTTGATATATAAGGAGTTTTGGTGTCTCCTTTAATTTTGCAGTCCTTTATAACTAGCTTTTCTCAACAAAATTCTTCCAAGGGACTAAATTGCAATGTTAAAGATGCATGATAGGAAACAGGAGGAGAAATGGAGGGAACAAATTAGCAGTAATCATAACCTTTGATCACATACATAATTATTTCGTGTACTTTTTGATTACAGCTAATTCCAGTATTCTGCCAAAAGTCAACTTGCATTCAGAGTGTGAAATACTTTCCATTCAAAATGTATAAAGGATCTGTTGGACTCGAATTCACTTGAGAAAATTGCAGTTAACTGCAATGCAAGCAAAAAGGAGAAAAAAATTAATTTAAGCAAGGTGAGGAAAATAGGCTATGCCCTTTGTGTCTGATAGACTCCTCATACCTGAGACTGACCCTTATAAAACTATTTTACAATTTTTGTACTTCAGTAGGGTGAAGATAGATGAAAAACTGCCTATCGCTATTTTCACTGGTAAATCAGAAAGTAGATAAACTCAATGCTTGACAACAGGTCTAGTGATAAGAAGCAGACAGAAGACTGACCAAATGAAAATAATGTGAAAACTTCATTAAACTGTATCAAATTTTGACTGCACTATCAACTCTAATCTTTAGACCCTTGTCTAAGTTTGGTTTTTCAATATTGGCATTTACTAGGAAAACCTACTATGAACCTAGGCATTAAAATCATACTGCAAGTATACTCGTGTTCCTGAAATTGCAAGGCTGCAAGTAGGCCTCAGTTCTCATTTGTCAGAAAAAAATGGACTAAGGTTCTGCAAGTATGGGAATTATTTAAACTGTAAGAAAAGTGAAAGTCAAGGAACTAGATGTTTTGTGTCTAGCAGCTGTACTCAGAGTCGAGTCTAGTCACTCTGGGGACAGGTGCCTTTAGCATCACTAGTGTGGTCAGACTCCCAGTTACCTGAAGGAGATTCCCCCCATCACCAGCACATCAGTGCCAATTCCTCTGCTTCTTCATCAATTTTGATATGACGCAGCATCACAGGAAGTAGACAAACAGTTGTCAGTGCAGATCGTGTTATACGAGGCAGAAGATTGGAGCAACACATCTTGACTGAGTTGGTCTTTAAATTTAGAGTAAATTAGTGTCTCTTTGATGCACTCATTACAGAACATAACTCTGTGGTGAGAATGGTTTGTTTATGTCTTCTTGCCTTGGCAAAACACATCCTACAGATTAAGCAGCTCTGGATTAAAAGACCCCTTGCCATATTTCATTTCATTTCATTTCATTTCCTCTTCTGTGTTTCTTGGTCTGTACTAATACTGCTTCAAATCTGTACTTCTAGTGGTTCAGTAGCAGTGAATATGACCTCAGATTTCCAAGTCTTGTGGCATGTAAACAGTATATCCTGACACAGACCAACCACTTGCATCCACCTTATACTTTGATGGGATGAAGAAACTCCTTACGGTCTTTCCTCAGCTCCAGGAAATGCTGCCAACTATGCCTTCATTGCCAGGGAGATGAGTTCATAGTGGGAGCAAATTTTGCTGCGATGCTGGGCACTTTTACCTTGTGAAGTACTCAGATTGACTACCTTTCCCTTTTCATAAGGGAACTCAAAGTGCAGTGTCAGTATGTCATGCTTAGAGGCTCGGCAATGGTGTCAGGATTGAGACTGGGAAGAATGGTGCCCAAAGAAGTTGCATGTCTGGCTCTTTTGTCTCCTGGGGTTTTTTTTGGTTTTTTTTTTTTTTTTGGCTCCTAAATGGTTGCAGAAGCAGAGATTGGCAGTGCCTATTATCCTCTTTTTTGTTGCTGATATATTGCATTATTTAAGGCAGAAGGCCCTCCCTGGTTGTGTGAATGAGACTGTGCTCTAGCCCTTGCTATGCTAAAAGACTTGGCACTGTGCATGTGGAGGCAGCTTTGCAGAAGCCTCAGAGAATAACTTCCCACCAGCAGCATCTGTGGAGATGGAAACAGCCACTGCATTAGATCCATTGAGATCTAAAGAAATGCAACAACTGGATCCTAATTAGCCATCTACACCCAAATGTTAAACATGGTAGGTTTTCACATGGTACCAAGCAGAGTCACTTGTTTGCCAGTTTATTGGACTCTTGATCTTACACTAGGCACTGGTGACGCCACATTAAATTAACTAACCCTTGAATTAATGCCAGGGAACCTTGACAGGAGACAGAACATTATTGTCCATTCTATTAAGATATTAGAAATGTCTTGGAATGGCTTAGGGCTTTCCCTGGCTTTTTCCCAAAAAACTGCCAAGCAGCTTGGGTTTTAACACAAGCAAGATAGAGTTCTTCAACATTTTGGTTGTAAACATCTTATTTTGCTGGATAAAACAGTGTGGCTTTTGGCCATTTTATAACAGTTGTCTTCAGGGCCAAAGAATGGTACCAAGCATATTTACTATTGTCGCTGTTTCCCATAGAATGAGGAGAAAAGACTCTAAATTCCAGAAAATCAGAAGGCCTTTATTTTCTACAAGCCATCCCTTTTTATAGAGTCTTTTGCTAAGAGCTACTGGATTGGTTAAATGACACAACACCTCTCTACCACCATTGGATGAGATAGAGAGAGCATATTTTGAAAACACACACAAGAAAATAACAAACTAAAGTGAAAACCAGCACCTGTTATTTTGAGAACAAGAGATGCTTACAAAACCTCTATCAATCTTTTCCTGAGAACATGAAATGCCTACAGAACTGTTCTCTTTGAAGGCAAACTGTTTTTCCTTGGGAAAATTCAGGCCTGGTGCTGGATCTCTCGAAGATTCACCAAATGTCAGCCTCACCTACTATGATTTCAGATGAAATTAAATGTGGGAGTCTAGCAAAAATAGCAAGTCCCTGATCAGTCCTAATGGTGTTTGCCCTTCTGAGGTCAACTGGTTAAATTTTGAGAGAAGAAAGAAACGACAAGCATAATGAACTGAGAATCTGACCTGATGTCCTTGTGTAATAAGCCCTACACAGCCAGCCCTCCTCCTCTGCAGGCTGGAGGCATTTGTGAATGAATTAAGGCTTTCATGTTTCTTCAGGTGTTGCTGCTACAACCTCACCATGTAGAGGTAAGTCCAGCACACCTTCAGGATGTACAGTTTGCTGTAACACAGCTGTACAAGTGCACTTTGCCTTCTTAATTTTGGAATAGTCCTGCTCTGCGGTGTCCTGAGCCAGCTCTGTTGCTAGGTTAACGGGAAATTTTCCAGCTGCAAAATTATGAATATGTTCTTCTTATTCACAAGTTCCCTGATTCCTTTTGCACCTCATGCTGCTCCATTCTGAGCGTCTGGCCTGGTGACAGAACAACTAGTCAAGAAATGAGGATGCCAGCATGTCTCAGTGCTGAGGAATTTTGTCTACGCACTGTGAGCCATGATGGGCTATTACAACCTCCTGGGATGCCTTTGTAGAGGTATCAGGTTGTGTTCAAACTGATGAGCCTGAGTCCATTCTACCTGCAAGGACAGAGAGAGTAGGTACAGAAGTGAATGAGAAAAGAGTCTGTGTGTGTACATCAAAATGCACAGTACTCTTTACAGCAATGTGAAAAAGTGGATGCTATTCAATGAAATGTTTCTTTCAACTGAAATGGACAAGAATATTAAAATATGCAATTTGGCCCTGCGTCTCAGTAATGGATGTGAAATTGAATAACAAGCCAACTTTTCTACTCTCTGTAGATCAATAAATTTCCAGGGACATATTAAAAAGGTATATAAACATGCCTATGTTTCAATTTTGCTTTATTCAGTTACATTCCAATCAATTACATATTCTATTTTGTAGGAATACAATTTATAATCCTTATATTTGGTGATACTGGGAGCTTGTCTTCTTCAGAATACTTGAGAAACAAAAGCCACAAAAAATCCAAGTATTCATAATCCTTCTGAGAAAGATATAAAAGATGTAGCTTGCTGGAAGAAGTTTGTGCAGCTTGTTGCATATGGATCCAAAGAAAAATGGGTTTTAGTTAAGTGCTGAGATAAAACCAAAATGACAAGTGCTAAAATGTCTTTGTTTTTGAGTGAATGTAGTGCTGCATTGGACATGAATTGGACTGAACGAAGAGAAATTTGTAACTTTTAGCCTTTGAAAACTGTCATTTAACAGTAAATGCACAAAGATGTACTAACAATTTAGAAATGCACAGTCTTTCTCAGTGTTTTTGCCATGCAGTTTGTATGTAAAAGTATGTGTTTTCCCTGCTTTTGCTGATATTTCCAGCAATGTGCGTCATTCAGAGATGTACTCCATGTACTCTAGAGATCAGTAGTTACACTTTGCTTTCAGTGTTATCTCATCCAATATCTTAAATGGTCAGGAAAAATAAATCTTTTTTTTTCATCAAATGTGTTGTTTCATTCTGTTTTTTTCCCAAGTTTATATTCACATTTGTAGCAAAGATTAAAAATAAAAGCAATGAAAGAAAGTGCCACAGCTCCCAGTAAACAATCACTTCATTACTGGGAGTGGTCATTACTACAGAGCTGATGATTTGCAGTGGTGTCACACACTGCAGTGGTGAAGAAAAACTTTTCTTGTCCCTTCTGTGCTCAGGCTCTCCCCAGTAGCTCTATAGCCCCACATATCTTTTGCAGGCTACATACAATATGAATTTCCATTCCCCTGCCACCTCTCACTTTGCCATTTAATTCTTCATCAGTACCTCAACTCCTCTTGTTTTTGATTGGTGAGTCCTGCATTCCTGCTGAGCTGTTTGGCTTGGAGGAATATTTGAAGAGTAAAACAAATGAATGGAAATGATGGCACTGGTCCTTGGAAGCATCTAACAAACTAAACAGGTTTTGAGAAGTAATTTTTGCATACCAAAGTTTTTCTACTTCACATAATGGAACTATGAAATTTCTTTAATGTAAGCCTCTTTTATAGACTCCTTTCAAAATTTGACAGAATAGGTATGCAAAACAATTTCTGTGATACTGTGATTTATGAAAAGGTGCAAAATCTGCTTTTCCAGAGGCTTGTGGGGAGAGAATATTCAACCCTCATGTGCCAAAATGGTACCTTTCTGCACATGCATTTGGAAAGTTGCTTTCACTCAAATTATTCACATCTCTCTAAACATTGTCAGAGTACTCATATAATCATAGACAGGACACAGCCCTGAAGCAACACTGTAGAATTTCTAATGCCACAGTACTCTTACAGAAGTGGCAAGGAAAAGTAAAAAAATTGTCATAAAAGTTTGTGGAAGAAAACACCCAAAACAAGTCTCCAGAAAGACTGGCACCAGGCTCACAGATGTTCCAAGAAGTGAAAGAATAGCTAAGTTTATTAGATAAACTTTTTTTAGTGAATAATTAACAGGTCAGCTTCAAAGTGTAACTCAATATAGACTGTTTGTTTTTCTTTTTGTGACAGTAACATTTTGCTTTTAATGTCCATAAAGGGTTATATCAGGTAATCCTGGCAGAATAAGGTGGGAGATCGATCCATCCAATCAGTCATATAAATATAATTTTTAATCTCAAGTTACTTTCTGATAAGTATCCATGTTTCATGGGATCACAAATAATTCAGTGCTGTGTCCATTTAATAGTTATGCATATACAAATGTTATATTAATACTGTTGTTAAAGTCACAGTGTTAGCTTTTGTAAATACATTTTTACAAAATAGGGGATTATGTACTATTTATTTCATAGGGCCCTTGCCTCTTTTTGCATAAGCCATGGATATGAACTGAGTTTATTATATTCAAGAGACTATAGTATGTATTCAACAGGACTACTTCCATGTTCATGGCAGAATTTGAGTAGTGATGCAGCCAAGGCTTCCAGGGAGAAAATAAGTCAGTGGGTAAGGCAATTGAATGCTGTCTTGAATGTTAAATTGTAACCTTGCCCCTGAGTTTGTAATTGATTCTATGTGAGTTACTTAATCATAGGTGGCCACTAACTAAGTTTTTCAATGTCTGACTGAGAATCTGTATTTATCAACACACTGAGTACTTAAATCTGGATCTGAAGTAAATGACAGCTATAAGTGGGTAAATGAAGAATGGCATGAAGTAGTAATAAAAAAATAAAGTCCTAAACTGCTCTTGTATGAGACATATAGGATAATTTTATCTTAGCTCCTTTGGATCTCAGATTTCCCTCTGGTTAGCTGAAAATAATAGCATGTCTTGGTTTTGTAGTAGTACTTTAAAATAATTATGCCAGTATTTTAGAAACAGTCTGCTAGAATGACCATGCAAAAACCCCCAAAAAACCAAAAAAAAACCCAACAAAACAAAACAAACCAAACCACTAACCCCCCCAAACAAAACAAAACAAAACAAAAACCCACAAAACCCCACAAACAAAAAAAAAACCAAACAAAACAAAACCAAAAAACACTGGCAAAACCTGCAATTCTGTATTCTTACTAGAAGAAAATACAATAGATAGGACATTATGACAGATTGAGTGAAACTGTGGGAAATTTCTCATTAAATAAGCCCTTTCTATTCCAGTGCATTAAACAGGGCTCCAAACCAAAAGTGGTAAATGACCATGTATAGTAAATGATAAAGCCAAATTATACACATGCAGCAGTGAAGCAACTGAAAATCTTACAGACCTGGTGTTCCCCAGCTCCTGAATGTTTTCGCATGGGTCTGAAATGGGTGGGTGTTTGTGAGGTTTGCAAGAGAGATACTCATGTCTGTTTCCTCGTGAAATACAAAGTCTATACCATGGGCATGTTAGAGCCTAAACAGCTTTTCTGACAATGTTCTTGACAAACCAGTGAGTATATTAAAACAGGATTTTAAAGCTGAATGACAAAAGCAGATACAATAAATGATAATGTTACTAGCTCTGTCTAGCACACAGTGCTATCATTACAAATGCCCACCCTCACAGCCCAAGCTGTGAAATGGTCTTCCATTTCCTATGGCTCTTTGGGAAGAAGCTTCCTCTCTTTCAGGAATGGATCTGACAATTCAACAGAGTGCTCAGTGTGAGGGCATTTATGGTGACAAAAACAAATGGGGTGTTGCAGAAGTTTATTGCCCTCAAATGGAACAAGACTGAAGATGTAAATTGATTACTAAGGCAGGAAACGAGGTGACTGATACACTGAAGTAACACCTAATAGTATTAACAAGCTAATATATTTAGGTATCCATAAACAAGAAGCTGCAACAGTGAGTACTACTACTCTTACCATGCTTTTTTACATGACAGAATAAATGTATGGGGTAACTGGTGGTAGTGCTTGGTATGAACTCATCTGAAAAGAATTTCCTGTGTCTATCTTGCAGATTTCTCGGTGATGAGCCTTCAATCTTTGCTCAGGAGAGACCACCACATTGTCAATACTCTGACAGCACATCAGTAAAAAGGCCTATGAAAATACACTCTGCTTGCCTGTTACAAATTCTGTGTGGGTATTGCTTTAGAGGCAGTTTCCCTGCAGTGTGGTTTACACTCTTATAAATATGCTAGGAGCTATTATGAGCTATGTCCTTATCATTTGAGATAGAATGCACTATTCAAGCAGATGTGACAGTAACATGGTATCACACATACTTCACCTCTGTGTTCTTACCCACAGCTCCTGCTAGGAAAAAAAAAGGACAAAAAGTTTTGTCGTGGAGCAGAAGCAAACCAAATAGCCAAAGCTGTTTTTGTTTGTTATTTTTCCCCTTGACAATTCTGAAAGCTGAGGACACACACTGTTGAACTGGTTTGCCATGCAATATGATTATAACAATGAGAAAGAGCTGTGCATTTATCTTGGGAAAGTAAAAGTAGTTTTGCAATCTATCATTGACTTTATTCTAATTTTACCAAGACTACACGATCACTAGTTTTACTCATTACCGTGAAAGTGGAGGTAATTCATTTGGCTTCACTAAAGAAATTAGTGTATATGCATAGACATCTTCGCGTCTCTGAACAAAAATCTTTACCCAAACAGGCACATTTCTGCTGCACCCCGCTCTTCCCAGTCCCCACAGGGAAGAGAATAGCTAACGCAGCAGCTCCTAGTCCCGCCCGAGGCACTCCAGCGAGCGCTTGGGACGACAGGCAGGAGCAGGGACCGAGGGGGCCGCTGCGGGGACGCGGGAATCGCCGCGGACTGTCCCGGGCCGACCCGGGCGGGTGCAGGGCGGCGGCGGCCGAGGGCTCCTTCCCCTCCCGTCACCTCACTCCCGTCCCGCCTGTGCCACCGCCCCCGGGCGGGGGGAGCCGCCTGCCGCCTCCCATAAAGGGCGGCCGGGGCCCGGCGGCGCTCGCTGCGGAGCGGGGCCCCTCTCTGCCTCTGGACGGCCGCTCTCCCTCCCTGGGACACGCAGGTGAGCCGCAGAGGCGGGGAGGCGGCCGGGCGCGCCCCTTCCCCCGGCACAGCGCATCCCTTCCCCCGGCACAGCGCATCCCTTCCCCCGGCACAGCGCGTCCTTTCTCCCGCAGGCTCCTCCCGGAGAAAGCCGGAATCCTCGTCGAATCGCTGCCATGGCCTCCGTCCCGTCCGCCGGCTGCCTCCTGGCCAAGAACCAGTACTACAGGAGTGAGTGCTCGGCGGGGCCGGGAGCTGCGTCTTGTCCCCAAACACACCCCCGCCCTTCTCTCCCCTCTTCCTTTCTCTCTGCCTGGGGAGTGCCTCTGGAGGAGGGAGGCTGAGCCCCCCGAGCCTCTCCTGAGAAAGTGGCACTCAGGAAAAGTGTCAGAAAGTGTTTCAGGTCATGTCAGGATGAGCTGGAGGCAAAGAGTTGTCTTTGCCTAAATAGCTTTTAATTTCTTGGAGAGTTTTTCATATCACATAATGACCATCTGCTTCTGGCTATTAATCTACCTTTTTAAAAATTACTCTATTTAGAATTTTTTATTAGGGTTGTCATATACATATATATACATGTATTTTTTATTTAATTATAAAACATGACCTGGAAAAAGTGCTAGCCTAGTGAGTCATGGTTTCTACCTGTACTTCCTAATTACTTTAACTTGCAAATTTAGGCACAATACAAATCAATTCATATTTTTGTTTCTAAATATGTGAAATAATCACTGCTTTGAGAGTACATGTGGTGTTTTAGGATTCCTAGGTCCAGGATGGACACTAGTGTGTGTAGTATTTAGCTGTGTCACAAGGGAAAGCAGAGAAATTGGATTGTTGTGGACTTGAATGTTCAAGGATGTACTTGCTTGTCTTGATAGCAGTGTGGCCATGGTCTTAAGCTTTGTCAGTGATTTCAGTGAAAGTTATGTAGACAGATCTCAGCATGCTTTTAAGGGAAGTGTGGGTAGAGTGAGAGAAAAACTGATATAAAAGTTCTTAGGAAACTACTGTAGTAGAACAGTGTACATAATATAGAAGTTACACTTTTTAGCTCAGTGAAATTGTTTCCTCTGAGGTAGTCTGGAAAATTCCTGACATATAGAGAGTGCACTCTCAGAGCATTTTTTTTTCATTACATGTGTCTCTGTTTTCCACGAACAGCAAGACTGAACTCGGAATCCAGCGTTTCTTCCAGCTCCTCCTGCTGTTTGGATGCTGTGAACATCACAGACCAGGACAAAGCATTGCATGGTATTGTTCCCTTCTTTGAAACACTTCTCAGTTTTTCCTGTTATTCATCCGGTGTCTAATGTTGTGGGCTTTTCTCTTTTTGCAGGGTTACCAGAGTTAATTGATAAATGTTGGTGGATAAAAAGCTTCTTCCATAGTGAACCCTCTCCACCAAGTGTTGGCAGAAAAACACTCTCAGCAAGCAGGTGAATGCTGTTTTTAAAATGGAGGGGATAACTTACTTGCTCTGCTTTCCTTTTGGTAACAGTGTTAGTAAACAGGTCATAATCAGCTAAAACTGTCCGGTGGGGTGCAATGCTGGTTTGATGATTTAAGTAAGATAGACATCAAGTGTAATGCTATACAACCTTTCCATGTTTTCATTTTAACAAATGAACTCATATGCTACTTCACATTATGCAGGCGGTAGAGCCTATCACTCTTTCACACTTATGGTGATGTTTATTTAATCATCTATCTGTAGAACTTGCACAACAATTTATACAGTTTGGCCATTTTACTTTATGTTAAAAAGCTTATATGAATGCATTCAAAAATATTTAGGCAGATAAATAAATATATTTGAGATAAATGCAGTGAAAGTTATATTTATAAGCTTTTATATATATTTCTGCAGTACCAACAGTTGAAAAGGACAGCGTGATGGCTTTTCTGACTGAGATGCTACATACAGACTTGTTTTTCCAAGAGGCTTGGGATCTTCCTAATGTCTGGGTTCAGCTGCAAGAAGAAAACAAAACCTTTAGGAGAGTGGAAAAGTGTATTTTCAAAATATTTGTCAGTAGCTAAAATGATATTGCCTAATGGACATATCCATGGCCTACCGTGTTCTTTCCAGATTTCCATAATTTGTGATGTCTCTCTAATGAAAGTTTCCAGGACTAAACATCCTGATGACTTACTTGAATAATTAGAGAAAAGTGACAGTAAAAATAAGACATCATAGGTTTAGCAGGGAGGTGTGTATTGAATGACTATGTAATAGGTGATTCAGTTAAGCTGCCCTTAAGATACCAGCTCTATAGGCAGTCACACTGATGTAAACAAGATTCAGATCTATAATCCAGAGTAGGACTGCTGTGTGGCATGTCTTTTATCCAATATTTGTGTACCAGTTACAGGGTGTAAGTTTACAAAAACGCTTGTCAATAGCTTTGCTTTTGGAAAGCCCAATTACATGAACTAGCAATAATCAGTTTGGTTTCTTTGCTTAAGCAGTGTTCATAGATTCCAACTTCAAATACCCAGGTACCACATTCATACCTACCTATGTATGCTGGTATTTGAGGACAGAATAGAGGAGATGCACAAGAAACCAGTAATCCTAATGGAAACTGACCTCTTCCAAGGAGAAGAGCAACCTTAATCAGAGTTGATCCTTCTAGCTTGTTTTAGATTTCTTCTGCCTGCTTTGCTGTGGCTTAAAGATCTACTTGTTCCTAAGTGATTAATTCTATCAATATTCTTCTGTCTGTCAGATTAGTTATGAGGGCTAGATCTGGCAAAGGATTCCACTCAAAGTAGTCACATTATTCTTGTTATCCAAGTGTACTTTTGTCATGCTCTTGAACATAACATTGCAATGCTGAAGACTAAATGGAGCTAATTAGTATAACGATTGTTTATTCTACTGGGCATGACTGAAATGCATCAAGGATTGTGGAAAATGACAAGTATTTGGCTGGATGATAACATTTGTGACGAGTATCTATGCAACTTTTTGATGTACTATCATTAAATCTGCTGGATATGTGTCCATCATTGGCTGAAATAACAGTAGCAAACATTAATGTGGGCAACATCTTTTGATTATGGGCTAATGGTTGTCACAGTTATGCATAACTCCAAGGTGTATCAAGTGGCTGCTTCAGGGAGTTTACAGCCCTTGTGGAGGCAATAAATGCATGGTAGATGACAACAGAAAAGAGCACAATTCTGAAAACATGATTTCAAGGGTCTTTAAATTGACTTGTCTTACTTTACTCCTATTGTATAGTTTCATCTTTGTCTGTTCTCTGAGTGTACCTTTTTTATACTAAGATTTTTTTATTAATAAAGATTTAATCTATATTTTGTCTGACATATTTTTGGCCTCCAAAAGCAAACTGGTGTTCCATGTTGCCTGTGGTGGAGTTGCTGTATGGATTTGGGTTTTCTTTTTAGAATGTGTATTTATTTTTCTTTTTTAAAACAAGGTGTTTGAAAAATTTAAAACCCCCTCAAAAGTCTATGTTGTATGTGCATCACATTCTTCCTTTAGTCATTTTAAGGTCTGGTGTGACTTGGGAAAGGAGTGCAAGCTAGGAAAAAGCCCCTACACCTTTTTCTATAAAACCATGTTGTAAATGAAGAGAGAAAGACAATGCCATAGTTGCAAGAAGGCGACTGTGACTCTCTTTGAAGGTGCTTGAAATCACAGATGAAAGAGGTGCTGTAGCCTTATTATTATTACACATGTGAAATACCAGATTCAGGAAACACTGTGGAGAAGAAGTGACAAGTTTCCATATTACTCACTGAGCTTAAACTGCTTCTGTCCTTACAGAGCCAAAACTGGGGGTGCAGAACAGGCTTAAAGAGCTGATAAGCTGTTAAAACCCACAACACCCCCCTGTACCAAAACACGGTTATTTTTCAGGGAGTGGTGAGGGGAGGAAGGCTGCATGTTGTTTGCTTTCATCTGTTTAGGCCCTATGAACAACTGGTTTTTGTAGTGGCATCAACGTGATAGAAATCTCTGCGCTAGAGAGGTGTCCTCATGCCATCCACATCCTCTGCTACTGTGATCAGCTCAGCATTTGGGCAGCACCCCTGCCAACTCGTGGTGATTTCTGCCAGCTCTTCGAAGTATGCAATGAGCCAGCTCCATTAATTAATATCTAATGTTGCTATAAGAAACTCCTGAGAGGATATGGGTAAACAGGACACAAAAGTGCTTGCAAACAAAGGGCTGCAGTTTTTTATGTCTCAGTAATAGGGAAATGTTGGTTTTCTTGATTTAAAGGCCAATTCAATGCACCTTTGAGAGGAGGAGAAAGCCAAAATTTAATTGATTTAAAGAGAAGCTGAGATAAACAGGAAGAGGAAGCTATATTATATAGATTAAACATTGCTTAGAATAAGGAAAACAGTATGATTTCATGTGCCAGCCTGGGCAAGACAGGTACAAATGTTTGATCAATGATTAATTGTAATAGAAAAGAAATGCTTTTTTGCTTTTTGCTATTATGAGGTCTATAAGTAGAGATCTATTTTAAATTAACCTTTATATTGTTATCCATCTGGAAAAAGGTAAGTATTAGACACAAGAATTGTGCCAGCATGTAAATATGAAGTTAGATCCAGCTATCAAAACCAAATTAGGAATGGAGAGCTGGCCTTGAGAAATATTTTTTTTTCTTTACCTTAAGCATATGTAGAGCAATGATACTTAATAACAGACTTCCATTTCTTTCCTAAAAGGAAATTTATATCATAGTGTCCTGGTCCTAGTAGTATCCTATTTAAAAGTTAAAATAGAAGAAAATTCTTGTACCATTTGTTTTGGTTCAAGAAGGATGAAATCTGCGTGTTCTGCATATTTAGAGAGAAATTCATAATAATGGATTTTTTTCCCCACTTCTTGTTATTTGGAAGAAATACTGTAAAGTTACATTTCTTTCCTAGAGTTTTCTTGCTTGTATGTGAGGTAAGAAATACTGCTTATTTTAGATGGACAATAGTGAGAATTAGAGACTGTAGCTATTGCAGTGAAAAGGGATTTTTTTGGTAAACTTGCTTTTTCTGCAGAAACAAGAATGATAAATGAACCAAGGTAAATGCGACAAGTTTTCAATATAAGAATGAAGAGAAAATCTAGCAACAAATCAAACTAATTTTGAGTTCTTAGGAGTAAGTACTATCCTTGTAATTTTTTTGTTAGGGTTGCTTTTCTTTGTGATACTACAACATCTTGATATTTGAAAAAAATTGCAAATCCCTCTTCATTTTTTTTCATGATCTTAAATAATAGTTCATTATTTCTTCTTGAAAGAAGGCTCTCTGTTATTGTCACTTCTCAACTCTTCTATGAAGGAAAACCCAAGCAGGGTTTACTGAGACAATTCTACCAGAATTAATATTGTTTGCAAAACATTTCTTGGGTTATTGCACATACAACTGGTGACTGAAGATTTTGACCATGGCCATGTTCATTGCTCTGTCTGACTATTCACTGATGGAGGGATTCTGTCAGATTTCTTTTGTCATGCACTCTGTCATATGCCATTCTTACTGTTCTGGCAAGATGTGAAATATTCTTTTAGTAATCACTGGCAGAGAGGTTTTTGTGATAGAGAGAAACTGTTGCTACTAAGGAAGAGAATCAGATCAGTGTTTTGGGAGGGAGTTGTGGAAAACATTTTTATTTCTTTTTTTTCCAGTTTCATCCCTCTCAGAAACTGTGGGGAATGAAATTGTTGTTTCCCAGCCCTATGAAAAAAGAGAAGATTCAGGTCTCACTTACAGTACTTGATGGTATGTTCAGAGACACTCTATTGACTTTTTCTCAAAAATAAAATTATAAAAGTGCTTGTAGTCAAAATGACAGAACATGATCTGGACAGAGAAATAATGTTAGAGCAGCTCATAAAAGGAACAAAAAAGAGCCTTTATACTCAAAAAGTTGCTTTTCTTAGCTATGTCAACCACTGTGTCTCCTTCAAACTCAACCATCTTTGGCATCAACAAAATTAGTTTTCATTTTTACCTGTAATACAGATGACATAATCTCACTTGTTTAGTTGAGGTAAGACCACTGGGTGCAAGATAAAACTGTTTTGTCGTTTAGTAGAGGAGAACCAAGGTACAGATTGATGTCAGCCACCCTACGGGGATCCTCTCCAGGACAGACTGAAGCCTGGATGTCCAGGAGAAATCCAGCAATACTGGAAGTAGCTTTTCAGAAAGCTATTCAGATTTTCCTTTCCTTTCCTTTCCTTCCCTTTCCCTTTCCCTTTCCCTTTCCCTTTCCTTTCCCTTCCCGGAACTTCCCTTCCCTTTCCAGAACTTCCTTTTCCGGAACTTCCCTTTTTGTTTTCTGTTGCTCTTTTTGCAAAAAGTGAAAAATCACTTTATCCTGACTTTGAAGTAGTCAGGGATGGAGAGTCTGTAAAACAGCCCAAAAGTAAAGTAAAGTAAAATAAAATTTTTGTGGATGATCACCTTCATCTTTAAAGATCTTTCCCACTGGTTCCAACTTGAATTTCTCTGTGAACAGCAGAGCAGGTGCTAGTCAGAAATGCACAACCTAAATAACAAGTAAAGTTTTAAAGTGCTGATTCCATCTTCTCTTCAAGGATCTGTCCAAAGAGGTTGCATAATTTTGTTTAATATCCAGCTACACTGACTTCAAAAAGTATTTCAGCACTGTAGAAGTGGATCAATAGGTGGAAGCAGCTGGAGATATGCTTTTAGCTTCTGTGAGTCAAAGCTAAAAGCCAGCCTCCCAGAGTATATTTTAGACTCTAGTTTACAGCCTATTGTTAAGTGAGCCAAATGAGAAGGAAAAAGGTGATGATGCAGTATTGACACGGCATCAAAATGTTGGCCAGTTTGAAATCTTGGGTCCTGAACTGCCACCCAATTCACTTTGAACTGAAATTTAATGAGTAAATTCCTTAATATCTCAAAAATAATATGTTTAAAGAGTTCTACTTATCACAACTAAATACTTGCATGAAATAACACAAGGACTCGTGTTTTTAAAATTTAATTTTAAAAGAATTTTAATCCTCTCTTTGATAAAATGTATTGTACATTTTTTTCCATTATTACACATTATAACATTATATACAGAGTAGCTTCTTCAACTTGAAAAAAAGCCACTTTACATTTTGAATAAAATTTTGGAACCTATGAAAGATTCTTACAATGAACCTGGTTTGGATATTATATATCTTTCTAAGAACCTATAAAAGTCATGTTTCACTGTTTCATAATAGTCCAGAAGTGAAAGGATAATACTAGGGGTAAAACACACAATGAAATAAGTTCCTTTAAATAGGTGTTTTCCAAACATATTTTAAGCAGGTTAATTTAATGCTGTCATGACTCCAGCTCTGACTCACCATATACTTAAGTTCAGATGAAATCTGGAACCACCATAGCATCACACTGACAGGATGTGTTTGTTAGGGGCTACACAATTTCTGCACGGCAGTAACAGATTGAGTGGAGTATTGAATATAAGAGGCATGGTAACTGTGTGTTTTATGTAGTTATACCTTCACATTCTGTCACAATAAAATGCCTGCCTGCAAAATACAAAATCAATTTGTGAAGAAAACAAACCAAAACAAAACACTGCAACAAAAAATTCCTCCTTCTTCACATTTTGTGCTTTCCAGAGACATATTTTTCTTGATGAAATATTACTTCCTTTGTATTTTTTTCTAACATGGTTGCAAAAGACTGACAAAGAGAAATGTATTTTGCAAGTAAATTGTTGGTTCCACTGCTACTTCTACTTGGTGTTATAATTGTTGTCCTACACTAATTTTTTGCCATTACTCTTTAATGTATTTAGTGGGGAAGTGGTTTCTCTGTATGTCTGTCACTGTACTGTGAATTTAACTAATTTTTTTTTGTCTGGAGAGGGCACCTTTATAATATAAATACCTTTTAAACACCTACTCACCACTAAAATAGAGCTCCAGTAACTAAACTAGTCAGCTCAGACCTTCTGAGATAAATGTGCTTAGGCTGTAACTCTCTCATGTAAGGATTGACTTTTATTCTGCATTTTTACAACATAGCATTGGATATTAATCTTGAAAGGCATCAACTGCTTGGCATTATAAAATTATATAAGGCCTTTATGACTTATTCTGAAAATGGATGTCCCTTCACTTCCCTTTGGATGTTAAAGCATCTGCGGCATTTAAAAATACACAGAGAGCAAAAGTGCTTTTTGTAATAAATAAATGTAAACTCATTGATGGTGGATTTGAAGTAAAAAAAGACTGAAGCAACAAAAAGGATACCAAGGTGGATGGCTGTGATGGTCATTCACATCTACCTAAAATCCTAATTATACGTAAGGATCATTACAACTCAAAGACTCAGTGAGTTTGTTATCAATGCTCATTCACTCTTCTCTCCACACAAAAGTATTTTGCTGTGCCCAAGAAATAATCTAGACCATATTAGAAGCTCAGAAAGAACAGGCCCTCATATCATTTATACAGAGCCAGCTCTAAAGAAGGAAAATGGATTGAAGGAAACCACAATGTGGCTGTAAAACAGGGGGCAGGACTGCAGCACAGTCTTTTACCTCAATAAAACCTTGACTTTTAGGCTGAAAAATAGGATCCCTGAAATGTGTTGACAGGATATGTGCCTGCAGTGGCTAACGGGAGTTTTGTTCAGAGCCTGTTTTATGGGCTAATCTTCTCAGAAATTGCTTCCCTTGTTGCAGTGTTGTCCTGTCCCTCCCTCTCCCCTGCCTCCCAGGTTTATGCACGTTACACAGAAGTGGATGAATTCTTTATGGGGCACTTGGTGACAGGTTGTAGGTAAGCAAAAGCTCCTTGAGACATACCCCACGCGTGCATTTATTTCAAAATATTGTGAATTTCAGGGAAAACATAATCTTTAAAAAACATGCACTATTTCAGTGAAAGGACAGAAAATTAATGTCAAAACATTTTGACTGCTCATAACAATGACTTCTACAAGGTGTAGTGTGAGGAATAACCCAAATTTAACATTGACCTGCAAATCAGAGAGAGCAAGAATTGTACTAATCTCTGAGAAAGCAACATTAAATGCTGCAGTAAATTGTATATAGGGGCTAAATTCTCTCTTCCTTCCACTAAAGAGCACTAACAATGATTTCTCTAATTAGACCAGAGCTATGAAACAAGCAGACTGAAAGTAGGAAAGGAGAATGAATAAACCAAACCCTATCTGGCTGCAGCAGATTATCAGAAAAAAAACCTGCAGGTTTATCCGGGGTCCTGACAGAACATGACAAATATCTTGGTACAAAACCAGTGGAGGTTATTCATTATTTTACAGTAAAACAGTCAGGAGTATTTATTTATTTATCTATTTATTTATTTATTTATTCTGTAAGTCTGATTAACATTTTAGCTGTAGGGACTGGAACCTCTAATGAGCTGAAATTCTTGGGCAAATGGATGCTGAGAGATTGATGTTGTTAGCTTTTAGCTCCTGAGAATTTATATCTGAAACACAGCTATATATAATGTTATTATTTTGATATGCTTTATGCTTTCAATGCTTTTTTAGTTAGCAATAATAAAATTTATTAACTGAAGTTAATTTTTATTTCTATAATTTGCAATCTGAAGGATGACTATGCAGGATATGGAAGACTATAGGCGAGGACATATTTTTAGTAGGGTTTCAGCTATTTTAGTATCTATTTAGTTGAAGAGAGGGATGCACTTTCAGTGTGAAGAGATAAAGGACAATTTTATGGTGTCTTTTCAGGATTGAAAAGACTATACAGCTGAAAGTAAATTTCAGTTAATAAACCTCACTCCCATTTCCCCGATGTGGAGGAGTGACCTAGAAAAAGCACTGCTTACGTTTGTCTGCTGAAAGAGTGTACTACAAATACAGGACAAGGAGTTTGTCTTGCATAGATCCTTATTTCCAAGAAATCCAAGTGCCTCTAGTCTTACATAAGTCACCTAGGACACTACAGCTGAATTACTGTGCTGTGACTTGCTTAACACTGTTCTATTATTAGTTAGAAAGTCAATTCAACATTTATTTCAAGTGTATGAGGGAGAAGCAACTGCATGAATAGATAATAGAGAAGGCATACATTGTCTGAATGCATTAGTTTAAAAAAGTGTTCTTAAATTACTGTTTTATTGAAAGTGTGCATTTGAAGATCCTCGATTATTCCATTTGCAAGTCAACACATTATGTGCATTACACTTGTATTAAATTATTATGCCTCGGCTAAATAAAGGCCCTCATCCCTGGTGCTTCACTTTTATGAGCCTCCTACATTAATGTGTGTAAAGGCACATGGGAGTGAAGGAGAGAAAGAATTCTTTGTACTTTCAATGTTTATTGAACCACAGTTTTTGGGTCATCTTAAAGAGTAGGCACAATTTGAGCAGCAAAAACATCAGCAAAATCTCTCATTTGAGAATTTTCTTTTGAGACTTGCCAAGATTTCCTTTATTATTGTCTAATTATTCCTGCTTTCTTACAAAACATGAAATGAGGACACAAAGAGTTCTCAATTTGTGGGCCAGTGAGTGGCTGTTTCATGAATCGTACATTAAAAAAATCAACAGAATTCCAGATTTACAGTCAGTATTTAAAGATATGGAAAGTCAGAAATGTTTGAGAAGGGAGAAACAGGAACAGAGAAGGTGGGATAAAAATACTCTGTCTTCAGGTTTCTTCTTTTCACAGTTCTCTGCAAACTCAAGTGACTGTTTGTTATAAATTGATTGTTTCCCACATAATAACTGTTATGCTCTTGCCAGTTAAGACTCTGTCTGGGCAGGAATGGGAATAGTTAACATCAGTGATTTCTAACATATGGGGTCTAAAAGTTGGATTTAAAACCTAATATCAGTAGGTACAAACTTTTTTCTTTCAATATCAACTAAAATGTTGTTGAGAAACCTATGTAAATATCAAATAAAGCATCAATGCTATATCCTACTAAATGCAAATCCCAGTATTTCTGGAAATTATTTAGACGTTTTATACACAGGCATATGTGTCATGGTTTAACCCCAGCCAGGAATCAGGCCCCATGCAGCTGCTTGCTAACTTCCCCAACCAGCAGGATTGGGCAGAGAATGGAAGGGTAAAACGTAGAAAACTCATGGATTGATGTGGAAGGCCTCTCTCTTTCTGGGGCCTCCCAGCGTGGGGAAACCCCCTGCAAAGGGTCTATGCTAGAATTGAGAGACGAATGGGATCTTTTTTGGTCTTCAGTTTGCTGTTTATTTCTTATCTTATCAAAACTTCTCCACACCGCCTGCACCAGGCTTAGCGTGGTGAAGAATACAGCGAAAAAGGTCACAAGATGTACAGTTTCAAGGTCTTTTAAAGCCATCCTGTCCAACCAACTCTAAAAACGTATTTTATTTCTACTTCTCTGCCAATAACTAACTAACCTTCTGACACGTAACATCTGCATCGTGACTTCTCCAAACCAATCACCCAGTGTCACTAATACTACAGAAAATGGAGTAAATGAAGAAGAAGAAGAAGGCAGGGCAACACCCAAAATCCTCCATTTTGCCCTCCATTTACCCCCATACTAAAAACCTAAAAGTCTAAATTTTTCACCCAGTGATAACTACACTACAATTTAGCCTACACACTAACAGATTGTACATCATCCAAAAGCCTAGGGAGTTTTCTCCACGGACAGAGGTTAAAGGCATGGCTCTCAGGAGGACCAGGGTTTGTCAGAACAGACAGAGAAACATTCCCTGTGCCCTGGGTTCCAACAGATTGAGATAAAGGCAGTTTAATAGGGAAAGCTAAAGCAATGCACGAGCAAAGTGAAACAAGGAATTAACTCACTGCTTCCCATGGGCAGGCAGGTGTCCAGCCATCTTCAGGAGAGCAGGGCCCTATCTCACGAAATGGTGACTCGAGAAGATGAAAGCCTTCACTCCAAACATCCCTTGTTTGCCATTCCTTGTTCTTCCACCCGTGTTGTATACTGGGCATGATGCCATATGGTCTGGAATATCCCTTTGGCAGGTTTGGGTCACTTGTCTTCTCTGTCTCTTCCCCACTTCCCATGCACACCCACTTTCCTCACCAGCCTGGCAGCATGAGAAGCAGAAAAGGCCTTGGCTCTGTGCAAGCCCTGCTCAGCAATAACAAAAAACATCTCTGTATTATCAACCCTGTGTTGAGAACAGAGCACCATACCAGCCACTGTGAAGAAAGTTAACTCTACCTCAGCCAACACCAATGCAATACTCTATAATGCTCCTTAAAGAGTATAGATTGTATTTATTGAACTGCAGCCCCTCCCCCTAAAGTTATCAATACAGTGCTCAGCATTTCCATAGAAACTCTTAGCATATACTGACTTTTTTGGCTGTGTAATCATCAAACTGCATTAGCACTTTTCTTCCATATAAAATGGGTGATTCATAGACCAGTCTATTTAATTCTGTAGTTCCCCCTCTTCAGTCTCATATCACAGAATCCCAGACTAAGCTGAGTTGGAAGATAGCCATAAGGATCATTGACTCCAGCTCCCAGCCCTGCACAGCACCCTCCCCAAGAGCTACACCATGTTCCTGAGAATATTGTCCAAATGGTTCTTAAACTTTGCCAGGCTGGTGCTGGATATCAAACCACCAAAGTACCATTAACAATGGTACTTTGCCTTGTCATGGCCTGCACTAGAGAAGTTTATAATCAATGACACTGTGTATTGGTGTTTGCATTGCTGCAGGGAAAATTGTTTCTGCACATACGGTATTCTTATACAGAAGCCTTCTTTTTCCTAGCAGATGGCTACATTTTTGGAAAAAAAGCACTTTCATGCATGTTTTTGTGTGTAGACATAAACTTATATTTAGAAATTGTGATACATTCTTTAAATTTTTTGAAATATAACAGTAATATTAGACCCAGTAATTTTATATTCATTAGAATACTTGCATAAGCATTAAAATATTATTTAATTGGAGCTGAGCTTCAGACTGAAACAACATTTTATATTGTACAATTTCCCATGTGGTTGATCTTTTAAGTACCATAGTTAACGACAACTTTCACAACAACTTCTACTAACCTAGCTGAAAACATACAAAATTTATCTTCTCTTTTGCTGATAAGGTGGTATAACAAAATAATTGTATGGGTGAAGTTTCCTGGCCTGCATTATGGTCTTCACATACCCACTGGGTATTCATATTCAGAATCATGAATCCAAACTCAGTTTAGGCCGCTCTTCTACCAGATACATGTTGCTTTGGGTTTTAAAGATTGATTAAGCAAGCCTATGCATATGTCATCCTCCTTTCATATCTATCTAATCCCCTGGGGCTGAGGGATCCATCAACAAATCAAATGACCCCTCAGTAAATCAAATTAATCAGTGAGTCCAGAGGTGTTTCCAGTATTATGCATGATTGCTAAGATATGCATCAAACATTGCAGTAATATCTGCACTGCTATGTTCAGAAGGAGCAGTGATCTTAAGTCATAAGACCATAATTTGGAAAACTGCTATCTGTGTCAGAGCAATTAACATCAGCTCTGTTGGCCCAAGATTTTTTCTAGCTCTCTTTCCTGATGGTAATAGCATGTTTCTAAAGCCTCACTGCTTTCCTCAATATTTAATCTTATTTCCACTAAAATAGTGATTATGATCATAATAATAACCATAATAGAGACCTCACTTCTAGGCCACTTGAAGGGGCTGTCTCTGTAACAAAATATTTCAGGAAAGACAAGTAATCTTGGTGCAATTATGCATTTAAAGCAGGTTTTGAACTTTACATTTATGTTCTTAAAGTTATGTTTATTCCTGAGCATATAATTTGCCCTTACATTTACCAGGGACAGGTATGCCCTTCCTTCTTGTACAGTTCTCATATTTAGGACAATTCAACAAAAATAAAACTCAGTCAAGTTACAAAGTTGGTGAATTTTGCTGGAAGTCTTTTATAATGGGAGTTGCTTTTATTGGTGGGTCTAGGACCCAAGAGTTTCTTACGCTGGGTTTAAATGGCGTTCCATATCAGAAAAAGAATCAACAGGTAAAATGAATATGGAGAATAGCAGTCCCTGGAGTTCACTATAGTGTACTCATTTATATTGTTGGTGGCATAATGTATCATTACTCTTATTTTTTATATATAGGCCTTCTCCTTTTCCTTTTAGAATTAATGCAGCGGGAAGTGGGCATTTTGTTTACTGAGCCCTGGTAATTCCATAAATGGATTTCTGAGTGTGCGTGGTAACAAAAGCTGCAGGGATGATCAGTTTTTATGAAAGTACCTCACTGAGGAGCCAACGTGCCAATTTCAAATACTGCAGGTGTTATAAATGGAAGTGAGAACAGCAAGTAATTTAAATAACTTCCCATTGCCAAGCCATCTCCCACCCTAAGAGGATTCAAAAGCACATTATGCCCTAGAAAAAAGGATATTGTTTGCAAGGATATTTTTCTATACAGTAGAATTACACATTACTTCTTCAGCATTGACCAGAGGGGAGAAAAGTAGATATGTGGTATATTGGTACCCAGACATGATTTTGGTAAATAGACAAGAAGTGTTCTGTCAACAGTTGATCGTGGTCACTTATTCACGTTTTCTGCTACACACTAGGTACCAGTAATGTGCTCAAAGCTATGCAAAATGCGATTGCTGCTCCTCCTTAAGGCCAGGAGTCAAACAGCATAGATAGTAAGAAGGAAGTAGGTTTGTGATATGCCTAGAGAAAAAAAAGAAAATTGGAATGATTTTGTTTTAATTGCCTATTTCTGTATTGTTTCAATGGAAAATGCCATATAGACTTTTAAGGACAAAAATGTTTTATAACCTTTGCAGAAGATGTCACTTCTAGTAATGTCATGCCCTCATTTGTCTTGATGAGCTGAATAATGTGATTTTCAGACAGCCATCTAAATTTTCCCAGATGAGATGATAGCTGTCCAATTTACTCAAGTTTCCACTTAGTGTATGGTCTACAAATAATTTATCAATGATAATATAAATCAATTATATTTCTAATTGCCCTTTAACAAATGAAAACATACACACAAATGTCTAATTTAGTCCATATTTCCTAATTATTTATGTACTTATTCTTTTAAATGAGGATGATTTGCATGTCAAACTTCTGAATTCCAGCCTGAAAGAACACGGAACCCAACCATGGTCCATGGCATGAGAATCATGGCTAAACAAGCAATGTGCCTGATGACCACGGTTCTGGTTTGAGGCCTTATTTCACTATTTTTCTAGAACTTCTGTGGTTTTTTTTTTTCCTGGGGTCTTTATGTCAACTTTATATCAGGATTTATGGCAGTTAATTTTTGCATCTACCACTTCCTTAAGCTGTGTGAAGACATGGGAGTGAAATCTGCTCTCACTGAAATCTCAACCAAGAGCCCATGAACAGAGTTTAGGTGAGAACTAATTCTGAATTTTCCTCAGAGTTTAGGTGAGAACTCTTTATGCAAATCAAATGACTTTTGAGACAGAAAAGTCCTCTGCATTTGATGAGAGATAATTTTGCTCCAGACTTTTTTCAGCATACTAACCACACATAGTTCCATAAAATTAACATGCAATGTCTGGGTTGCCTTTAGGAACTCAATAGTCAATTTTGTAAAAGACACTTTTTAAGGTTACTTCCATTGTATTTATACATAAGCAGAGGAAATGTGATACCCTTACTCTCGGTTCCACTATGTTTTGCCCAAAGTTGTGCTGAGACACAGGTCCCTCCTGGAAGGTTTAGTGGACAGAACTGATGGTGACATAAACCAAGAATAATTTGGAAATGAATTTTTTTTAAGATAAAGCATTTTTAGGGGAATGCATTTTACCAGACTTGCATCAGTGGTAGTGTGTCAGGCCATAGACTCATGTTAAACAAAGAGGACTTGTTTTAGGGGACATTAAATACAACAGACTTCTCTGGACCTCAGTGGTTGTGAGTGAATGCCAGATGATACCACAAGAAACTAAAAAGTTAGCGGAACAGCTTCAAGTAAGCTAAAATGCCATGGCAGTGTAACAAAACAAATTGAGAAGGATTAAGCAATCTCTATTCATTTGATATTTGCAAGAAACAGTTGTCATAAAAAATTAGAAAATCGGAGGCAGCTTTTTCAGAAAACCCTTTGAAGTAGATATGGGCTTCACAGCTACCCAAAAAGGAGAGGAGTAATCTTGAAAATATATTATATACCTGTGAGGCCTCATTAAATAAGAAATATAAAAGGGAAAATGTTTGAAGAGAAAATGCCCATCTTTTTGTTAAAAATTGGATGTATCATCAATAGAACTTGGAGCAACAGTGAACCAAATCCTCTGAGAAATCATCTGAGAATTTTTCCCAAGGATAAGGAAGCCCTGAACACTAAGCGTTGATACCTTCATTTTCCCTGGAAGCCTTTCTCCCTTTCTAATTAACAGCTGAAAGAGGAGTAAGTAGATTTCTTGCCATGTACCTTTTTTCCCTAGAGAAAAATATTAGTGTCGCTAGTCATCAAACAAAAGAAAACAGGTGAAGCAGCTTATCTAAGGAGGCCTGAAACAGACAGGTCACCACATGCTCCAGCACTTAAATTTAAGAAGTGCTAACTCAGTGCTGCTGATGTTGCCACTTGTAGAACAAGAGCCACAGAGTATCTTGGAAGCCTCAGAGAAGGGCTGAAAACAGTTAGTAAAAAGCAGTGTTCATATTAACTTTCTAAAGAGGTGGTGGTCTAGCCTGACATCCAGAGAGAAAGGGGAATTGTGTGGTGGGGACACAAAGACATGACATGGGAGCAAACACTTCACCTGTCCAAGGGACAAAGCTAGTTGGTGTCACAAATCCATGTCTGTTTATGAGATTCATCTCTTAGTTAATGTTATGAGGGAAGATCTTGCTCTTCTACAGGGTAAATGCATGGAGCAACTGCATTTGAAGCAATTCTGCATTGTCATGACACACTGAAACCGGGAGTTCACTCCATGTTGCTACTGCTCATGAGAATCAGCTCATGAGAATCAACTGCGTCTAGTCTTAGGAGCCCAACGATAAAATCTTCTGAAGGGAAAATCCATCATAAAACAGTTAAGAATTAACTGCAGTTAACTGCAATATGTTCTGCTGCAGCCTGAAAATATTACCTTCCATGAAACCTCACTTGCAAGAGGAATTAAAAAGATTCTCCCCAGAAAAAGGGAGAAATCTGCCTCCGGGCAGAGAAATCTTCCATTAGGAGGCAACAGAACTGAAAAAACACCTAGAAAAAGTAGGAGATGCAATTTTATTTGTTTCTACATTGTATTGTCTTCCAAATCTGACGTTGTTGCAGAGACATTTAACCAAAGTATTTTTTAAAAGGAAAAAAAAATAATTTATTGGAATATTGGAATAGGGTAAGACTTGCATGGAGAACCAGATCTCTAAATCAGAATGGCTGGTGTCTGTCCAGTGGTGATAGTTCGATCCAGGGGATCCTCACAGTGCAGCATTCAGCTGAATCTGGAGAGAGCCTCAAATTAACATCCTGTTCTGTTCTTACAAGTCATCTGACCACCACAAGTCAGCTATGTGACCATCCCAGTGTGTGTAGAACTCATTGCTATGGATACATCCTAATTACACACAAAGCACCTCTTAGGGACGGTGACCATTTCTGCTGGAGCAGTTTCTGTTGGCTTTTACAAATGTCTCGTCTGTGCACAGTCTGACACTTCTGCAGTAGTGACACTTTGGGACATTCCACCATGGATGTTAAGCAGCACATCTAGGGGAGCAAATTGGGCCAGACACAGGGGAAGGTGCTAGGGGGCAATAGATGCAACCATTCAAAACTACCAGCTGTAGGGCTGCTGTAAACATCAACTGAATATTTAATTATGATGAGTCAGTCAAGTTTTAGGTTGGTCCATTGCCTCAAGCTGATTTATTATCTCACTTATGCACATGACTGGCTGGGGAAGACCCAAACCCCTCAAGGAACTAAGTGTGCACTGGGCATTCATATGGGCACAGCACCGGAACCCACCCACACCAAAATTATAAAATAAGAGAACATTATTTTTATACTTTGAACTCACTTGCAACTAAAATCCCATGGGCATAGTTTGAGTATTCAGAGAGATCATATTTGCAAAATTAATGATAAATATTCTGCATACACTTGTGGTAAAATTTTTCCTTCTTTTTTTTAGATATGTTTCTAGAAGTTTGACTAAGAAAAGAGAGATAAAAGGACAGTGTGTCTTGAAAGACTCGATAGGTAAAAAGACCATTAATTGAAAAAGACAAATAAATATGGGATAATTGTTCCTATTTCAATACATGGTAAATTAGTAAAAAATAAAATGACAGCAATATTGATGTATTTGGAAGATTTCAAGAGTAGGAAGAGAAGTTAGTTCAATTGAAATAGGCAATAAAAGAAAATAATTTATTCAATGAGACAAAAGAAATACAAACCCTTATATCCAGCTCCCAGCCGCTGCTGGAAATAAATGGCTTGCTCGCCTATAAAATAATTAGAGGTGGCATTAGGAATAAAGTGGGGGAAACAGCCCTGACAGGGAGGAAACTGAGGAGACAACCAACTTCCACATTTCTGGTTTATGCAAATCAGCTGCCTCCAGGAAAAAGAGATTAACTGTGGACAGTAACAATAATGATTGGTATTTGCATAGTTTTCTTTTTAGGATGAGAAAACAAAAATTGTTTAAACTCAGTGAATATGCAAGCATATCAACTGCTCTTTAACTGTGAAGCAGCTCCTCAGGGCTACATCATCATTTACTCAAGAAATAAAGAGTTACAAAAGTGGCAGAAGTAGAACAGCTGGCTTCCAGAATGTGGCTTGATGTTAGTATAGGCATGGACCATGTCTGTACCAGATCCAAAGTACAAATCACATCAGCTTGTTTATGTAGGCTAGACTACCGTTGTTGCCTCCTGGTTCCATTTCTTTAGCAGTAAAAAGTTGTATCATTTTATTTGGAATATTTCTAGTTCTGAATATGCTAGTGTTTTATTAGAGTACTGTAATTTTCAGAATGTGTAGTTCTATCATGCATCCTGAGATAAAAATTCTTTACTATCTCAAAATTATCATTTACCTTAAAAATTCTGTTTGACTTGACTAAACTTCCAGGGATCATGAATTTGACTCATACTAGTCCATGGTAACTGGTTTTAGATCGGAAGCTACTTTTCCCTCTGAAAAAGAGAGTGAAGCTGTATGCCAAAACCTCTGAAGATGCATAGACCTCTACTGTGCCCATGGAAAGTAACATTCTCAGCCTTTGCTGTCATCTGTGAAAGGACTGAAGAGGATTAAACATGCTTTAGACCTGATGCCAAATACTTGGGATCAGTGTATTTTTAAACTGTCTGCAGATGCTAAGAATAATTCTGATTAAGCCCAGGTTATGATAAAACTGGTATTTTCTATAATTGATAGTAGAGATATTTTTTAAGTTAGACTTTTTTAGGACTCCTTAAAAATTGTATGAAAGCTCTGATATAAAAAACTACCTGAAGTAACCTGGAATTAATGCTATCCCTATATGTCCAAAAGATGCTAAAACATTTATTTAGTAAAATTTTGGATGAAACAATTTTTTTTCTTTTTCTTTTTCTGGAAATTCATTTTCCTAAAGTTTTCACTGGTTAGGATTCTCAGCTCTAATATTGACACTTTCTATTATTACTTAGCTCATCTTATTCAGACAAAAAATTATACTTTAAACAAGACAAACATAACTTGATTTCTCTTTCATCCTTTCTCCAATTTCCCTTTAAATTGACTACTCAAATGATTGAAAAAATATAATCACTTCAATAAAAGAAGTTAACTTTGTTTCAGCCTTCCTTCTTTCTCTTTCATTCATTTTCTGGTTTTGGAAATTTCCAAAGGTTTTGTGTTGTTCCTAATGAGAAACAGATACCTTTCTAAAGTGCCTCTTCCTTTTGCTACTTAGACAAAAATCTGGTTTAAGAAGATACCAAATGGGTCCATCCTTGATCAGTGACTTTCCTGTGTTCAGGATGTGAAGCCAGAAATAGCTCATCATTTTATGGAAATCTGAAAATCTGAAGATTGATAAAATGTGGGGTTTTTTTTTCTAAAAACAGGTATGATGCATTTCTGCTCTCAGAAACAGGTTTTGATTTTGTTTCTCCCATATATAAGGAAGCCGAGTCCCACAAATTATTAGGATTCACACAACTACTCCTGACAATTTCACCAGAACAAGATGTGCAGGATCAGACCTTATGATTTATTCACAAGTTGCTATTTTATTGGCTTTTCTTTCTAAAGGAAATTGGAATTAGAGTCTTTACTGATAGAAATAGAAAAAAAAAAACTGATTTATTTTAAGCTAGTTTCAAACTAAGTTTTTAATTAAATGACTGCTTTTTTTCCTCACCACAATTTGCCATCTCAGGTAAGAAGCTGTGGGTACCCACATTAGAGATAATGAAGCAGATTTTAAAAACAAATCTGACTATCATTTAAATTTTGCTTATAACCCAGACTCCAGGCTTCAGTATTCTGTGCAGCCCTGAATGAAATCTCTAGATCTGAATGTCTCCACCATCTATTCTTTGTCAGAGGCTGCTACAATCAGCTGAAGCTAAAAGCAATTATTTACATAAATGAACTGAAAGAAGTTGGTTTTTCACTGGCTTTAATATCACAACATTTATTAGAGTATAAAAAAAATTGCTTGTAGAGCACTGCATGGGAATGAAAAAAAAAGAGCAGAAAATCACATTCTCAGATCTAGCAGAAGGTTTGTAATTCAAGCAGGACATAAAATTACAGACACATATATCAGAAATATACAATATAATATACTATATTATATAATAATATATTAGAAAGATATATTATATTATATTATATTATATTATAAATATGTAAGGAAGTTAACTGACTCTTGTAAGTTGTGAAGACCATCTCCTTCGAAGCATTTGGGGTTTGGGGCTTTTCCACAGTAGAGGCTTTCAAATCCCTCTTCCCCTCAGTGAACTCTTAAATTAAAGCAACAAACAAGTATTGAAACTATTTGTTATAAACTGTGCATGCTTGTTGCTATTTTTTGCCTTCAGAAACTTCTGAGACAATAATCATCACTTAATTAAGGTAGAATTTTGCACTATCACACCCTGTATGTGCACAATCACTGCACAATATTCTTCTGAAAAGAAAATATCTCACTTCTACATGCAAGTAAAAGCTTTAGAGGATTAAATAAAACAGAGCTGTTGACTTATTTAAAATCAGTGGCATCATTACTGAGCTATGAAATTACTGAATTAAAGGAAATTTAAATATACAGTGATGACTATGCATGTCTTTATTCATCTAGCCAATCATGAGTATAATGATCAGGAGCTTTTATTAGTAATCTTCTCTCCAGAAGAAGCAATCACTATTATTGGGTTTAATATAATAATATTATATTATTTAGCATAATTCCTCCACAGGTGAATGAATTAGCCATGGCAAAGTGCATGCCAGAGTGTGTATGTGTGAACATCTAGGTTGCTGAGTAGGAAGAAGCAAGAGACGACATGGAAGGGAAACTGTAGATGGGAGTGGAGAACACTCAGAGTCACGATTCCAAGGTGTAGAAAAGACAGATGCTTCCTATGGACCCTGTGGGGATGTTATTCCCTCCTGCAACACCAATGCCACTGGGATTTGCTGGACAGAGATTAAGTTTGGAGCAACCTGCAAGGTCATACTGGCTGTGAGGGATGTATGTGTTCCTAAAGCATTTTATTTTGATCTACCAATTGATCAGAAACTTGCTGTGCTCAGAAAGCTTTTCTATCTTGTGTTCCTTTTGACATATTCTCCTTAAGAAAAATAGCAGGCACGTTAATCTCAAGGCTTTGGCTGAATTTAGGTCCTGTCACAAAATATTTCACATTTTTTCCAGGATGTTATTTACCCTAATTTCAGATATACCTCTTCTGAGAGAGCCATAAATCATAGGTCCACATTTTCAGTCCTGAATACCTAAAACCACATGTCTAAAAATACGCTCTGGTCATTGATTTGCCAAATTAGAGGTCTCCTGAAGATTTTCTAGTGTTCTGTTCCTTCTTTGTTGCAGTCTACCTTTGCAATTGGAAAGCACAATTAAAATACTATTGAAGATTAAATAAAAGTAATGCCAATAATATCTCATTCTATAAATGAATGAGAAATTGTTTCTGCTGAGTACTCAGGCACTGTAATGAACTGTAGAGAAGAAATGCTTAGCTTCTCAAATGAGCTTTGGGAGCACCGGAGTATCAGCTTTTCATAACTGAATTTACCTTAAATTTATCTTAACCCATCCATGTAATTTTGTATCATGAAAGCTAAAACTGCTAGACCTTAAGGTGGAAAATGGACACTTTCTCATTATCTGCTTATGTCTCTCTTTTCACAGGCAGACAGGACAATTGTGAGACTCACAAGGGCCAGGGCATAGAGCAGGATGTCTTGGTTTAAAAAGACAGGTGTCTGCTTAGAAAGGCAGGAGTCTCCCTTGAAACAGAGAATGTAAACCCCTCTCACTCTGAATTATTATAATTTTGAAATTAAGGGGCTCTCAGGCAAAGCTATGGGAGTAGGAATAACCGTAGGAATACAGCTCTTTAATAAGAAAATTAAAAATACAAATTCAATAGTACCAAAAAAATACCACGGACAGAGTCAGAATACGACCTGACACCCTGTGGGTCAGGGTGTTGGCAGCAGTCCCATTAAATGGTGGCTGCAGTCCTCCTGGAGTGACAGGTGGGGTTCTTTTGAAGCAGTGATCCTCTAGAAGGGTGTAGTTTTCCTCTGAAGGTCCTGTGGTGGTATAGATGGGTCTGGTTGTCCTCTGGGAATCCAGTAGAGAAGAAAAGCTGCTCCTCTGGGAATCCAGTGGGAGAAGCCTGACTGTGGTGTTCCAAATGTCAGATTATACCCAGGTAGGAATGTTTGGCTCCTCCCCCTGGGTGGAGCATCTCCCAATGGGATGATGTAATTTTATCAGTCACGCAGTGACACTCAATGGCCCATTAAGAGAAGATGTCTCCCCAGAGGGAGGATTGGTTTGTGGAAGAGATAAAGAAAACTGCCCCATTACCAGAAGATAACTGCCCCTCCTCTAACAGATGGTGATAGAATACACTCCTCCAGCTGCATCTTCCAACCTAAGACACAGGAAGGGTTCAAATCCCTCATCTTTCATTTAGCTGCGAGATGACAGGTACTGCTGTCCAGCTCAGGGTGATGACTGCTGCACCCCCTCTCAGCAATTGCCGGAGTTTAAGGAAACTGTAGCATTTCAAAACTGGACTGTCAGAGGGATCCGTGGTTACTCCCTACCCTTCAGAGGAGTGTATTTTCAAATGGTCAGAATTTGAAATCCTTTGGCTTTTTATTATAAAGACTGCACTCAGCTGTTCTGGATAGGTGTTACCTGGGAAGAGCTCCTGTGCTTTTCTGCCTTTTTTTACCCATGCAGAAAAAGACACCATTTACCACTAGACACTTTAACATTCAGTCTTACCTTTAGTGAGACTACAGATTTTTGGCTGGCCTCATTAGGAGTTGCACACCCCACAGGCAAAACTGTCCTTAGGATGTGTAATGTCAAGGAGATTAAGTTTAGTCAGAACTTTCTCGTATTGCTAGAAAGTCCTGAGTGCTTTAAAATCTTAAATCTTAAAGAGCAAGTTTTCAGTTGGGTTGATGTGATGTAGGATACAGTTAGTTAAAATGGTTTCTGCTTTATATATATATTCACATGCTCATGTTCTCTTGTAGTGTTTGTTTACAAATAACCCAATCTAAATTATTAAGTTATTTGCTTCTTATTCCAGAACTATCCTTGGCAGCAGCAATCTTCTTGAATCTATCATCACCCAAAGCAGGGAAGATACTTTGTTTTTTTTCCCCCTTGTGAGAGCTAGAAAGATAAATACTGTCAAAAAAGAAAGTGTTCTCAAAATGAAATATTTACTAAGGGAAAGAAGGAGATATTCAGTAACAAGGTAGCTCTAAACAATATTTTCATGATCAAACTCCAAGGACCTAAATTTAGCTTTGCCAGTGTTGATCTGGACTGCTAAAAGACTCCTGTACTCTTTGATGGGCCAGTGTTTAAAGAAATAAACATACTGGACCAAGCTTTGTTTATTACCAAGCTTTACATTCTAATTTTAAGCTCTACCTTTGCCTTCTGTTTGAACAGTTGAACTAATGATATAGATATAATAAGATACAAGTGCTCTTATAAGTCTCATTAAATTAAAACCCTATGAATTGCTGGTTTTGTGCGTGTTTATTTCATTTAGCACCTTTTTTAAGCAGTTACTGGAATGGAGTCTTTCTAAGTAATCTAATTTTCAAGTTATTTTTCATGACTATTAAGTGCAGTTAGCAGTACAAGCACAAAACCTTGTGCCGAATTCTGAAAGAAACTATAATTGAATTGAACCTTACACATGTTTATGCAGGTGCTCAAACAGGTTTGTATATTCCTGAGAATTACCTTGATCTTGCATTCACTATTTGAACATCAATTGAGAGTATTTGCCTTTCCTCTGCTTGAAAGCATCTGCTGCTGCTGCTGTTGCTGCTGCTGCTACAGGAATGATTTAAATTTACTGTTGCTGTAACCAAACACATTTTAATATGTTAACCTAAATATTGTATGTGAGTGCTCTAAAAATGTCTTTATTCCTGTGTGTCTAAACTTAAATTTGATTTATGCTAACAGTATTACTTTCATAAAGAAATTTAATGTTCCAGTTTTATGTAGGAAGTTTTAATATCTAATTTAAACACTTGTTAGCCATTAGGCAACTAGAAGATTTTCTCTGAAACTGTGTCCTGCAAGAAAAAAGGTGATAACTTGGTTCTGTAATAATTCTAATGAGCCAAAGATTTTTGCCTTGAATACACAAAATTATAATATGTAGGCATCATTGCAAAAGAGACATTTTAGTCCATCAGAATTTGAAACCAGTACTTTCAATTTTTTTGCTTTACCACAGCAAAAAAATGGGTACCAAAAAAATTGCCATAGCCATATATATTTTCTTTAAGAATGTATTTCAGATTTCTGTTTCAGTATATACAGTGGCCCCAAGGAGCAATGCTTTAAAAGTGCCAGTAACATAACAACCTTGCATTGCATTGTAGTTAAAAACTGAGACAAAATTGGTGGGCATGGCTGCTGTTGCAATACATCTGCTCTGTTCAGCTTTACCTTCTGTTGTGAAGTCCCGTTGCTAAGGTAGTCCACAGTAAACATTTTTTAACTTGCATGTGGTGTTGACCTTTAATAAATCATTCTGGTTTTTTTAGGATTAGCAGGAGGTACATTACACCCTGTACAATACAGATCAAACCTCTAATATTTGCATTAATTTGTTCCTTCTTGGGTTTGATTATGAGACAGTTCAGGTGGATATGAATGATCAAGCCTTAAGAGAAATAGAAATAGAGCATTTCTTAGTAATAGTAAGTTACTCTGTGAAGAAGATGACTTCAGACTTGGTCAGTAGCTGAAATAGATATTCTGCATCTGAGGTGCAAGCAAAGGTGCAATGTAGTATCCTGAATCTGAGGAACTTTTTAATGTCAGCTGGAGACTATATTAAAATACACTACTTGTGGTTCCCATTTTGGTTTTGAATGCACTTTGTCCAGTAACTACTCAGGTATTCAGAAAAAATATGTCAATGGAAGCACTTTGCATACACACAGATATCTCTCAGAGAAAATGCTTTGCATTCAGATAAACAGCTGAATTAGCATATCTGCATGACAGAGAGAAGTGACAGATTGCTTTCCATAAAGCAGTTGCACAGCTTGCTCTGGCAACTCTTTGGTATGCTACAGAGGTATTGATCCAGGAGCCACATCACAATCAATCAGGCTCTCAGAGGACTGTGAAAGGATTGCAAATGCTTAAGTTAAGTAAGCACACAGTAAAAAGATGATTGAAATAAAAAGTGACTGCTTTCAGCTGCAGATACTTACTTTTTAGCTTAGCTTGCTTCAAAAAGATAATTATGTGAGCATAATAACCCTTTCAAAATACTGAGATCATAAACAAACTGGCTAACGGTGCTGCTTACTAGTAGTAATGTCAAACCATATTAGAGTAACAAAATGTGTTAAAACAAATATCATAAACCATTTCTTATTTCTAAACTTTCCTCAGAATAATAAAACTCGCCTACGCTGAAAATCAAAGTGTGAGACCATTGGCTACTAATGCAGATCATCAATAAATATGCATGTCTACCCCCCTATGTCTGCATTGCTATTTGCTCTGTGGGCACCACCTTTGTTAGTACTGTCACTTCCTCTACACAAAGAGCTCCACGTTGAGATTGCTGTAACTCACTAGAAATTGCTGATATTAACTCTGCCTCTGCCTGGTGCCAACAGTGCAGGCTTACTGTTCCTTCTTCTCTCCAACTCACATCCTCTCCCATCTTGTTTTATTATGCTGAGAGCAGGCTTGGGCATACATCTCATAATTCACAACTCCTGGCCCCACTCCTGGTATCTGGATATGGAAAAGTCAGTCTTTTATAAGTACACATAAATCTGCCTCTATTTTCCCCCCATATTAAGTCTGATTTTTGTCAAATGTGGCTAGTAGCAGTTCATAGGAAGATATTTTGCAATTTATCCTTCAACACCTGTTCATTCACACATACTTTCTCTATTACAACTTGTGATTAAGTTTTTAGTGAAAATTGGATATTTTTGTTTAATACCTTTTAGCAAAGTCTTACCTTTCAGATGCAAGTGTATAAGAAAGCAAAGGTCTGCTCTAGGTGGAATATATTTCAGATTGTAAGGAACTAGAATTTCAAGTGCTGTGTCTAGAAGACAGTTCTGTATCTAATCTATAGGCTACCCCTTCTCAGGAGATTATGCAAGATCCTTTCCTGGACATTTTTAAAGCCAGACACTGCCTGACAATGTCTTGTTGTTAACTACATTTAAAAATCCTCTAGAAAAAAACTATCAAAGATTTGATTCACCCTATTAGGTTTGTATCATCACCTGAGGTTTCTCCATCCTTCCTCTCAAGGGCAGGTCTGCAAATCAAGGCCTTCCCTAATAGTATAAAATTATTTCAACACTTACCAGAAATAATGGGAACTAAAATTCAAAGCTGCTGTGTGCAGCAGTAAACATTCATTAAATGTACATTAATATAACAGCTTCTGTGAAGTATGATAGCATATATCCCATAAGCAGATGTAAAATGAATAAAAGCAAAATGCTATTAACATGTTTGAGTGCTTAAAAGTGTTCATTGTTCAAAATCATCACGGCAGAATTACACTTGTCTTTGAATACATGATTGACTATAATCTAATGTGTGAGAGTTGTTTGTTAAAATACTTGTCTAACTTGTTAAGTGTTGCATGCAGAGATATGTACACAACAATTCCATTGACAAGATCTGCACTCCTACATGCAATTTTCCTTTGGGGTTTTAACCTAGTTCTGGTTTAGATAGCCACAACAGTTTACTCTCTAAAAATTAACATAGGAGATATGAAGAACACATTTTAAGAAGCTGGAAATTTTAGAAATGGAGGAATAGAAGGTTACTCAGATAATAAATAAAAATTTACTTCATGTCTGTGAGGTGTTTTAGACAAATTTGGGTTTAGGTATGTGACTCCCAGGAGCTTTAGCCATATGCTCAGCATTTACTGGTCAGAGTAGCTGTGCAACCATGTTTATCCCAGTAAAAGCAGTGCTTCTGTGATAAAGTGAAACTGCTGATGCTTGGAAAGGTGATAACCAAGAAGGTCTTCTGTGTAACTCAGCATCTGCAATAAATTTCAGCCAGTTCTACTAAGGTGATGGAGCTGTTATCAACCGGCATAATGTTCCATTAATTGCACAGCCCAAGAAGAAAGAAAGTATGTAGTAGCTCACTACTTGGACAGTTTCAAGAGCAAACTTTAGGAGACACAGAAGAGCTAGTCAGAAACTAGATAGAATCATTCAGACAGCTGGTCGACAGAAATTAACCCAGTGGCAGAAAAATGACATTTAATGAGCCAGTATCACCTTCCTGCCTACCAGATCATTTGACCTTCTCTAAAGACTTTGAGGTAGAGCATGATGCATTAAGTATATTGAATGGGAAAAATCCAGAAGACAAAGCAGAAAAAACCTATGCTTTATTTGCTGAAAATATGGTTGGAAGGGGAGCAGCTGTATCATTGTGACTTTTAGTGAGGTCAGTTTTTTCACCTAGGTAGTTGTAATTGGATTACCTGGAAAAGAGTTTCAAAAAATCCCTGGGAAAAGATGAAAGACCACCTGGCAATCTCTGGCAATCATTGGAGAAGTATTATAGATTAAAAAAACAAAATGAAGCAAAATCTCAAAAAATTTAAATGTGCATACTGAGAACGAAACTGTAATGAGGGTCAATATTTTGGATGGTACAGAATATGACATAGCATGTCACAATGTCTAAATCTCATTCAGCTGGAAAGTCTGGCTGTGTTTTTCCTTACAAGTAGAGCTTTTCATGTTTGAAATACAGATTTGGTGCTCAGAACCACAGAAACATTTTTTGACCCTCTGTGTGAACAAGACCCTCTGTGTGAGCAAGACAAACTAAGAAATGTGCAGTGAACCTGGGGTTAAAGGAAGCTTAAAATGGTGATCAAACTGCAGCACTTTTATGTTGTATGTCTTATTTATTAATGCTGCTAATGTTTTCTGTGACCTAACAGAAAGATTAAGGATAAAGCTTTGCCTGCAGATGTTCAAAACTTGGCCCTTGCCTTTCCCTGAGAAAGCAGAAATGCTCAGCTTCAACTCCTACTGCATGATTTTTCTCTGTGTCAGCTGACAGATCCATTTCCTTAAGCAGCTTTCCTCCCTTGGTCTTATCCCCGTTTTTAAGATCTCATATCTTCTGCTTTAAAAACACAGTTTTGCCTGCAAATGGCTGTGACTAACAGCTTTATTACAGGACTGAGCAAAAAGGGAAAAAAAAAAAAGAAAAGAAAGAAACCCCCTCAGATCAAACGTGTTTGTACTAAGTCTTATCAGCCTTACCCTCAGGGCCACTTCACACATTTACTGTGTGTTTGCAACTGAGGAAACTGTTCTTGGCAATGACCTTTTGGAATCTCTGGCACATCTGAAATGTGCAGCAGAGCATAGCATTTCTCTTTTTTCCTAATCACAAATGGTTCCTTTCACTGCTTTAATGCTTGTGGGCTCTCTCATACACGTTCTCACACTCTCTCTCACAGAGACCCCCATACACAAACACGCTCACAACACCACTAGCAAATATAGACGAGCTTCTGCAAACTTGAAAGCTATTTTCTACCTTGGAATTCACACGTAGGTACTGGAAATCTTTATCAACACTTTTGCCACCTCTAAGTTAGGACTCTTTCAGGAGAGTTCTTAAAGATGATGTCCTCTGATCTACCTGTTTTGCAGAGATGCACACCTCTGCAGTGACAGTGGCACTGAGCATTTCACTTGTGCTCTATGGTAGTGCCTCAAATATTGAGCATTCAAGAAGCAAACAGAGCCTAATAGCCTGGGAAACTGCAAATTTGTTTGTAACAGAAAGATTTTAAAGCAATATATTATGACTAAAATGTCCCTGCAGTATGGACTTCTGCTTGGAAAACGTGTAATGTGCTACTGGATTACCATTATGGTCTAAATGTGACATCACAGAAATGCTGAGATGAATCTCAAAATCTTACAAACAGAAGCTTCTCTGGTTTAATATGAGGAAGGTGGTCAGAGGAATAATGAATCGTGCTACATTGTGATCTACATTTCTGCATGAAATAATTTATTCTCTTCAAGTTTGCCGGGTAAGATAGAGGGCCAGTGAAACTGATGGGTGTAGCATTGATATTTATGACATTTAACTTATGTAGTACTTTACTTGAAATATTCCATTACTTATTGTATGGAGTCTCTCATTCTTTTTCTAGGTTATACATGGAAAATAACACTAAATATTCTGTTTAGAAAAAGAGTAGCAAAATATTTCAGGTCTTCTAAGATAGGGCTGATGTTCAGATGCGTCTCTGTGATCTATCTGGGAAACCAAAGGAATACCTGATCTTTGACCTCAGCCTCCCTGCATCACTGGAAGCAGGCTGGGGCACCCTGCCTGAGAATATCTGACCTGTACTTGTGTACACCCTGCAGCACCCTGTGCAACGTTCATTCCCCCAAAGCCTCATGCCTGCCAGGTCTTCTGGTGCCCCTCTATGCAGACATCCCTTCAAAACATGGTACATCTTTCTTTTATTTTCCTCACCTATGTTTGTGTACAGTACCCTAACCACAGTAACCAATAGTCTGGTTTTCTGTATCTTGGTGTTGATACGGGAAGGATGAGACAAACATGTTATCTTGTCACCTATTCTTTAAGAAAATTGGAGCTACTCTGACTATATTTACTCCAAATAAATTAACATTTCTTAAAATCTGAAAAGTGGGAATAAAGAAATGTATAATTTTCGTCTGACAAGAGTTTTAATTTTCAAGAGGTTTTTAACCCACTTGTGAATTAGCAAGCACTATAGCAGACACAGTCTTGAATTTCAAGCCTCCCTTTGCTATGACAGCATTTTGGTCTGTGTTGGGTGGTATTTATTTATGGAAGCTTTAGCTCCATAGGAGGCAGTTTATTTCTCATCTTCCAAGTTGCCATGGCATAAACAGGAATGACACCTGATAAGAAGTCCAGCTGTTATATTTACAGAACCTAGAAATCAGTAAGATATACCAAAGAGGGCAGAGTTAACAAAACCACTCAGACGATACCACCACTTTAGCTGAGCCCAGCTGATCCCTCACACCAGCAAACTGCTGGCTGGCAGCTCAGCTCCAGCTTTGAGGGAGCCAGCTGCCTCTCCAGGTTAGGAAAACCAGCTCATCTTCAAGTTGTGTCCCTACTGACAGTATGGTTGTAGCTGACTCTGGGCACTCACCTCTGTGACCTTGAGTCTGAAAAGAAGCAGCCACCACAGGAGGTGGAGGTGTAGGCAGTACATAGTAGGAGGAAAGTGATCCTTTTGCCAATGAATGTTTCCTCCTTTCTCGTGTGACTGTGTGCACCAGTTGGTTTGTGCCCATCTCTAATACATCATTGATAAACAGCTGTTATTTTTTTTCCTGCACGAGAATGTCAGACACTGCCTGGACTGTCAGTGCTTGCCAGTGCAGATTTGCCAACAGATCAGAGTCAAATCTTACATCTGCTTTTTATCAGTGCCCGTGAAACTGTCAGATCTGTGGGGGAGGAAGGCAGATCACATACACACCTCCAGCAGCATTAAGTGTGCTTGTATCTACAACCTAATAATACAGAAAACTGATAAGAAAAAGGAGCAGACTGTTACAACGAATGATTGACATTTTGATGAATTTGGATTGTAACACAGGCTTCAAATGCACAAATACACTAGTTAAGAGTTCTACAGCATCAAATGGAATATTAAACCTGAAATTTAGGAACAGATAGAAACTGCTTTAAATAAAACATACAAACACCTATTCACATATTCTGATTTTTTATCTTGCTAGGCAAGTACAATTTATTTAACTTATCTCTAGAAATTATTTATTGATCTTACAAAAAACCCCTACAGCTCACTTGGAGGCTGATCTTAATGGTGCTGTGTACTCATCAGAGCTCACACAATCACAATAACCAATTTCTATTAAGGAAAATAGAGAAGCTACAGGGAGAAAAGCTACAGGCAAAAGTTTTTAAATTATTCTTTATGAATGGAGGACTTGTGTTTGAAAAAAGACAATAGAAATATTTTAAAAGATAGAAATAATATGATGTAGATTGAAGACTGACTAAAAACTGATAAAGCAGAGCATGTTGTACTTTCAGGGACATAGAAACACTGTAAATAACATTAATGATTTCTAAAATGAACTGAAAATTAGGCCTTCATTCAACACAATGTTGTGGGGCTTTGGTACCTGCAGAGGACTGGAAGAATGATGGATTGAGAGAGCAGTCTTAGCCTCGCATCATAAATCTTGGAAACTTTGTGTGGCTGGGTTATAGAAACAGCACCAAGGGCAGAAAGTGAAATCCTGGTTCCTCAGATCTTTGTAACGTAGAGGACCTGAGATACAGCAGTGCACAATCTCACTTTAGCCAGGACATTGACTGGCAGTGGGCAGGAGGGTGATAACAGAAACTGCTGGAAAGATACACCTGCATATCTCTAGGGGCTCCTCTCACTGGTGTCTGGCACTGACAAGTGGATGTAGAAGCCTTTGCTGATGGTGCACATGTGCACACATGGGTGTTTTCCCTGACACAGCTGATCTCTTGCTTGGACCGTCTTAAAAGTTGAGTTTTGTGCTGTCAGCTTGTTCCGTGATTCTTTCCTACCATCCTTGGTACTAATTAGACTAATCTCCTGACATTTAGTGCTCTGCTCACTACCTCCAGAAATAATAAGATATTTTATCAGTATTTCCACGGATTCCGGAATCTCCAGGCCAGGATCTAATCTCTGGTATCTAAGTAGGCAGACATCACAGTCTAGACATTCCTGGAAATAATTACAAGGAAAAAGTAGTGAGTCTGGTGGTGTTTTGGATTAGCAATTTAAAATTGAATCCTATGTGCAATGATATAGAAAATATACAAAAATATCAGCCAATGCTTTTATAATTGGTGTTTTTAATAATTGGAGTATGAATTGGTAGTATTTCTGCCAAGGTAAAGATGCACTGAGAAGTAACACTGTTTTGGCACAACATAGCACTATTTGAGTGGTTCCATTGTGCCATTGAGAAATATAATTTGCTATTAGTCTGTTCTGTTGAATAACGACAAACAAACAAAATTGTAAAACATTAAACAACTGTAAATTCCACTTATAGTTTTGCCAGAAAATGTCTAGATGACTTCTCTTTCTTCTGTTGTATCAACTGCATGTCTCAGTTTGGAGTCATTAGCAAACTTGCCGAGTAATTTTTGCATTTGAAAATATTTGAAAATTTACTGATACCTCAGTAGCAAACATACAGGAAATCAGTGCAGGAGCAAAATCCTTTCAAATAGAAGTATATAATTCTACAGTATTATCCTCAGCATTGCTTAACACTAATATTAGCTAGGTGGAGTCCCCCCCACTGCCATCCTCTGCCTTCCCCGCTAGCCCACCTGCATGGCTGTTTTAGCTACTCACTTTACCAGGGAAATCAGAGGAATCTGTGCATGACCCCTTTGCCTTGGTGCTGCTGTGACTTTGATGCCGAGTCTGGTCAGATCTAGGAAGCTGACGATGTGATTTCATAGTTCCTTTGCAATTCTGCTGTCTCCTGGATGATGTTAGACTCTTTCCTATCTGGTTCTGCCTCAAGGTTTCTGGTCCTGGGTGGGTGAAGACCCTCCTCTCCTGGGATATGTTTCCATCCCCTCTCTGGTGACTCAGGCTCCCCATTTCAGGGCAACAGTAAATAGAAAGATTGGTACAGATTCTCTGTGAGTATAAGCTCGTGCTCATTTTTCCTTAGTAATTTTAAAATAAGTTGAACACATGGAAATTAGAATAGGTCCACAAGCAGATATTTACTGCCATAAATGACAGTTCCATATTTGGGTTCATTTGCCATCTGTAACAGAAATATTACAGAGGAAACATGGTAGTTACAAAAAAAAGAAGACATAAAAATATCAATTTTATGTATCTTATACCAGATTCTCTATCTTTCTTTCCACCACTGCTTATCTCACTCTACACACACAGAAACTGGAAAACTGGAAAAAGTCTATTTCAATATGTCAACGAAGCTAATATGTGTTTTATTGTGAAAAAGGTCTGCTTTTTCTCTAAAACAAATCCTATTCTGTTAGAATGTAGAAATTTTCATATTTATGAAATTAAACATTTTTCTGTTGGATTGACTCCATCAGAAGAGAGAGGGAATGCAGGAGGATAAGGAAACCGATCACCAGTTTTAATAATTTAAAGGGAAAAAATAAAAGCAAGCCTGAATGATGTCAAGGATGTTGTAACAGAACTGAAAATTATTAATTATGCAAAAGGTTAATTAGGCATTTTGGTGTTACATCTGAATAGTAGCAACAAGTCAAGAGTAGAAATAAGTAAAAGAAAGTAATGCAGCCAAATGGGAATATACTTAAGAGTCCTTCTGTAGGTCTGTTCCAACTGTAAGACTTCATGAGGATCTACATAAAGAAATTTTATTTGTGCTTTTTTTGTACAAGTGTGGAAAAGGAGACAGAGAGAAACAGAACTTGTACTGACTCCTCATCGTTTATAAACAAAATTTATCACAATGTAGTTTAATTTCCTGTGTATCTGAGCCTCAATGGAGGAAGCTATCCCTGTTCAGAATACTGAAATATATGACCATCCTCCCACGGATTTCAGTCCACCCTTATTAACAGGTAATATGTATCTCAAGACAAAGATCTTTGTCTTATGAGACAGATGAAAGTATAGGGTTAAGTTTTTCCTGAATCAGAGCTAGAACTACACGAATATAATTTAGGTTAGTACTCCAGAATTCATCCAGTTGAATTCCCTGCTCAAAACAGGTCTCATTAAATCAAGGTCATCCCACACTTATAGTAGAAAGCAAGCAAAGCTCCTAATATTTGATTAGAATTTCCCATACTCTAACTTGTGTCAATTGTCCTATTCCCATGCACTTCTAAGAAGACTCTGCCTTTATCTTATACTCTTATCAAAAATTATTTTATAAAACAATAGGTCTCAAATTAGTCCTTATAGTCCTATTATAGTCCTGTATTCCCAGTTGAGAAAATGGGCACTCAAACTTGAAGGAATTAAAAAATTTGTTTTGTTTTGAGCAGCAAGTTACTTGTGGTAGAAGGAAATATATAAGATGGTAATGCCTTATAGTCCTCATCTGTGATGTGGTGGTTTAAAGCATGTTCTCACCAAGAGCTAAAACATGCTGGAGCTTGCAACTGCTGTTTTGATAAAAGATTTTTCCTCTTATTTTACCATTAATATAATTACTGTTTTCCATTAACAGTTCTCTAACTAATGAAAGCCTTAATGATTTCACAAAAACTAATATGGCACGAATTGCAAAGCAGCCCACACAAAATGGGAGATCTAATGCTGAGCTTTAAAAGAATTGTTGCTTTTGTGGGTAATATGGAAAAATTCTGCATGCACTGTGCACACCTTCAGGCTCAGAAATGCTGTTTCTTTGCAGGCCAGATTTACCAGCCTGCAACAGAAATGTCTGGAAGGAAAAAAGGATTGCAACATATCAAAAATTAAGCTCATGTTTATTCCAGGACTATGCTGCAGGCAGTTTTGCCTGGTTTAGATAATATTAAAAATCTCATGGTTCCTGGCTATTAAACTGGTTCTTAAATGTGACCTGTCAAGCTGTACTCTCTGCTGCCACTTTCTCAGAAGGCCTCACACTGCTCACGTTCATGATCCTCCTGCACCCAGTGTTTTTGTTTTGCATCTGAAAGTCAGTGTTGCTGTAGAAATCTGTCCAGCATGCAGCGCACAGAGTTGATGGCTGAAATGTTATTTGTACCCTCTAGATATGATTTTTTCAGAGCAGTACTATAATTTGAAAGAAAAGGTTAATTACTAATTACAGATTATTTAGTGTGTAGTTGTACATGACAATAACTGTCAACACAAGCTGTAAAGGTCTGTGACTGGTTCAAATACCAATGAAATAGGGTTTTACTATAAATACTACCCACAACTTCTGCATCCAGAAAAGGCAATGCAAGCACAGTCACCTATCCCTACAGATGAGTGTAATCTCTGCTCTGGAATGATCTACTGAAAATGTAAACACTTTCTGTAGAAGAATCTGATATGCTCCTTTTCATTTTGGATCTCTATTCTATTTGGGTTAATTTTGTAAGATAGAAGTCTGTTGCTAGCTTTATTCCTCCTTCATGAAAGATCCATTGTAAGCTTCAAAGAATTCTCAATCTTCCTGGACACTCTAGGCATTATTTTTTGTCTCTTACTTCTATACTTGTATACCACTTCCTCTTCAAAATGTATTTCATTAGGCTTAGCTTTCAAAGCCAAAACATCTGTCAATTGATTTCAGTTTTCCTCTCTACTTAAGTATAAAAATGCTAATAATTTTTCCCTTTATTGCAGCCTGAGAGGCTTCCTAGACCATTTGACTATTTATTTCTCCCACCATAGTATATCATAAAACATCAAATGAAGTCATTCTTTATGATCTTCATTATGTCTGAGGCTTCCAGCAGGTCTGATATTAAATCTCTTCCTTCTACATTTTTTGTCTGTTTGTTTGTTTGTTTTCCAGTAGTAGGTCAATGCTTCAGAGTCACTTTAATTAGTACATGATCTAACTGTGTAATTAACCCACTAGCTATATATCCTCCACAGATCAATGCTACAGAATATATTCCTAGATAGATGGTCCTGGCAGATAGCAATTGGACCTCATAGAATGCATTATGTAAAGAGAGAGTATAATATCTGAAAAAGACCAGTGTTCTGTGCTGTTGTCTATTCTATTATGCCTCTGGAAAGAATCCCTGGAGAATCATTTGAACTGTTCATTCAAGATGACAGTCTATGTTGGAGTTGGAGGCTGGGATGCTCATGTAAAGAAAGCTACAGAGCAGCATATTGATCAGCTGAAGGTGCATCTGTTACCTCATACTGCAGCACCTGTAGTGGGCCTGAAAATTAAAACATTTCACCCGTCCTTGCTTTTCGGTCTGAAATGAAGTCAAGATGGAAATTAGTTTAGCAAGTTCACTTAGTTTTAAATGAGAAAAGTATAATAGCTTGTTTTACATATCCTTCAGTAGGCTACCACTGTTACTGTGGACTTGATTACTTCCCAGAATAGGCAGAGGCAGTGAGAGGATAGAATAGAGAGGAGATGTAAAAAACCTTATCCATGTTGCTTCCATGCATTGTTCCCTGAGAGCGGCTGAGGGTCAGTGTGGTCTCTGCAGGAGGGAGCAGTCTGGAGAAGACTAGAACTACCTCACTTTCAGAGGGGCAGATGCCACTGAAATGGTGCCATGTGTCACAAACAGCAATTTCAACGCTATGAGAGGAAATAGAAAGTGAGACTCTGCAGTCTGCATCAAAGCTCAACGAGATGAAAAGAACAGCAGCAGAATATCTCAGATGTGAGAAAGAAGAAGAAATTCTGTAGACATAATGCAGATACCCACAATGTAGGCTAGGGAATCCCCTGTACAGTCACAACAATGATACTTCAAACCTGATGTTTGCCATGTTATTGCAGATGACTTGCAGAGATGAACTTAGGTTTGGCAATTTTCCCAATGGACTATATACATTCAGATGACTAGCTCAGATAAGGATGACTACACTGCAGATAACCAAAGTCAGAAAGGACAAATTCCTGTTAGACTGAATGAAAAACAGGTTATGATGGAGTTCTGCATGACTTCATAGCTACCACAATTTTCATAGTTTCTATAGAGGGTAATAGAAAATTCCAATGTGAGGAATAGAAGATTTTGATTTCTTTTAGGCAACTACTCTGTGTAGATGACATACTAAGATGATACTGACAACATGTTAAATGATGCCTCATTATAATCTGTTAAGTAAATCCTAAGTTACAGAAAAAGGAACACCTCATGAGAATTTACAGTGTGAGTTGGCACTAGAATAGACTGAAAGAAAGGAATACTCAAACAAATTGAATTTTCATATGTATAGAATTTCTCATATTTCTCAGAATTACAGAGGGTGAACCAGGAGAAAAATATTTTGATATGAGAGTGGTATAAAGTAGAAATTGGAAAAGAAGCTGGCATTGGAGGCTTTATGTACATAAAGAAACAAAGACTTAAAAAGTCAAAGTATGTCTGTAACAATGCCAACTGATAAAGAAAAATTAACTAGAGAAGCAGAATAACAGCAAAATATAAGCTTGCTCATGAATTTGCAAAAAAAGATGAAATACCAAAATGAGGAAAAAATTGTATTAGAGAAAAACAAAAGGCAGTATAACACAAAAGGTAAAAAACATACAAGTAAGAAACCTGCCTCTTTGAGATATGCCTCAGTTCAGTGATTGTCCTGGATGCTCAGCAGATAGTTAGCATTTTGTTCATGCATAAAACAGAGTGGAGCTCTATCTACCAAGACTTATCTTAGTATTCTCTTCATGTCGTGTGCTTTGGTGATTCCAGGCTAAAAAAACAATTACATGTGAGTTGATTAGCATAGTATATCTGCCTGAGGTTCTAATAGGGAAGAGAGAATACTTGGGAAAAGAATGCAATGAAGCTAATTATATTTTGTGTTAGTGTAGAAGGGAAATATCTGGAGAGGGGACGTTAACAGTAAAGATTTAGACTCACACTTTGTTCTTGGGTAAGACTAGTGGCAGTGAAGTCAGTAGCCTGGTTTTATTCTGATAAGATTGAGATTATTTTACAGGATTCAGAGTTAAGTGCAACACTGCACTATGTATTGGGTTTCCCTGGCCACATTTTGGTAGTGGGGGGATGCCAGAAACTTCCCCCATGTCCGACAGAGCCAGTCCCAGCTGGCTTCAAGACAGACTTGCCACTGGCCAAGGACAAACCCAGCAGCAACAGTTGTAGTGCCTCTGGGATAGTAGATTCAAGGAGGGGAAAAAGCCTCCAAGCCCACAGCAGGAGAGGAATGAGAACATGTGAGAAACAGCCCTACAGACACCAAGGAGAAGTGGGAGGAGGTCCTCCAGACTCCAGAGCTGAGCTTCCCCTGCAGCCCATGGTGGAGAACATTATGAGGGCAGCTGTCCCCTAGCAGATCATGGAAGTCCATGGGGTAGCAGAGACCCACAGGCAGTCCATGGAGGACGCCACGCCAGAGCAGATAAATGCCTGAAGGAAGCTGTGACTCCATGGGAAGCCTACACCAGAACAGAGTTCTGGCAGTAGCTGTGGACCCATAGACAGAGCCCATGCTGGACAGGTTTGATGGCAGGACTTGTGACCCCACAGGGGTCCCACATTGGAGCAGTTTGTTCCTGAAGGACTGCACCTCATGGAAAGGACCCACCTTGGACTAGTTAATGAGGAACTGCAGCTCATGGGAAAGACTCACATTAGAGAAGTTCATGAGAATTGTCTCCTGTGGGAGGGATCCCATGCTGGAGAAAGGGAAGAATGTGAGCAGTCCTTCCCGGAGGAAAGAAGCAGCCGCAGAAATTAACTATGTGAGTAATTGACCTCAGCCTCCATTTCCCATCCCCCTGCACCCCTAGAAGAGAGGAGGTAAAGAAGATCAGTTGTGAAGTTAAGCCTGGGAAGAAGGTAGAGGTGGGAGAATTGTTTTAAGATTCGATATTATTTCTCATGACCCTACTCTGATTGGCAATAAATCTAACTAATTTATGTGAGTCACATCTGCTTTATCCATGATGGCAAGAGTGATCTCTCCTTACCCTTATCTCGACCCAGAAGCCTTTCATTCTATTTTTTTCTGCTCTGTCCAGTTGAGAAGGAGGATGATAGAGCATCTTTGGTGGGCATCTGGTGTTCAGCCAAGGTCAATCCACCACAGCTGGACCAAGATACACTGCAAAAAATCAGGTGGCTTTGCAGAAGCCACTACAGTTCATGGGTTGAAAACTGCACAAGGCTGTACTCGGTAGCTGTAAGAATCTCATCATACCCTCTGAAAGGAAAAACACAGTTTTTCATAACTGTGGCAGAACATTTTCAGACATTTCCAGACATTTCCAGACATTTCTGAAAATGGTCACTACAAAAAGGTCCCTCCAGATTGATAATCATTTCAGTTTAAATGTGTTCTGCTGTTATCTGGACATTAGGTATAGGAATATCAATTCAATCTGAGAACAAATAAAATCCTTATTTCAAAATTTTTGTAACATGCATTTGATTCAGATTCATTGTAGCTACATTTTCTTAAAAGTTTATAAATATTTGTGTGATTCCAAGATAAAACTGAATATTCAACTAAAATGACATTATTTTAAAAATTGTACTTGTTGAACCTTTTGCATCATTTATAAGTGTTATATTCAAGGGAGATCTCTTTTTAGAGAGTCTGACCAAACTAGTATGAATAACTCTTCTTCTTTACTCTTTTTAAATGAGTAATGTGTCAAATTCACCAATGGCTCACTTGTTTGTGCAAAAGGTGGACATTTCAATTTACAAATCTATTAGATTTCCCGGGCTCCAAAATGCTACTCTTAGTCAATGGCTGTAAATAAATTCATCAAAAATAATGAGAAAGAAAGCCTAGCCAGGTCAAATAAGAAGTCTGGCTGTCTTTCAGTTAAGTTTTCCCAAGGACATAATAGAAATAAATCCCATTTATGAAGTCTCAGTGAGAAGCAGCAGCAGAATATCAAGTGCTCATGACAGGAGGAAAATACCTCCTATGAGATGAGTAATGTTTCTGGCAGAAAAGTATGTATTTGCTGAATTAGCTTTGATAAAGGAACATTTACGTACAATCATATTAATTTCAGGAGGGTGTTTAATATTTCTGCGTTTGCCGGATCCATCTGAACAAAAAAAAGTGGTATGCAATGAAAATGTCTGTTGAAGAACTTCACTTTTAGAATCAGAGTAATATTAACCAAGTTTAATTCAAATATTTCAATTTATACATAGGACTTTGATGGAATTACAGCCTTGCTATGAACCATTAAGGCCACATTATTCTCTATTTTTAATTGAAATGGCACAAAACCTATAGCATAAGAAAAATTATGTTTTTCTAATGCCTACAGAGAGCTATATTTCACTATCTTTCCTACTCCCTGGGTACTGCTGTTGTCAGTGACAGGCATTTCTGAGGTGTAAAACAAACACAGGAACACTTTGTTCCTCAATACTCTGTTTCACTGTCTGAGTAATTCCCAGATGACTCCACTGCGCTCTAAGGGGACACATTGGATTGGTTTTGCAACTGGAGAACAGCCACATGACTATGTTTGAAACCAAAACATTTCATTTCCATAGCTGTAATTCTGCCCAAGTATCTCTAATGTTGTGCTTCATGTTTACTAGAGATGTTTTTCAAATTTTTTTTGAGGAAACTCCTGCAGTTGCTCAGAACATTGGATTCATTTATTAGAAAGTTCTTGCTAAAACACAACTGTTTGTAGGTAGAGATATTTGCAGAAGCAAACAGAAACTGCAAGGAGGCAAGAACAAAAAAATAATATGATTCCTATTCTAATAGTACAGAAGGAATCAGCAAAGCATGGGTGTGCAAAAATCACCCCAAACCTCAAATTGACTCTTTCTGCTCTCATCCATTTTCTCACATTTACAAAACATTAGTCAAGCCTTCAGCCACAATCAAGGAATTGATCAGTGATGTACAGGGGATAACCCACATAAGGGTTTTTCCTGATTCAAACCAGAGTTATTCAATAATCAGAGTTATTCATCACCACTTGTAAAATTTCACAGCTATATCTGTGTTGCAGAAGGGCTCTGGATAAACATTATATGATTGGTCCTGGCTCCTAAACTGGTAGCTGACAGAAGTGCTGCATCCAAACTGCCAGACAGGATAGTTTTGGGTTGTTCCCTGGATTTCTGGTTTCATGCCTTTGTCCAGGATAGGAGATCTGTCAGAGGATACTTGCTGGTGGATGCTTGTGTTTTCATCCAAAAGAAAACAGGGCAACGGAAAAAGCAGGAGAAAGGTGAATGGGCCTCAGAGGAGAGATAATACCCTCCTGGGTCTCATCCCAAAATTTAATCAGGATTCATCTGGTCCTTATTTCCAAGACTGGAGGCTGGGGAGTATTTTCAAGTTAAATGGTTACCTGCTGCACCACAGTTTCTTCTGTCCTTTCTAAGCTGCCAGATAACTCCTCTTCTTTATAAAGGCACTACTATATCAATGTGTGCCTGAGATGCAATGGATGTACCCAGTGCCAATATCTGTCCTTGGTTTTCCAGAGCAGAAACAGTTCATAAATCAAAGGCAATTGCCAGTCATGTTCTAAGCAGTCTCATCTCTACCGGGACTTTTTACCAAATACTCAGGAAGCAAAAATTCCTCAACAGTGAGACTTTCCTTCTAGTCTTTCTTCTGTTTCGAACTTTGAATCCTCCTTTTTGTATCAATGATATTTCAGAATCTCAAGAGCTGTTCAGAAAGAGATTACCTTTAATGATGAAATACTACATATAATCACTCTTCTAAAAAGACAAAGTAAATCCACTTCCACAGACGTGCAGAAAACAGTTGCATGTTTCAGCAAAGTTCTTACATATTTTACACTGTTTCTGCAACCAAATGATCCAAACTAATGCACAGAAGGACATTCTCATAAGTTCAGCAGTATTATTAGTGTTAGCCAAATTAACAGACTAAAATTTCTGTGTGAAATGAAAGTAGAGGGTGTTACTTTACACAATTTCCCTCTATGTCAATAGAAATGGAGGCTGTATGGATGGCAAAGAAAAAGAAACAGGCATAAATAGCCATCTAACTTCCAAATGCCTTTCCTATTAAGGGAAACATCTTGTAATGTTTATAATAATTTGGTTTGGTTTTAAACTTTAGATGGTATCAAGAAATAATTCAGTAGGACATTGATGACTATTCTGATAAATTTAAATTAATTTAAACATCTCAATTTGAAAGAAAGCATCACAATTGAAAATAGCAATTCTGTATGTTCTAGGGCATTACCTTGATTTTACAAGGTCATCTGCTTAGTGCACTATTCTATATGTAACTCTGTATATATATAATAGCATAATTCAACTTTAGCAGTACAGAGTTCCATGAAAATAGTAAGCAATGGTAATAATGACGTAAGCTACGAAAGGGGCACATGTGTTCATACTTCTTTTTCTGATTGTGATGAGTTTGATACAGCCATCAAGATAAACATCACCATCTGTAATGAAATACAAAGAATTTGAAAAAAAAATCAGATATATAATTTTTGCATTTTTATTTGCAGGGTGTTATGGTTTTAAACCTCATGATGCTCCCTTGATGTAAAATACCAGTATAAACTTTTGAGTCATTTAAAGTAGTAGACATTCAAAATTCTGGTGGTTTGAGAAGTATAAATACTTGTTCATTTTTAGTTTCCCCAGTGCAGCATCTTTAGCTTCCTATTTTTCAAACAGTATACCCAGGAAAGTTGCAAAGGCAGTAGCTAAAAACTGCCAGAATCTACCACAGGAAGAAAAGAACTGGAAAAATCTTTCCAAACAGGTCTGTCACTTTATTAAGGTTTCAGAGTTACAATGGAGGATTACTAATCAGTGGATAAATTACCAACTTTTCAGTAAAGTGTTATTTGTACAGTTCGTTTTTTGTCTTTATCCTTATTGATTCTTCTGTAGAAGTATTTAGCTTAAATCATAAAGTACTGTCATGTGAGAAGACTAATTTCTTCCTGCCAAGCAGTTTTAAACACCATACAGATATTATGATTCAAGCAACTCAATATGTAGGGTGCCAAGAAAGACTAAATAGCTTTATAGGTCAACTTCCTGCTGACTTGTGACTAAAGACTGCTCAAGCTCAGTTTGCTACAGGCTTCCTTTGTGTTCCTTCACAACAGCAGCCACAAAAGAAGCATTCACTTCTCTGTCAAAATACGGAAAAGATTTAAATGTCATTAGATCAGTCATTACTACAAATGAGAAGGAGTTTTTTATTGAGGATATCCAGTCTCTCAGATGGTGCACAGTACATAGAAATCATTCATATCTACCTGTACACACCTTCATATATTTGCACTGAAAACCATTTGTAGATTCAGGTCATAAAACGGGCTAGTGTGTGAAGCAAAAGGCAGACTTTGACATTATGGCTCCTTAGTGCACAGCAGTACAACATTCCTGAGCAGGGTTACTACAGTTTTTTAATGGATATTTGCTTGTGTTTTGCAGTTATATTCTAACGTTTGATGCTATAAGGAAATAAAAAATGAAGTGTATTATAGAATCATAGAATGGTTTGGACTGAGAGGGACCCTAAAGGTCATCCAGTTCCAACTTCCTGCCACGGGCAGAGACAGTTTCCATTAGACCAGGTTGCTCAAAGCCCCATGCAGCCTGGCCTTGAACACTTCCAGGTACATGGCATTCGCAACTCCACAGGGCAACCTATTCCAGTGCCTCACCACTCTGTCAATAAAGAGTCTTTTCCGAGTATCAGATCTTAATCCTCACTCTTTCTGTTTAAAACCATTCCCTCTTGTCCAATCTAGCACATCTAGCAGAACACGGTCTTTTCAGGAAGGATCAGGTTAAAAATAAACAATAAAGTGAATGCATATTTGTAATCACTGACCATTATCTAGAGACTTTCCCCTGCATCTTGTTTATCTGTGTGACTTGTTTAAATTATTCCCTAATGCCTGAAGAATTAACTCTTGGTCTCTTGGGGTAGTTTTTCTTAAAAACTACTCATAAATCACCCTCTGCCTTCAGTGACACTGTGGTCCGATGCTCCAGTATTAATGCTTTGTTTTATAAAGAGTGAATTCACAGATATTTTAAGTATAGTAATTTTAGAGCAGGTTGATAAGACATAAAGTCTTCTTCAATAAATTTAATGCAAATTAACAGACAATTATAACTGACTGTCTCTTGACTACAAGTGTTTGTTGTCAAATAAGAAAAGGTACCCAGTTAAATGTATTTTTAGTTGTGTCCTTTTGAAAGGAATAAAAGAGAATGAAAACAACAAAGAGAAAAAAAAAGGAAGACTGGAGGGCAGAGAGGGAAAAATGAGTCTTAGATAAATAGCTTATTTGGCGAATTAAACATTTGGATTGGTATGGAGCAGATTGCAGAAGAGAAAATGCTGAAATCAAGATGATCAAGGAACTGTCATATACATCAAATAGTTGCATCACAGAGTATGACATTAGAAAAATTAGATTCATCGAGTCCCAAGGACAGATGGCACAAACAGATGAATACTGTACTTTCCTGTAAATGGAAATAGAAGAAAAATGCATATGGCAAGACTTTGTTTGAATAATGCCACTGACATTAATAAAGTTACTCAGGTTATGAATTTGGGCACTGGAGAACAATTTATGTTATATGTGGAAAAGAGTTAAGTATCTCAAAAAACAACTCAGATACTTTGAGAGTGAAGGCTAGCTAAGGAGATACCAGTAGCTGCTGAACATTTTGAAACAACAAAAAAACAGAAGAAAAAAATCAATATAGCCTCAAATGAAAAGTAAGGAAAGAAGTGGGGAGGTTATAATTTGCTGTAATAACTCTGACATGAAGTTTTATACTTGTACTGATCTTTTTTCCTAAGCTACTCCAAAAAAGGATTTTCCATCCAGGCAGAGAAAAGCAGTAAACAGCCGGTCTACAAATCGCTTTCTAAAAAATTCACTTTTCCTATAGCTTTTCTGAGTGGCCTGCAGCTAGAAAGCTGCCCCTCTTATTTCAGTCCAACTGCTTACCAGAAGCCTGAGACATTGCCAGTCCTTTCAGTAGACTTGTGGTCAACGGAGTTGGGCACCCCCTGAGGCTGTCGTTTCCTTCTGTTGGACAGTTTGGAACAGTTTGGAGGTCTGAGCATGACCTAAGAGAAGGGCTCTAGGAAGGTATTTGGGCAAGATCATGGCTTTGCAAGAAGAGACCTGCCTTTCTTCTGGACAGGAATTTGCATCGCAGCTCAATATTGTTCTTGACATCTGTATACATGGAGGACCAGACTGGATGTTTTCGTAAATATTTGTGATAGAATTTGCATCTCTTTTACTGGCTTTTCTGAATTTGTGTTCTATGTTTTTTTTAGGCATCAAGACCTGTAAGGAGAAGATGGCTGAGACAGAAAGGTAAGAGAGGCAAGAATCACTGTACTGACCTTGGAGTCTACAGCTCATGCTTGAACAAATAGTGCAGTCAGGAGCAGAGAGAGAGCTCTCAGCAGTGACTCAGATATTCCCAGGGGCCAGAGGATGCTGCAGTTCACTGCGACTCAAAACATTGCTGAGATGCCTGGAAGCAGCAGCTCACCTTTGAACACACAGTGAGGAGAACAGCTGTGTACAAGTCTTACTTGTTTATTTCTGACCCAGTTTTCTTTGAGAATTTCCAGGCTTTGTTCAACACTTAGCCTTGCTTTTTCTTTTTTTTTTTTCCTTGGGTTTTTTCAGGGTCCTGTTCCAAAAAGTCCAGTGAGAGAAAGGGCTCTGTATTTGAAAACAGGTTAGAACTCTTGACCTCAGCAAAATGAATGTTGTGCAAAACTGCTTATGCCTTCAGTGAAAGAGACAGCAGGAACTTGTTGAGTTTTCCCATTCTACAGAAAGTGTAATTTGTAAGGCAAGAGCTGATAGCATTGTGGTTTTCTAAGTTGTTTGGCATTCCAAGTTTCATATGCTGCACAGGTATCATTCAACTCTAATATCAGATTAATTACAGTTTTGGAGAATGAAATTAAATCCTTATTTTGTGCATGCAGTAGGCAATTTAAAGCTTTCTCTCAGCATGCTTTTGTGTTCACAGGAATAGGGATAGTAGTGATATAGCAAGTAAGAATATTCCTTTTCCAGCAGAATTCTTTTGGTCTCTGGGCCTCTGTTATCATGTCACCAGGAATGCCAGGGAGAACTGAAATCTCTGTTTTATGCAGGGCATTCCTACAATATTTCTGTATCAAATTTAATTTTAAAACCATGATTTTTTTATGCTTAAACAATTTGTCAAGCTTGCTACCTTAAGATTTTTAATCTTATTCCATGCAGATTCAAATAATTTCATATCTTTTCTGTAATTGAATATTGATGATTATAGTGATTTTGTCCTAGATTTTTATCATGTAGTTCTTAAAGTATAGTAATTATACATCAGAGGAACTTTTTGAGAAATTTTTTTTCATAACAGTTGCATCCTGGACTCAAAGTTGTGTTCTTTCATGTTACAAAATAAAATTATAACACTTTTTACAAAATTTTAATCACAGGAGCTGATAGTGAATTCCAAACTAGCTTTAATATAAAACAAATTTTAAAAATTATGGTTTTGGTGCAGAGATCACTACAAAGTCTTCTTGATAAAATTTATTCTTCTAAACTTGATGTAAGCACGGAAGGACACCTGAAGCAGCCAGAAATATCTTTCCCAACCCTGTTTCTTTTCATTCTTTCCATTTTGTGGCTTGGTAGACATTTCTGTGGAAAGCTTCTGCAATTTCTCAGGGAAACGCAGGCTTTTTATGCTTCTGACAGTTTCCCTGTTATTTTTATCTACTTGGATCTCTGTCCATTTTTTATGGAGCTGAGCCATATAGCTTTACTTATTATTCTACTGATTTCTGCATTAGTAGGTAAATAAAACAGTTGGTTTTAAAATCCCAGAGAAACTCTAAATTGTATTTAATTTTTTTCCCCTAGAAAGCTAAACTCCTATTTTCTGTGCATCGTATGTTGCCTGTGGTGGGATTAGGGTTTTTTATTAAATATTTTGCTGGATTCCGCCTCTTCTACTTGTAAAAAGCATCTACTTAGATTTATCAGCAGTTTATACTGAGATAGAAGAGAAGAGAGATGGTGAATGTGTTCTTAACGCAAAAATATCACGAGATGTCTGGAGAGGGACAAAATACAATGTAACATCTGGACACAGATTTTTCTGATACCATGTCACTCCTCAACTGCATGAGGATGGGTAAAGATGTAGCCAGTACTAGCACTTTAGTAGCCCAAAACAGAAGTTTTGTCTTCAAGTATTTATGGCACCTTCTTCTCTTTTGTTGGTAAAAAATACACTGTGTCACATTTCTAGGTTTAAATATAGAGATACTGACTCTTGGTGTCTTAGCTCTGCTGATAAAATAATCCACAAAAGTGTTATACAGTTGATGTTTCTACACTAACAGATAGGTTTTTATCCCCTGTAAAATGGCAAGACCCAATTGCCATTAAATAAATAAAGAAATAAATAAAATAAAGAGGAAAACAGAACTTGCTATACTTGGTAGTCTCTTTCTTCCTCTTCCCCCTGCCCCTCCAAACCTGCAGACAGAAAATATGGGCAATCAGTTCAACATGAAACCTCCTCTGGTGTCACTATTTGCACTTTTTCACAATAAGTAGTAAATGTGTTTAAAGGACTTCTCTTTCACAAGCTTGAGATTGCTTAGTCATAACAAAAAGAAAGGAAATACTTGGAATGTAAAAGATTTTCTTGCTGCAGTTGTATAACATAAAATTTCTTCTGCAAACAGAAAACAAATCTAATGTGAACATGAAACTCCCTCATCTAGCAAGTTGCTAATTCTCAGCCTAGAAGTATTTGCTGATTGCTAGGCCTTTATTAAATACTTAAGTACGTATCTTTCTCAGCCATATTCATAGATCCATTATGAGATTTTGAGAGAAAAATCAAGAAAGCCTTTCCATTTTAAAATTCATTATTTATGCATAATAAATCTGGGATCCAAAGACTAAAGAGCTGTCTCTTTCTACCACTATAACTGTAGCATATTTCTGCTATTTTATTCTTACAAAAATATTCCAGTGTAATACGTTTAATCTTACTGACCTTTGATTCTTATTTTAAAGTTAATTTGAGTAGCTTAATGCAAGTGTCTTAGCAATGCAGATATTTACATACATATTACATATTGCTGTATCCACTGATGATATTTGTGCCTGGTCTCTGAAACCTTTTTTGTGATTGTTTTGTCGTTTTTATTTGGTGGTTTGCTTTTTTCTTCTTCCTTTTTTTTTTTTAAATTTTTATTATTTTTAGTTAGTACTAGGGCTACTTCTGTAAACACTGACTGTCTTCACAATTGTCAGTCTCTCTGTGGAGGGGTGTTGGTTTCTTCTAAACCAATCCTTGCAGGATCCCTGGGGGAAATGTTCAGGGAAGGTACTGAGCTAGGAATGGTTTTTATATGACAGAATAAAGTCTACCAGATCAAAAGTATGTGCTCAGAAGAACTGAGGCACAGCTTAGCTTTTCTTACTTGTTTTCCTAATGAATGTTGGATTTGGGAAGCATCCATGGATATGCTTTTTAGGAGATAGTGGTCTGGAAAGAGGCGTAGGTGCGTAATTTCTGTGCACAAGCAAATCTTAGTACTTTGCAGGAGAAATTTGTTGCATTTGTGCCTGCTTGTCACAGAACAAACAGAGGCCTGTGGTTAAAAATGATAATTTTGATTAAAGAATAAAGATCTTCCTGGATTTCTAGTTACAGTGGAAAAGCTGCTTTTAAAAGTCTAAGCCAAAGCGTCTGGAGCTCACACCCTTGGAGGTGTCCAGGAGGATGTTGAACCTTGTCTGCAGAGTGCAGCCCCCACATCCCTTCACGAGATAAAGACAGTTTTTATGAGTATCCCTTTCAATGTTTAGTTATACGCTGTTCCTCTCACAGAGCAACCAAGATCATGAAACAGGCTTCTGTCTGCAGCAGACAGTTATTGATAATTCTGAAACTTAACATGCCAGCCATTCCTGGTAGGCTCTGTGCTAGCTCTGGTAGCTAATGATGCCAACATCTCTGTCCTCCTGTAACACACAAGAACTCAGGCTGAAGCTTGTGCCTGAATGGATTGCACATTGCCTTGGATGTAGGTTTGAGTCTAAGCCAGGAAAAAAGATCTAAGGGAAAATGATCTTCCACTGGCTGGGTGGAAGGACAAAATACTTGGGAAGCTCTTGCTCATCAAGACATTGTTATCTTCTGAGCAAAGTAAGAAAAAACAGCAAAAATTCCAGTGAAGTTTTAAAATATTTTCTTTGATTTATTTTCTCAAAATAGCAAGCAATTAATCTTTTAAAATATATTTTAAATAAAAGCTCATGTAACAAAATGCATGACTATAATTTGGCAAATAATATTTCTCAAGCATAACAAAGTAGTGGAAAAATTAATCCTAAATTTGTTTTGAGTTAATAGTTTTACAAAGCAAATAAGTGATTTGGCAATGAAACAAGATTATCTAAATATGCACTTCAAGAAAATAATTTTTATTGTCAGACTTATTTCCTTAAATTAAAATATTTCTTAATTTCTGTAGCATTTTAACTGCTTTAGTAGACACAGAAGTTTAATACTTCATAGTTAAGGTGATAAATTCTTCTCTTCATTCACATCATACATGACCACATGCATTGTCTGAGATCTGATAGAGAATAAATTTGGTTGTCTCAATTGTATTGCAGACAAGTGCTTATGAAATTAAAGTCTCTATGCAGATTAACTGTGTACACTAAGGAAAAGGCCTTCCTTTGTTTTAAACCGTGTCAATACTATTTTGAAATTGTTTTTAATGCCTGTGTTATGAAAGATTGAAAACAACTATTCATCATTGAATTTCTCTATGCCACAGAAAGTTACTCTATAATTTTCCCCCCACTTCTGTCTCTTCCCAGCTGAAATATCCTGCTTTGTTTCATCGTTACTATTATGGGAAGCATATAATAATCTTTGTTGTTAATCCTGAAAATTTACAATTCTTTCTGGCAGTGAGGGGAACCAAAGAAGCAGACACTGTTTGAAATATTTGTATGAATTAATTTATTCAGGTTGTTCTCAAGAAGAAATCATAGGATGGTTTGGGTTGTGATAGACCTTAAAGATCCTCTGCTTCCAGCTTCCTGCCATGGGCAGGGACACTTTCCACTAGACCAGGCTGCTTAAACCCCGTCCAACCTGGCCTTGCACACTCCCAGGGACAGAGCATTCACAGCTCCTTTGGGCAACCTGTTCCAAGGTCTCACCACCCTCACAGTAAATAATGTATTCCTAATATCCAATCTAAATCTATCCCTTTTTAGTTTAAGGCCATTTACAATAATTACAGTTTTATCAAGTAAAACTAAATCCCTCCTTTGAGTCAGACTTCAAAGTCACTCTTCAGACTCCAGAGGTGTAATTTATTAACATGTGGGTGTATTCAACTTAATTGTGCTCCTGCCTTGGACTGCTATTGTGTGGACAACTGGAACTTCGGCAAAGAGCACATGAATAAGTCTAATATTTTAGAAAGCATGTGTTATTCTTGTCCAATTGCCAAAATATTTTATAAATAATTCCTTTGCCTGTTATTGCTGGGTGAACTGAGAAGCTGAATTTATTCAACTTTTTGAAGAAATCAATTTTGCTGCTCTTTATTGATGGTCATTGTAAAAAGGGTTTTTAATAACGTTGTGCTTCTGTTGTTCCTCTTTCCTTTTTCATTTTAGACATAGCTGAACTGTCATCTGCATAAAACTTCTACTAAAAAGAATTGGTGTTTTTTTCTTTGGCTCAATAAGCAGAGCAGAGCTAATTAGACCCTGATAACAAATTCAGTTGAATAGTTCAGAAGCCTATTTATTTGCAAACAGAAAGTACTTCTGATAAATTCTTTCCAAGGAAGCAATAGAAAAGCCACTGCCTGTCATATCTGACTTACCAGCTTTGCCTCTGAATGCAGGTGATAGAATCTTAACTGGAGGTGGCCAGAAGTAGTAGCTTCTCTTCCCTACCCAAGATTAATTTATCCAGATATAAATTCTTCCTAGGCCTATATTTTCTTTTAATTCACTTATACCATTTCTTCAATTTTTTTAAAGTTCCTTTAGTGTTTTAAATACACTACCTTTTAATAAAGCAGTATGTGTTCCTTCAAGCAGTGTAAACCGTTTCACACAAATCTTACAGAGGATGAAATACATTTTGCATTTAGACTTTTAAAAACTGCCACTGGCAATCTTGGTATTGCCAAAAGTCACTTAATTGGTTTACGAAATTCAAGGATCTTGACCATTTTCTCTATAATTAAACAGTAAAATGGAGGAAGGTTCAGCACACTAAACACATTTTCCCTGATACTAGAAGGTATGTATGATAATAATTTTTGTTTCATATGTAGTGATTCCTGGTTTAAATATAGTGCTCATAACTCCTTTTTTGCAAGCTAGAAGGTAAACAGATAAGTACATACATAGAGACAATGGCAATTTATCCAGATTTTCTAATGTAAACCTGAGGCAAATTTATTTTTAGAAGGGGAATAGCAGCAGAAGGGAGAAGCTTCTTATAAGATAGCCTGAAGGATTTTGGCCTTCAGTTACAGACAGATGATTCAGCTAAACTCTTGTTCAAAGACCATTTTCAATATAATGCTCTTCTCTGTGTGAATCCAGACCTTTTGCTACCATGTCAGTGTACTTGTCAACTCTCAAATGACTACAATTTCCCTAAATGTTTATCCCTTCTCCATGCAGGAAGCGATAAAATTCCTTATGAGCGCAATTGTCTTGCCCTAGACAATGTGAAGATACTCATCTTCGCAAAAGGAACAAACAAGTGTTCCTCATGAATTCCACATGCTAGAGTACATGACTCTTAATAGAGAAAGGATTGGATAGAGACAGCTGCTTAAAACAGCTCTTTGAAGGCAAGACCTATGAATAGTTCTTGTAAATGCTGTGATGTAAATGTTTTATACTCTGAGTCTCTTCACTGATTTCTCATTAGTCTTTCTTAAAAGCTGAGGTGCATTAATTTATATTGTGATTATAAAAACAGTGTCTTTTATTTTTTTAATAGGTTATTTCACGGAATTAATAAAAAAAACCCCAGACAATTGTTTTATTTAAGTGTTATTTAATTAAAGCTGGTATGATGTATAACAGGTACCTAGGTGACATGTTGTTGAGAGTACTGCTGGTAACTGCATAAGAACCTAACTGAGATTGAATCTTCTTCAGCCTTTGGATATATGCCAGGCTTGCTGAGTTTCAAAATAGTACAGGAATTCTCAAGCTTTTATTAAAAGCACACTACTTTACTTCTATAGCAATTCCAGTGCTATAAATTTAATGCCTCTTTTTATTTGTGAAGATGCCTCCACCATGATTAGTAGACTAGCACAGCACTATGAAATGCAGACAATAAAGATGAAATTGTACTTTACCTTCTTCCATTTACTGGAACTGCAGGGTTCTGATTTTAAAGCTTGAAGCAAAAAAAGATATTTTGAACCATATGGGCAGGATCATTTTTATGTTTAATATAAATGACTGTGTAAGAGCTGAACCAGAAGTGTGGCTCTGGTTACATACACCATCTTCAAGAGAAGCTGTCTTCAAACCACAAATCAGACATTTTTCGTAAATGCACTGAGACCTGATTGACCACAATGACTGTGTGGGATTAAGGTGGTATTCTAAGGTGCCTGCCCTCTTGCTGCTCTCCAGCTGGCTTTGGAAATAGCATTGAACTTTGTCCAAACTGGTGAAAAGTAAATCTACATAAATAAAGCTGTCTTCTCACTACTATGAGTTTAAGCCCCAGAGCCAAGAATAAGGTCTATTGCTGTTTAGCTTCAACTTCACAGCCTCTAGAATGGTTTAAGGCAGAAATCTGACATTTATGAAGTCTTTATACTTTTTTGAAGACTGTAGAAACAGTAAAAGATAAAAGTAGTGCTTCTGAAGCCATAATTTTTGCTGAATCTCCAGGGCTTGTTTCTCTCTCTTGGATAGTGTATGCCTTTCTTCAGTTTTGGTGTTTTTTATGTAGAAGAAAGGGCAATTTTGAAGTATGCCTTGTGCTGAAATACATAATACAACAAAGTGCCTTTTAGGCAGAGAAAAAACCCCAGAGACCGTGATCCTAACATATATATGTATTTCTTTACCTGTTTCTGCTCTGAGAGTGTTTTAAACTAGACTGCAGATATTGTTCTGCTTAAAAATTCAGAGATTTACAAAGATTCTTGAAAGGTGAACAAAGAATTGTTGTGAATTCATTTCTAATTACTAGTTGGCACTAAAGTTTTCTATTCAGGAGGGTGGCATCTCATGAATTATGTTTGAATTTCTGTACTAAGGATGCCATATAATAGAATGCAAAATAAGGCAAATTGAGCTAATTTCTCCCTTTTATATATGTGGTTGTTTAAAAAGGTAATGAATAAAAATTATTATTTAAGTGTGTGGTAAGAATCACACCCTTGCAGACTGTAGATACGATTTAGTAGTGTGGTGAGTCTTCTCAAATTAAAAGTAAAATGCTCAAATATTGAAGAAGAGCTAAAAAACTCATATAAAGATGTCTTCTCTTGTTGCTTTGAGTCAGAAAATGTTGCAAATTTTATGGAAGTCTCTACTTAGGATTTTAGCCTGGTGACGTAAAAAGTTTAGGGAGTTCAAGTGGGAAAAAAATCTGGATATAGATTTAAAAAATAATGGAAATCTCTAGTATTTTCTTATAAATTATGATGTGAAGTCTTAATAGTCTGGAAAATTTGCCCTTTGTACATAGCTGACTTGAATCCAAACTCTGAATCTTGGGATAAGTCTCAAGACGCAATTTGATTTGAGAACCTGTCTGCTGTAAGTGAGAGCTGGGAAGCATTTCTGAGAACCTAACACAGATACTGATGAATTCAGTTGCAAATGTCTTTCCAGGAGGAAGGCTTATTTGATATGATGAATCCCAAAACCTACTAACTTGTATATCTCTTTGTGATTTGAACTTTTTCGTTGTTCTTACAGCTGCAAATAACATACCTCACTTGAAAAGAACACGTTTGCCCTGCTTGTTTCTGTAAAAGAAAAAGAATACATTGAGTGTTTTCATAAGCTGTCTGTCAGTATATTTGAACCTGTTCCTGCTGGTAGTGGAGAAATATTTCATACTACAAAAGTTCTGTTTCACACATGAAAACTCTTTAAAGAATTTTGAGGTTAATATTGCCTATTTCTAGCTGTTTTTCTTGTCTTGCCCCTTTTAGTGTGACGCCCATTTTAAAAAGAAATTTGGTATTGTCTTAAAAAAACCCAACAAATACACCAAACTTTAATTTGGAAAAAGTTTTCAAATCTAGTTTGTTTTCCATTATGATGCAGAGGAAGCAAAGAACAGAGGACTCCACTTTTCCTGTGAACAGCAATTTATGATTTGGAACAAGCACTTCAGGAAGGTGAAATTAAACATTAAAGCTTAGGTGTATTGGTGTAAGAAATACTATAAATGCCCAAAAAAGTAAATTTTGTTGCCATATTATTTCCCTATAAAGTTTAATCAGTCATTATCAAATTCAAGAGACAATTCAGTAGCTGCATTATCCAGCACAGTAACTTGGGAAGCTCCATTCAACTTTATGGATTTAGTATATTGTTCAAAATGGAATTCTGGAAATTGTTCAGTCTTAAATAATAAAAAGAAATAATTCGTTTCAGGCTTTGAGTTGATCATCTAAAAAATTCCTCCAACATTTTATGCTGAGTTTTATTTTCCTTTCCTTGTGGCCTGTGAAGGGTGTCTGGATTGACTTCAGGTGAACTCACCTGCCATTTGCAGCCACGCTTAGACAGTTGTAGTTACTGAGGTGTAGCCTGAAGTATTGCTTTTGGAAATGTGCACAGACGGGTTGATGAAGGCTGGAAAAGCCACCACTAAGGAATAAACCACATGTATTTACCTCCACACACCCCTGCATGTATTGATGTTTGCACATGGATGTGGGATTTTGCACACACGTGCCCAAATGAGTATTTATGTGTTCATGCATATGTTTGCTTACCTACCTGCATGTCTATACACACACACACATTTCTGTACACACATATATGTTTGTGTGAATGCACGTGAATTTGTACACCCACACCTGAAGAGAAACCAGGAAGGAAGAATAAACATCCTTACTGGGTAATCTGACAGGTGAACAAGGGATTTCCACACACAGGAATTGTTAGAAGCAATAGGTTAAAATTTGATGGCAAATATTAGAGGCAAAAGTGACATTGGGCACTATGGAGCTCCTACACTATGAGCTACCTGCAAAGGGAATCAGGGCAACATAGAAAACCACACATGAAGAAGAGGCTGGTCCTTAGAAGCCTTTTAAAAAGCTATGGTAGGACACAATTACCTGCTGAAAGGAAGTGATGATTCAAGAAACAAAATAAAATACAGTGAAGATTTAGGCACCTGTTGTGGCTGAGTAGGAATACAGAATATGTTGTACTTAGTAGTCTTACACAAAAAAGATCTCAGCAAGATTTAGTAATATCCTGCAACTGAGGATTTATCAGGATCAACAAAAGGTGCCTGGAATTACATGCCTGACAGGCAATATAACAGTTAATAGGATCTGTAGTCTTACACTGTTCCATTGATAAATATGAGGGCTGGATTGGCATGAGAGGAAAGGAATTAAGAGCTTTGTTTAGTCAAAATGCCATAAGCTAAGTAATAGACACCTAGGAGAAAGTATTGGAAAAAGAATGCAGAATTTTGGTTAGGTTATTATTTGTACACTGAAGTTGACCTTCAGCGATGGAACCTGCACAGAAATTGGAAATGATGAAATAAATGTTTTACATCTTATTACACCAGAGGGAAAGACATGAAAAGAAGAATGGGTGATCTCTTTGAGGTAAGGAAAAATAGGAAGGATTAAGAGAAAAGGAAAACCAAGGAGAGAAATGAGATAGGAAAACAATTAACTATGGGAGCAGAGGGGATATAAAATTAGTGGACTATGAAAATGTCAAAGAAGTGATTCAAGCAGCATTTTCTAGGAGTATATGAGTAACACTGGTCTCATTCTCAAGAGGAATACTGAGGTAAAATAAAGCTTGAGGACCTGATGGATTTTGTGTAGCATGTAAATTGTGAAGTGGAAAACTAGTTTTAGCTCTTATATCTCCCTGGACTGCAATCTGCCTAAACAGTGGTACCATGTGAAAAACACTACGGAATACAGCAAGAATAAAAATGTGTAAAAAAATATTTTTAAAGTCAAGATAGGCAGAAGGGCTATAAGAGATTGACACAAGAAAGAGAAACAGTGAAATATGAAAGTAAGAAAAAGTATAATTGCAGTAGCATCAACAGAAACTTTTTTGATGATGTTTTTGTCATCAAACATTGAAGTATTAGGTTTCATGGTCTATTGTAAAGACATAATCTTACAGCTTAAGTGTTCCCCATAAGTTATTTCGATGTATATGTCACGGGAAAAGAGGCAGGAAATTAAAAAATATGTTTGTAACAGTGGCCCAACTGGAAATCTTATAGATGTGAGCTTGGAGAAGGGTGGAAAGGGTGGGTGAAGGTGACAATATTGTGGAAGCAGATAGGCTATTAAGTGTGGGTAGAGGTAGAAGGTAGAAGGCCTTGCCTGGTAGAGTTATGGCAGGTGAGAAAAAAGTAGGCAATGACTAATAATAGAAAACTAAGTGTAATAACAAATAGTGAAAACTGGAATTAAGATGTTTAATAAATAAAAGTAAGTAATAAAAATATTCAGAGAAAGGAACAGATGTATGATAAATTCTTACAGAATAATGAAGAGCTGCTTGGATGAGGTCATAAAAAGAAAAAAAATAATTAAAAAAAAAGAAGAGAGGGCAAAAAAGGTCTGTTTGTAGAACTGAAAAGTTTTTCAACTGTTTTTCTGTGATTTAGTTTTACTTTACTAGAAACTTGAAATTACAATTTCGAGGGATTTTTTTTTCAGATTAATTACTGTGTGTTATATGTATTGTCAATCTCTGAAAGTAATGTCCCTTGGTATGAAAAAAAATTCCAAAATTCCAATGATTATTGACTTATGGTAGGCCCAGAGTCAATTTCTACAGAAAGAAAATGAACTCAGTTTTCAAGTGTATAGTGTTATGTGGTTGAAAAGCTATTTCTATAGAGAGAAAGCACATGGATGTAGCTTTTATGTTCATCTAGTGATTTTGTCTTTATTTACTTTCAACCGAGCAACAGTCATATGTTTGTATATGATTAAGTAACTTTAAAGAATAGTTTAAAAGTTTACCAGGCTCGATATACCTGTTGCTGAGGACCACACGTAATACTAATAGGTGGAAAGTAATTGGTTTTTATATATTTTGCCTATAAAATTTTGGAAGTGTCTAAACAGTGGTTTCCTAAAAGTATGTGTATCAAACCTCTTTGCTTTTTGAGGATTTCAGGACTTTTCAGAATGCCCTATGCTTGGAAATAAGCACAATTTTCACTGTAATAAAACCAAAGTAAAATGCAGCTTTGACTCTTATTGAAACAATGGATATTTTCCTCACTTTTAATTTTGTGCTGTCCACACTAACTGTTGATAAAGAATTATAGAATAGTGTTCTACCTACTTATAAAAAGGAGTTGACTTTTTAATTACTTTTCTGTTGATAAACTGAACACAGAGGAGAGATTAAATTAAACCAATTGATTAAAAGTGCAGTAAATGTAGCCTTTTAGGTAGCTTTCTATTTAGGCCCTCTCTGTTGGATGCCTTGATAATCTTGCTGCTCTTCAATGTCAGAGGATTTAAGTGGCACTTGACAGAAAAAAGTATTGGAAACAAGGTAGCTAAAAACCAGAGAGGGCATCAAGATGGAGATTGTTTGAGGATAAAATGTGTTGAAGAGGATCAGAGTGTTGCAAGGACAATAAAGTTACCTGAAGGGACTGCTAACATGGTATCTCCAGAGGCTTTCTGTTATTACTGTCATTTATTCTTGTGATGGGTGTCCTTACATAAACTTAAAACCCATCCTTAAATAAACTGTATTTAGCCTGTAGCCTAATGAACCATGTTGATTTTTGGTGTTTTTAAATAATTTTTTTATCTATCTATCTATCTATCTATCTATCTATCTCAGTATCAAGGTATGAACTGCAAATTTGGTATGAGGAGCCACTACTACCTCCTGTAAAGGAGGTTGTTCATTGACTAACAAGGTACTAGTCTCGTCTGTGTCTGCTCAGTCAGAGACTTACATATTTCAAAGGCACCTATGCCTATCCAGGTGGATTATTGAGGCAGAAAACAACCTCTCATTATCAAGAAAGCTACAAGTCAGTACTGCTTAAGAGAGGCAGCCAAAGCAGAATTTGTGTTTAGCAGTGTTTCCAGTAAATATGGAGAGGAAATAAATTCTAGACATTTTCCAGGCTTTCAGCTATTTGAGAACACAATCCCTAATTGAAAGGGCTACAAAATTACCCTCTAAACTGTTTCTATTTCTCTGCCAGCTGAATGAATTACAAAGAATATTCTTTAGCTAAGAAAAAATCACCAGGTATTAAAAAATATTGTTTCTATGTGCCTTCAAATATAATGAACAGATTTTGTTAGAATACAGTAATCATCTTTATCTTCAGAATTATGCTTGAGTGACTTCTTCTTATGGTGCCTCTACATCAGAGTATTAGCCAAGACAAGGTGTGCACAGATGCAAGGAATCTTTTAGTCATTTTTACTATTTTTTCCTTTTTACATGAGACTGGGGCAGTTTCAGAGCTCACAAATTAGGTTTTCAGATGGTTGTCAGATGTGCTCCAGAACTGCCCCTAGTGCAGCTGGAATTATTAATGGGTGTTCAACTTCCCAAACTGGCTTAGAAATGTTGAAGAAAAATTGCTGGAGGTGTGTATGAATACTGGGGTATACCTAACTACTGTTTAAATCTACGAAGTGACAACTTTGTGAAAAGACATCTCCATTAGCTGTGGTGTGCTGGAGTGTGCCCTAGCACGCAGCAGATATATGTGGAATTCAGGTGTTTTCATAGTGCAGCTGGGAGGATCACTCCCATCAGTGTGATGGCAGACGGATCTTGTTGATCTGCAGCTGAGGAAAAGGCTGCATTCCCATGAGCTCTCCACCCTCCACTGCTCTGGATATCAATCTTCCTACTTGCTTACGCCTGGAGCTGGGATTTAACTTCACATAGGATTTTGACTGCTTCAGAGTGACTCCTAGAGAAGTATTCCTATATTTGCTTTCATGAGCAAACTAACGGGACTGAAAATAATGTTTAGTCTTGTTATAATGGGAGTCTTTTAGACACCTCCACTAGAAATGAGAGAGTTGTGACAAGCACATTTCTCCACTAAGCTTTGAATGAACTGTTGGAGCCTTGAATGAGATGCACTGGATTTTGATTTAGATATGGAAAAGGCTGGTAACTGAATTTTTACTTACACAGTGTTCTATTTCTACTAATCCTAAAAGAAGACTTTGTGTAAAGTATATCTTTGATTTAAATTGCTATTGATTTTATTATCTTGCTAATGAAGGATGATGAGGAATGGAAAGTTAGTTATGTTCGTAAACTTCTCAACCCTGAATGTTTTATCAGCCTGTTTGCAAGCTTTCTCTAGCCGCTGCATGTTGATCATCCTGCTTAATTTCTCATGCTGAAAGCAATTTATCTGTAGCTCTTTGTCCTCTAGGGACAAGCTATGTTTTTGAGGCAAAATAAAATTTATGCAAAAGATTCATTTGTATTGAAATCTGATGATTTAAATCTTCATGTTTTTTAATTCACTTCTTGCACTTATTAAGAGCAAAATTACTGATTATCCAAGCATCCTTTCCAGGAGAGGTGATCATTTGCTTGTAAAAAGGTAATGAGTAAGAATATGATTTTGTAATGCTGTCTATTTCTAAAATATAGTGTGAGTGCTCCTTCTGCCTCTGTAGAATGGACAATCAGGCTGTTCTGGGATATGTAGTCATGTATTTTGATAAGGTCCTTGCATTCCTTCTGCCTGTGATAAGGTTTTTATCCTTACCATGGACAGCTTGGTATGTAGACCAGTTGACATGGATTTGTCCTGCTTTTTTTTCCAGTGCAACAATGATTTTGTAAAACTTTCTTGGAAAGGCAATACTTGTTTTTTCTTTATAACTAGAAGACATTGGTAGAAAGAGAACTCGGAGTGGCATGGGGAATGGCTACAGGCTGCAGGTATAGCTGTGTCAGTGTTGGTGGAAGCAAGCTGCTGAGGCCATGTGAAGCTCTAGACTTTCGTGTGTGACTGGGGTGCAGTGAACCTTCTGTAGATGCCCAAGGGCTCTGCTCCTCTCTCCAAAGTTATCTGTAATTTTATTGAAGCAGCTCCCCACATTCTGAAGTGCATTGCCAGAGGTCTAATTGTGACACCTGTAAGACTGCACTAGCTGTCCAAGGTATTCCTCATAGTCAACAGAGATGAATAAGTACATGAATCACTTAAGACAGGTTTATCCTTGGTTATGAGTCTAAACTGAAAAAGGAAAATTATTACTGTAAAAGACGGGCGTAAGTAACTCAGGCTTTGATGATTGATTCTTAGGAGTATAGGACAGAGTTTTCAATGGATAGTTTTAGACACTGAATTTTCCTTTTATTTAGTGTGTAGTAACAATTTTGGTTTGCTCAACAATATATATTCTTTTACAATTCTCTTATGAATTCTGTACACAGAGGCACAACCTAATAAATGGATAATTTTAAAAAATATTACATGAAAAATCATGCTTCTTTTTGCAATCTGTAATATTTAAGCTTAATAGGGTACAGAAAAGAGACATTTTCAGCTGGATTTGAGTACAGAATGGAGAATCTAAATAACAGCAGAGGAGATTGATCAATGAAAAACCAACACTGCAGATGCTTTTACTTTTCCTAAGAAGAGGGGCAAAATCTAGAAATTCCATGTCAGCACAGCTATAGTGGGTTGGCAGGGCTTCTTGAAGCATTGTTCCTTAAAAGAGTCTTACATATCTATTTTGCCTCAAAACAAGATAGAGCCTAATATAATAGCAATATATTAATTTATATTCTGCAAAAATCAACCCAAGCAGTATCCAACACTTTGTGACTTCTAAACACCTTTTAATATTTGCTTTGGCACAGAAAAAAGAATTGATTGTGCTAAAGGATCTTCTTCCTGACTAAATGTAGACTAGCATGAGATCACAATAGTGCTTAAAACACTAGCCTTCCTTCCTGCTCTTACTTGCAGAGTATTGCTTTTGCTTCCAAGCACTTTTAGAGTCAGTTTGGTCTGTTTGCTTAATGGAACTTGGGAAATACTGTAATGATGTGCATTCCACCTGCATTCCACTTGAATAATTGTTCTTGCTGCTTGTAAATGCTTTGCAAGCCCATGAGATAACAAAACCAAGACAAAAATAAATGGTAACTACCCACACTGCTACCATTTCTCCATAGGCAAAAAAGATCTTCAGCATGTGAAGAAAACTAAAAAGTAAAAGAAAAGTAGCTTTACTGACAGTAAGTTTGAGAAAGAATAACAAGTACTTCATGGCCTTGAACTTTGTATGCATGTACAGGGAGCAGCCAGAGTAGATGGAAATGTTTCTTTAGAGGTACATAATGTGAAAGTGATGAAGAGGAGCTGTCATATTATTTCATGCACATAGAATCTAGGAAATAAATGCTTAATAATTGGACTTTATGTATATTCCCTTGCGTAGAAAAAAAAAAAAAAAGAAGCCATCCTTTTTCTGTCTGGAGCAGATTATTTGTACATTAAATTATTTTCTGGACTCATCAGTAGGTTTTTACAAGGTAAATGAAACAGGCTTCCCTTCCATAATTGTGCATGCTGTGAACCATAGCTGAGGTTTGCGCGTTCGACTTCTAGAGATCTGGTTTGTGAGATAAATCACATCAAGAGAGGCAGTGGTCTGAGACTGGAAGCACTGCCCTTTGTGATACCTGGAGCTTCACAGGGTTTTCCACCGGGCTTCAACTTTCCCCTCCCCAACTGATTTCTACAATACTCACCAGTTCTGTGATTTGGAACCATTTCATGGACTAAATTTCAAATGCATGTGCTCTGATTTGGACAAAATCCTTAACTTCTAGTTTAAATTTGTAGTTGAGCAAACATCTCAACACTATTTTGTCCCTACACTATTTTCAAGGTATACTTTTGGGATACATTTGAAGAGAGGAAAGACATTCTCTGATCAAAGCACAGAAATCTGAGCACTGGGAAATCTGATTTATCATCTGTTCTGTCCTAACAATCCTGCATGATCTTGAGCAAGGTGCTTGGAATATACTTCTATTCTGAATAATACTTACATTTAAAACTAGTACCTTGTTCAAGAGAGTGAAAGCCTTTGGATATTCAAAGTGTTGTGTGCTGACTCTATGATCACAAACTCAAAAAAACCCCAAATCAAAACCCAATATCTCCCTTCCCCAACCAAAAAAGAAGCAACCACTACTTTTTTAATGATTATTTCTGTTTACTCTGAAGAGCTATTTTTCAGGAAAAGAAGCTGGTGTTCTGTCTTGTACATCAAGTAAATGGGAACCACAGGGCTCCCCTGCCTTCTGGTATATAGCCAGCCTAATCACCAAAGGCTATCACATTATTTTTTCAATTATCTGTGCACAGAGAACGTCTCTCTTTATTACCAGTGTTTTTTACTTCTTTCTGGCCTTTAATATTGGTTCTAATGGCCTGCCTCTAATGAGTAAGAGGTGGGCCCAATTAAAAATATTCCCAACTTGCACAGCAAAGGAAGACTTAATCAAGAAAACAATGTTGTATACAAAATCTAAATTAGCTTTACTCAGCACCTGCAAAACACAGCTTTTTAAGCACACATATTGTGGATGTCTGAAAACATAATACTCTGGTTTTATAAAATAGCAAAATAATGATCTGGTAGCAAAACCTTTTCCTTTTTGTTTGTTTGATTGGATGATTGATTGAGGTTTTTTTATTATTTCTATTTTTCACCCCAGTAACATTAGAGAAGAAGCAAAACCAAGAATCATAAATAACCTACCTGCAATAGATGCCCAGAGCCTGGAGAGGGATTGCAGATCAGCAAGAGAGTACCTGAAGTGTGGCACAAAGGAATTTCAACCACTCCAGACAGTAAGTTGGCTGCTCTGGGAACCCAGCTTAAATGTGTCTATACAAGACATATTCCGTGGAGAATAAACAAGACGAGTTAGTTAGAGATGTGCAAATGCCTGCAGGGCTAGAATGTTATTGGCATAACAGAGAGATGATGAGATGGCTCCTATGACTGGAGTGTTGGAACGGAATGGTACAGGCTCTGTAGGAAAGCAGGCAGGGGAGATGAGGAGGGGTGTTTCCCTCTGTGTCAATGACCAGCTGTACTTTGAAAGGGGTGAGAAGCCAAGCGAGAATTTTTGGGTCAGGATTAAAGGCAGGGCAGGGACAGGAGACATTACAGTGGGGGTCTGCTGCAGACTGTCCAGCCAGGACAACTGGGTGAGTAAGGCCCTCTGTACAGAGAAAGGAGCAGACTACAAGTAGTGAGGCATAAAATCAATGACCGATGAAGAAAATAGTAAGAGTGCCCTTAAAAGTCAAGCTTTTGTGAATGGAATTTTTAGATCAGACTATAGACCTGTGCACATAGAAAAAAAATAGTTCCAGGAAACTAATATTTTATTATTTGATTCAATAAGAAACTTTTTTGCTTTTACTATGTTTTCTTACAAATTTTTTGGAGTTCATGGTATTGAATTCATATCCAAGAAGTGACACATAAGAAAATGAATGGAGCACAAGATGTACTTTTCCTAGTCTCAAAAGTATGCTTTCAAACTTTTCTTGCCATCTGTTTGCAGAAATAATTTCTCATCGTCTTACTCACGTTGGTCCCTCTTGCTCTCTGTCCCTCTCTTTTCAACACACATATAGACACCACGTGTTGCATCACTTGACAGGCCTGGCATTGGTTATTTCTTTTATCTACTAAAACTAAATGAAATAAAGAAACATCATTGGTTATAACATATAAGAGGGAAAATGATTTATTGCTTTGCATAAAGCAATAAAGAATCGTCAAGAATAACTCAGAAAGGTTTTAATGACAATAGCTCTTAAAGGAACAATGCCATCAGGTGTTTTCCTAGAGGTATGATACAATTCAGAGATAATATACTGCAGGTAGGATGTTTAAATGAATTCAGAATTTTTAAGAGGCTTATTATCTCTAAACTTTCTCAGTAATTCCAGAAGCTGCATTTTGAATAACTTGATTTGATTGCCCAGTAGTTTAGCTTGATTATATTGAAAATTTTTTTTGCTATGTTACCTGTTGAATAAAGTCCTTTACTTCTAACAGTTAATCAAGTATATAATCTAAAGCAGTGATAATTAAGCTAATTCAGTCTTATGTGTAATATCTTCTAGTAAGAACAAAAAATACTTTATGATAAACTGAAGACTTTAGAACATAAGAGTCTTCTCTCATGTAGGCGCTTTCATCTTTGATGCTTTCTTTGGATTTTATCTTGATTTCTGTCTGTTTATTTCTGCACAAAAATATGAGTGCAGATAAATGCTTAAACAAATGTTGTTTTAAGCACTGGAACCTCTGCAAACCTGCAAAACTGAACGAGGAGCTGTAAGTGCTATAGTCCCTTCTGCTATTTACACTAGTCAACTGGAAGGCATAAACAAATACCAAAAGACAGTCAGGGTCAGTGTAGTGAAACATGGCTAGGATAAATCATTTAAGAGAAAGAGTATTCTGCAAGAATGCACAGAATATGTCAGGCTAAAAACAAACTGGAAACTTCTGTCAGCTATTTCAAAACAAGTAATATAGGCCTTAATGTTAACACATAGTGCTTTTTTCCCCCTGTATTACTGAAAAGCAAGATTAATAATATGTATATGTGCTAATTCTTTCTATATTAACAAGAAAAACTGTTTAAGTGTTTCAAGGCTTTTTTTTCAGCATACTTAATGCTTCTGCTTCTTATCCAGATAGACAGTTCACATCTTGTTCTTTTTGATATAATATGAAATACAGAATCAGAATATTAAACACAGAAAAACAGCTAAATAAATTGGAAAATATCTAGCAGCTTCAGAATTTTCTTCTTGAATTCACTTACACAAACTGTTTCAGAATTTTCTTCTTGAATTCACTTACACAAACTTCTGATCCTTGTGGTAAAATGAGGTAGATCTTTTTTTTTGGGTGGGAAGCAGTGCTCTGTTCATGTAAGAGCTGATTTCCTACCTAGCTGATAACTACGTAGGGAAAATATTGCCCAGCTGGAAGTACTTAATGCAGTATTTAAACAAAACAATTCACCAGATTTTGAGTTCCTGATATACCAATTAAAATACACACAAGAATGGAACTTTGGCATTGAAATGATATCCCATAGAACCCCTATGGAAAGATATTCTATAGCACTGTGAGCTGACTGTCCTAAAATGCAATCTATAATTTATATATATAAT
>VWZV01012945.1:28544-40639 GCA_013397155.1 Irena cyanogastra | reverse complement strand
ATCCCTATCCCATCCCCATCCCTGTCCCCATCCCTATCCCTGTCCCCATCCCTATCCCATCCCTGTCCCCATCCCATCCCATCCCTGTCCCTGTCCCCATCCCTATCCCATCCCCATCCCTGTCCCCATCCCTATCCCTGTCCCCATCCCTATCCCATCCCTGTCCCCATCCCATCCCATCCCTGTCCCTGTCCCCATCCCTATCCCATCCCCATCCCTGTCCCCATCCCTATCCCTGTCCCCATCCCTATCCCATCCCTGTCCCCATCCCATCCCATCCCTGTCCCTGTCCCCATCCCTATCCCATCCCCATCCCTGTCCCCATCCCTATCCCTGTCCCCATCCCTATCCCATCCCTGTCCCCATCCCATCCCATCCCTGTCCCTGTCCCCATCCCTATCCCATCCCCATCCCTGTCCCCATCCCTATCCCTGTCCCCATCCCTATCCCATCCCTGTCCCCATCCCATCCCATCCCTGTCCCTGTCCCCATCCCTATCCCATCCCCATCCCTGTCCCCATCCCTATCCCTGTCCCCATCCCTATCCCATCCCTGTCCCCATCCCATCCCATCCCTGTCCCTGTCCCCATCCCTATCCCATCCCCATCCCTGTCCCCATCCCTATCCCTGTCCCCATCCCTATTCCAGTCCCTCTCCCATCCCCATTTCCATCCCCTCCCCAAAGACAGCTGCCGTCCGGTGGGACACGAGCGTTTATTGGGCTGGGGGCCACTCCCAGCCCGCGGTCACCCCCAGGACAGGTGTCCCCCAGGACAGGTGTCCCCGAGGACAGGTGTCCCCGGGCCCGCTGTCCCCTCACGCCGTGTGCCGGCCCCGGCGCCGCTTGATTTTCCTCTTGAGGAGCAGCAGGTCCAGGTAGAGCAGGCGGCCCAGGACGGCCGAGGCGCAGAGCAGCGCCCCGTGCACGGCCCCCGCCAGCCCGCAGGAGAACACGTCCTGCCCTGAGGACAGCCACCGTGGGACGGGGACACCCGCGGGGAGCACGCGGCCACCCCCGGGGCGGGACAGAGCCACCGCCGTGGGGGACGTGGCCACAGCGGGGACACCGCGCGGAGCCTGGAGCTGCTCACGGGGACAGCGGGACGCGGGCGCGGCGGAACGCGGGGACGCAGGCCCTCACCTGTCAGGTAGAGGTTCCTGACGGGCGTGTCGGGTCTCAGGGCGGCCACCGCGGCGGGGCTGAAGCGGCGCAGGTCGTGCTCGCTGCCGTACATCTCCCCCCGCGCGGCGCCCAGGTAGTGCTGGTTGGTGAGCGGGGTCGCCGCCTCCACGAACTCCACCTGCGCGGGACGGGGGCTTGTCACGGGCCACGGGCGGCCCCCCCTGGGGCACCCCGAGCCGGCGGGACGCCCGGGCCCGTCCCCTGGGGCACCTTGTCGCGCAGGTGCGGGAAGCGCAGCAGGGCCCTGTCCAGCAGGCGCCGGGCGATGTCCATCTTGTAGCGCCGGTATTCGGGGCCGCGGTGGCGGGGGCGGCTCCCGGCCCACTCCTCGAACCACTCGTACCGTGCCATGGTCAGGATGGTCATGCAGGACTTGCCTGCGGGGCGGGGACAGCCGGCGACACCCCCGTGGGGGTGACAGTGGCAGCGCCCGCCCCGGGGATCGCGNACACCTGACCCTGCCTGAGGAGGGGACACGGGGGTGGCACCTGACCCTGCGTGTGCAGGGGACCCAGAGGGACACCTGAGCCTGAGTGTGCGGGGACACGGGGGACACCTGACCCTGAGTGTGCGAGGACACGGGGGACACCTGACCCTGAGCGTGCGGGGACACGGGGGTGTCAGGAATGCTGAGGATGCGGGCGTGCTGGGGACAACCAGGGACGCTGAGGACACTGAGGACGCGAGGGGACACGAGTGTCGCCTTACCGGGGTGGCAGCGGACGTGGGGGGGCAGCAGCCTCTCGAAGGTGTTGAAGACGCCGGCGTCGGAGATGACGAGGGGGGCGCGGATCTCCAGCTCCTCCTGGCCGGGCCCCGCCCGCACCGCCACCCCTGGGCACGCGGCGGGGTCAGGGGACACGCGGGGCGCTGCCACCCTGTCCCCATCCCTCGGGGAGGGGGTGTCAGGGGACACGCGGGGCGCTGCCACCGTGTCCCCATCCCTCGAGGGGTGTCAGGGGACACGCGGGGCGCTGCCACCCTGTCCCCATCCCTCTTTGGGGAGGAAGGGGGGGGGTGGTCCCGGCGCTCACCCAGGGCGGTGCCGGCGGCGCTGACGAGCACGCGCGTGACGGGGGCGCGCACGAGCACGCGCCCCCCCGCGCGCTCGATGACGGGCACGGCGTGGAAGGCGCCCCCGCTGCCCCCCCCCCGCGGGTACCAGGCCCCGCGCTGGTAGTGGTGAACCATCAGCGCGTTCACCAGGAAGCTCGAGTCCCGCGGCGCCGTGCCTGCGGCGACAGGGCGACACGGGCATGGCTGGTACCCCCACCCGGTGTCGCGACACGGCGCTCCTCGCCGCGGTATCGCCCTCCCTGGTCGCGACACAGCCCTCCCCTGTCGCCACGGTGCGCTCCCTCGCCGCGACACGTGCTTCTGCTGTCGCGACACGGCCCTTCCCGCCCCCATCCCAGCGCAGCACTGCCCAGATCGTGATGGTGCCACCCTCTGTCGCGACACCAACTCCGCCACCGCAGTACCGCCCTCCTCCTCCAGCCGGTGGCCTCCCTGTGGCGACAGCCCCTCCCTGTCGCGGCGGCCGCTGACCGTAGAAGAGGTAGCCGAGCAGGGCGCGCAGGTCGGGGTTGGCGGTGAGGCGGGCGGCGGCCTGGCTGTGGCTCGTGGTGGCCATGCGGAACACGGGGGACAGGCGGGGCAGGAGCCCCGAGCGGAGCAGGAGGGTGACGAGCCAGCGCGGCGACAGCTTCAGCAAGGCCAGCAGCGCCGCGTGCCGCGAGGCCACCTGTGTGACGTCACCGCGTGCCACCAGCTGCCTGGCCACCAGCACGTCCTCAGGACTGTCGCTGCTGTGACCCCAGGGCCACCCGTGGCTCAGCACCTGTCCCGCCCAGCCCACGTCCTCGTTATCCCCAGAACTTGTCCCCACCATGCCCATCACCCGTGTCCCCTCTGTGTCCCCTCTGTGCCCACTGCTCTGTCCCCACCATCCCCACAACCCTTTCCCCACCACACCCATCACCCACGTCCCCACCACGATCGTCACCTGTGTCCCCACTGTCCCCACAGCCCCCTCCCCACCACGCCCACCCCAATGTCCCCACCGGTGCCACCATCCCCACCCTGCTGAGCCCTCCTTGGGGACGTGCCACCCGCACGGGGAGGTGACCCCAGGGCCGCACCTTGGAGAGCTTCATGAACTCCCTGATGGCCGCCTTGTCGGCGGGGAACTGCTCCTCCAGCGCGGTGACAAAGGCCACCTTGCCGGAGCGCAGCAGGTACCGCCGGGCTCCCAGGGTCACCTCGTCGTAGGGGTCGGGCAGGCGGTGCCAGCAGAGCTGCCCGTCTGTCACCTGGTCCAGGGCCACCCGCAGGAGGCTCCCCTCGTGCAGCTGCCCCACGTAGTGGATGCCTGCGGTGTGGGGACAGGGGACACGGTGAAGGGACACTGGGGACATCGCGAGGACACGCGGCGGGAGCGGCCCTGGGGAGCAGGGTGTGGCTTTGTCTGTTGCGTCGCACTGAGGGGGGTGGCAGGGACATGGCAGGGACAGGGTAGGGACACGGCAGGGACACGGCAGGGACACAGCAGGGACAGGGCAGAGACACAACAGGGACACAGTATGGACATGGCAGGGACATGGCAGGGACAGGGCAGGGACAGGGCAGGGACAGGGCAGGGACACGGTATGGACATGGCAGGGACACAGCAGGGACACAATATGGACATGGAAGGGACACGGCAGGGACAGGGCAAGGATGTGGCAGGGACATGGCAGAGACATGGCAGGGACAGGGTAGGGACACGGCAGGGACATGGCAGGGACACGGCAGGGACACAGCAGGGACACAGTATGGACATGGCAGGGACATGGCAGGGACAGGGCAGGGACAGGGCAGGGACAGGGCAGGGACAGGGCAGGGACAGGGCAGGGACAGGGCAGGGACAGGGCAGGGACAGGGCAGGGACAGGGTAGGGACACGGCAGGGACATGGCAGGGACACGGCAGGGACACAGCAGGGACACAGTATGGACATGGCACACTCCGGGGCTGGCAGCAGGTTCACAGTGGGGCCCCAGGGACAAGGCGGTGACAGGGGGTGACAGCGGGTGACAGCGGGTGACAGCAGGTGACAGAGGGTGACAGGGGGTGACAGGGGGTGACAGGGGGTGACAGGGCAGCCCGGGGTCAGGGCTCCTCACCCACGTCGAACTCGACGCCGTGCTGCTGGAAGGTGTGGCAGCAGCCCCCGGCCTGGTCGTGCTGCTCCAGCACCAGCACCCGCCGGCCCGCCTTGGCCAGGGTGGCGGCCACCGCCAGGCCCCCCACGCCACTGCCGATGACCACGGCGTCCAGCCGGTCCGGCACGCGCTGGGCGCTGAACCCTGCCGTGACAGCGACAGTGACAGTGACGCGTGTGACAGTGACCGCCAGGGGACGGCGAGCCCCACGCGCCCGGTGTGCCGCGGGACAGACGGACGCACGGACATGAACACTCACCCTGCTTCAGGACCCTGTCCCGGGCACGCTGGTCAGTCACCAGTGGCCGTGGTGGCTCCAGGGGTGGCCCTGAGAAGGGGTTGCCGGACGGGGCCAGCAGCCGATGGGCCACTCGGGCCAGGGCCATCGTGGCCAGGGCCACCGGCAGCAGCAGCAGCAGCATGGGCCACATGGCTGCCACTGCGTGTGGCTCTGTACGGACACGGCTCGGACACAGACACGGCTCGGACACAGCACGGACACGGACAGGGACAGGGACAGGGACACAGACACGGCTCGGACACAGCACGGACACAGACAGGGACAGGGACACGGACAGGGACACAGACAGGGACAGGGACACGGACACAGACAGGGACAGGGACACGGCTCGGACACAGACACGGCTTGGACACAGACACAGCACGGACACAGACAGGGACACAGACAGGGACACGAACAGGGACACAGACACGGCCACGGCCCAGCCTGGCATGTGTGGCCCCAGCCCTTATAGCCACGGCAGCTTAGGGCCACGGGGATTATGGACGGGCCAATGCAGCGGCTTTAGGGACAGCGCTGCTTAAAGACACAGAGCTCCGGGGCAGGGGACCCACGGACAGGGGACCCACGGACACCACACCACGGNAGGTGACACAGGTGACACCAGCCCCCAACCCCCCTCGCATTCACCACAAGGGACAAACCCGTTTTTCTCGCCTTTAATAAAATTCACAGCAAAGTACCAAAAAGGAGCAAATGGCGCCAGGGATGGGGGGGACACGGGGTGGGGGGCCCGGGGAAGGAGGGGACACAAGGGCACCCCCAGTGTCCCTATCCCTTGGGGACACCCCGTGTCACCACCCCAGACTCTCCGCAGCGAGTCCCCAGCCACAGCCCCCCGCTGGGTTAATTACAAGGTTAATTACAAGGTCAGTTAAGGGTTAATTAGAGGTTAATTACAGGGCGCGGGGAGGGGGTTATTGCTACCCGGGACGGGGTGACACGGGACACAAGGGACAGCGAGGGACCCCCACCCTGGTAAGGGGACAAGGGGGTCCCCGAGGGGGGGTTGTGGCCTGGGGGACAGGGAGGGGACACCACGGCGGTTTCTGCGTGTGACCCCCCAGCGCCGCACGCCCACCCCCAATCCAGGGGGGGCTTCCCCAGGCTCTGGCAGTGACTCAGCTGTGGGGGGGCTCTGCCCCCCATGGGACCCCCCCGGCCGCTTCTGCCCCTCCCCAGATTTGGGGGGACAGAGGGCCTGGGCTCAGCCTGGGGGGTTTTCCAGGGACCCCTCCCCACCCCCGCGGGGCTGAGCACGGCGAGCTCACGGTGAGATGCCCCCCGGCCCCCCCAGCCCTCCTGGGTGGGTTGAGGGGGTTGAGGGGAGGGTTCGGGGGTCCCTAGTAGACCCAGGTGACGGGGACCCACTGGGGCTGCAGGCGCAGGTGCTCCATGGCCTCGCGCAGGCGCCCGAACGTTCGCTCCAGGTCATCGTTGGTCAGGCTCAGGTCGAAGTAGTGCCCGTAGCCGCGCTGGATGCGGCTGCTCTCCTCCACCGTGCGCTGGGCGTCCGCCTCCTGCGCCCCAAAACCTGCCTCAGTTTCCCCATCACCTCCGGGGATGGTGGGGAAAACCCACCATGAGCTGTGTACCCTCCTCCTGCACCCCAAACCTGCCTCAGTTTCTCCATCATCCCCCATAGATTGTGAGGGAAACCCATTGTGAGCTCTGTGTCCTTTTCCTGCATCCCAAAACCTGCCTCAGTTTCCCCATCATCCCCCATAGATTGTGAGGGAAACCCATTGTGAGCTCTGTGTCCTTTTCCTGCATCCCAAAACCTGCCTCAGTTTCCCCATCACCTCCGGGGATTGTGGGGAAAACCCACCATGAGCTGTGTACCCTCCTCCTGCGCCCCAAAACCTGCCTCAGCTTCCCCATCACCTCCGGGGATTGTGGGGAAAACCCACCATGAGCTGTGTACCCTCCTCCTGCGCTCCAAACCTGCCTCGNCGGGGATGGTGGGGAAAACCCACCATGAGCTGTGTACCCTCCTCCTGCACCCCAAACCTGCCTCAGTTTCTCCATCATCCCCCATAGATTGTGAGGGAAACCCATTGTGAGCTCTGTGTCCTTTTCCTGCATCCCAAAACCTGCCTCAGTTTCCCCATCACCTCCGGGGATTGTGGGGAAAACCCACTGCGACCTGTGTGCCCTCCTCCTGTCCCCCCCAAACCTGCCTCAGTTACCCCAACACGCCCAGGGATGGTGGGGGACACCCACTGCGACCTGCGCGTCCTTNCCCATCATCCCCCATAGATTGTGAGGGAAACCCATTGTGAGCTCTGTGTCCTTTTCCTGCATCCCAAAACCTGCCTCAGTTTCCCCATCACTCCCATGGATTGTGGGGAAAACCCACTGCGACCTGTGTGCCCTCCTCCTGTCCCCCCCAAACCTGCCTCAGTTACCCCAACACGCCCACGTGAGCTGTTTGGTGGCCACGCCGCTCTCCAGCGCCGCCCGGTTCATGGCCCGCAGCCTCTCGGGCCCGGGCGCTTCGATGAACACCACGTAGGGCACGAACTCCGCCGTCCTCAGCACCTTCACGGCCTGCCCGCGGGGACAGCGCTCAGCCCCGCGCCCGGGGGTGGCGGTCCGGGCTGTCGCCGTCCCCTCGCCCTGTGCCCACCTGCGGGTTGACGTCCAGGACGCACATCTTGCCCGCCTGCAGCACGGCGCGGATGGAGTCGATCCTGGTGCCGTACAGGTTGCCCTCGTACTCGCCGTGCTCCAGGTACCGCCCTGCCTTGATGTCGGCCTCCATCTCGCCCCGCGACACGAAGCGGTAGCCCTGCCCGTCCCGCTCGCTCTCCTTGGGCTTCCGGGACGTGTCTGCCCGACGCGGGGGTGGGGGACACCTGAGTGACACCTGCCCGCCCCGGAGTCCCGTCCGGGAGCCATCGCGGGGGAGCCGGATNATCTTGCCCGCCTGCAGCACGGCGCGGATGGAGTCGATCCTGGTGCCGTACAGGTTGCCCTCGTACTCGCCGTGCTCCAGGTACCGCCCTGCCTTGATGTCGGCCTCCATCCCGCCCCGCGACACGAAGCGGTAGCCCTGCCCGTCCCGCTCGCTCTCCTTGGGCTTCCGGGACGTGTCTGCCCGACGCGGGGGTGGGGGACACCTGAGTGACACCTGCCCGCCCCGGAGTCCCGTCCGGGAGCCATCGCGGGGGAGCCGGATGCGGGCGGGGACGGGGATGATCGCAGGGGACACGGATGACAGCGGGGACAGGGATGCCAGAGGGGCGGGGACGATCACAGGGGACAGGGACGCTGGCGGAGCACAGGGGTGGCCGCAGGGGACAGGGACGGTGCCGGCGGGGACGGGGACGCTCACAGGGGATGGTGGTGCCGTAGCGCGCCTGGTCCGACATGATCAGCTTGTTCTTGAGGCTGCGGCGCCCCACGCCCTGCGCCCCGATCAGCACCAGCGTTTTCCGGCGGAACGGCGGCATCCGCGCCACCTCCTCGTAGATCAGCAGCTCGTGCCGGTCGAACTCTGGGCGGGGGACAGGGCTGGCAGCCGTCCCTGGGGACCCCAGGGCGCCCTGTCCCACCGGGTGCCACCACCACCTCCCGGGGACACTCACCTGCGTTCTTCGTCGTCAGGTACATCATCCTCTTCTTCCTCTTCCCGCTGAGGCTGCCGCACAGGGCCCCTGCGAGGGCAAGGGGCTGGCTGAGCTGGGGACAGGGACAGGGACAGGGACAGGGACAGGGACAGGGACGGGGACGGGGACGGGGACAGCACCCCGGCACGGCAGCTGGGATCTTCCGCAGGGAAGATCATCACCCTGAGAACCGGGGACTTCCTGCGGGGCAGTGCCAAGGGAGCCCTGGGGCGGTGGGGACATTGTCACAGGGCGCAGGGGACCCGCCGTGCTCCCCCTCGGGAGGTGGCCCGTCCATCCCCCGCCCCGCCGTGTCCCCCGCGGCCAGGCGCTGTCCCCGTACCCGAGGCGGGCGCCACCTCCCCGTCCCGCTTGACGAAGGCCTTGCGCTTCTCCTCCAGCAGCTGGCTGGGCACCAGCCCCGCGCTGCCGCCCTCCACGTGGCACGCCTGGGGACACAGAGCCACGCATGGGGACCCCCCAGCCCCACGGGGACACCCCTGGGCTCCAGAGACCCTTCCGACCCCAGGGGACACCCCCAGCTCCGGGGACCCTCCCAAGTTCCACAAGGAACCTCCCCAGTCCCAGGGACTCTCCCGATTTCCCGGATCCCCTCAGCTCCAGGGGTCCCCAAATCCCGACAGGGACACATCCCGAGCTCCAGGAAATCCCCTCATTTCCAGGGACCTCCCAGTCCAACAGCAACCCTCCCTGCTCCAGGGATTCCCCCAGTTCCCAAGTAGCCCCCCCAGCTCCAGGGACACCCCCCGAGCTCCAGGGACCCCCCCACTTTACAGGAATTCTCCCAGGCGCACCCCAAGCCCACAGGGACCCCTCGGTTTCCCCCAGAACCTCCCAGCCCCTCACCCTCCATGGCCCAGGAAGGACCCAAAGTGCCACCACGTCCCCAGACCCCCCCTCCAGGGCCCCCCTGACCTGCCACCAGTTGGGGTCATCCTGGTTGACGATCTGCAGCAGGTCCCCGGCCATGAACTTGAGCCCGGCCTCCTTGCAGGGGATCAGGCTGTCGGTGGCCGGGTCGTAGTCGAAGTGACACTTGACAAACACCTGGGGACCGGGGGGGGTCAGCGGGGGGGGACCCCCGCCCCGCCCGTGTGCGCCTCAGTGTCCCCAGCGCCGGGGGGACCCGTGTCACCCTAGGAGCCCCCCCCGGCGGGGTGTCCCCCCCGAGCCCGGCGCAGCCAGGCCCGCACGGCCCCCGCGCACACGCACAGGGCTCCGGCCGCCGCCGCCGCGCCCCAGGCGACCACCACGGCCACCCCCAGGCACAGCCCCAGGGCCAGCGACAGGCACACGAGGGTGCCCAGCGCCGCCAGCGCCGCGCCCGCGATGGCGCACATGGGGACGCGCGGGGACACACGCTCGTGTGGCACACGGGGCGCCGCGCTGGCGGCGGCGTGGGGACAGCCCTCGCGGGGACAGCCCTCGCGGGGACAGCCCACGCGGGGACAGCGCCGCTTTGTCCCCTCGGAGATGGAGGTGGCTGGCACGGGGTGGGGAGGCGCAGCACGCAGGGCACCCTTTGGCACCCGGGTGCTGTGTGGGGACAGGGACAGGGACAGGGACAGGGCAGGGAGCAGCAGCGCCCGGCAGGGAGGGCACAGGGGGGGCACGGGGGTCCCACCAGCCGAGGGGGACATGGCACGGACAGGGGGACAGTGGTGCTCACGAGGGTGGGGGACAGGGCAGGGGGAGCTGTGGGTAGGGCGGGATGAAAGGGCGGGATGAAGGGTTGGGATGCAGAGTTAAATGCAAGGTTGGATGCAGGTTGGGATGCAGGGTGGGATGCAGAGTTAGATGCAGGTTGGGATGCAGGGTGGGATGCAGAGTTAGATGCAGGTTGGGATGTAGGGTTGGCATGCAGGTTGGGATGCAGGTTGGGATGCAGGTTTAGATGCAGGTTGGGATGCAGAGTTAGATGCGGATTGGGACGCAGGGCAGGATGCAGGTTGGGATGCAGGGCAGGATGCAGGTTGGATGTAGGGCGGGATGCAGGGTTAGATGAGGGTTGGGATGCAGGTTTAGATGCAGGTGGGATGCAGGTTGGGATGCAGAGTTAGATGCAGGTTGGGATGCAGGGTTAGATGCAGATTGGGATGCANCACCCCAAAATGCTCCCAGACACCCTAAAAAGCCGCCCGGCGCCTCGCAGTGCCCGCCGCACCCCAAAATGCTCCCAGACACCCTAAAAAGCCGCCCCGTGCCTCGCAGTGCCCGCCGCACCCCAAAATGCTCCCAGACACCCTAAAAAACCGCCCGGCGCCTCGCAGTGCCCGCCGCACCCCAAAATGCTCCCAGACACCCTAAAAAGCCGCCCCGTGCCTCGCAGTACCCGCGGCACCCCAAAATTCTCCATCACCCCACAATGCCCCCAGTGTCCCCGCCTCGCTGCAACGCCCCAACACTCTCCAGCACCCCAAAACCTCCCCGCACCCTGAGATGTCCCACAGTCACCGCCGGGCGCCCCCGCAGCCCCCCACGCCCCCCGGGCGGGCTCACCAGGTTCTCGCCGGCCGCCTTGCGGATGCCCACCATGCGCACGGCGTCGGGGGGCACGGGCTGCGACCCCAGCGAGGGCTCCGGGCCGGGGCTGCTCGGGGCGGGCTCGTAACTCTTGGCGGCCACCGAGTCGTGGGTCTCCAGCAGCGACTGGGACAGGCGGGGTGGGGGGAGTCACCGCTGCGTCCCACACGCGTGTCGCACCGCTGTGTCGCACGCGTGTGGCGGCACGGAGGGTCCCGCTGGTGTCGCACGCACCTGGAAGTGCGGCTCCCGCAGGATGCGGGCCAGCTCCGCCGCCGCTGCCTGCACGTCGGGCCGCGCCGGGCGCCCGATGTCCCGCAGGATGTCCTGCACCAGCGCCAGGTTGTCCCCGCGCACCGCCTCCAGCTTGCGCTCCTCCAGCCGCTCGTGCGCCTGGCGACAGCGGGGGGACCCCCGGGGACAGGCGGGTGAGGGCGGAGACCCCCGGTGCCGGGGGGATTCGGGACCCCCGGGGCCATTCGGGACCTCCAGCGGTGGAGGGGATCGGGAACCCGCGGTGGGACAGGGTGTCAAGGACCCCCGGGGCGGATTAGGGACCCCCGCATGCAGTGGGGGCATGAGGGACATCTGGGGGGGTTAGGGACACTTGGAGGGGCCGACGGCTCAGGGTCCCCCAGGGGACCCGGGGTTAGGGACAGCAGAGTTGTCAGGCACCCTCAGGGCCAGCGAGTTTAGGGACAGAGGGGATTGGGGGTCTGGGGGCGCTGGGGCGGATTGGGGACCCCCGGGTGTAGGGAATGGTGACACACGCGCACACGGGGGACACCCCCTGCACGTCCCGGGGTGCCGAGGGGCACACGCGCCCCCCGTGCGGCCGTACCTTGGCCAGGGAGCGGACGATGGGGCTCTCCATGATGCCGCGGAGGAAGATGAGGTCAAGGTCGGCCACCCCCGGGGTCCCCGGGAGCCCCATCAGGTTGTCCAGGACCTGCTGCATGGCTGGGGAGGGGACACACACGGGGACACGGGGGGGGACACACGTGGGGACACGGGGGGGACACACGGAGTGGAGGGAAGAGCAGAGCGTGGTTGAAGGGGCCCGGGGGGGTGCCCGTGCCCCCCCCATTCCTGTCACAGCCACGCCTGGCCCCCCATGACGGGGACAAGTGTCGGGGTGCTCTGGCAGCAAGGAAGTGTCCCCTCCTCGTTCAGCCGGAGGGATAAGGGGGTGGACCCCCCCCAAATTGTCACCGTGCAGTCAAAAGCGCCGCGGAGCGCAGAGGGACGGGGGGG
>VWZV01012941.1:0-20562 GCA_013397155.1 Irena cyanogastra | reverse complement strand
CCTCTTAAATATCAGATTACTTAAAAACCTCTACCTATAAAACTCACTGAGAATGAATGAATGTATTTTCAAGTAAGGCAACAGTACCAACTCCAACTTCACAGTGGAGCAAAGGGCCAAAGGCCATAATCCATCTGGAGAGAGCAGTAAATAGATGAGCATGCACACAGAGGTATCTTGTCCTTGGATACATTGCTAGCTCAATCCAGATATCACGAAGTTTAGCAGTACACAGAGTTCTGTCACAGAGGGGGGAGGTTTGACAAGACTGCAAATCCTGTGATGTTCCTTGTTTTCAAAGAATACAAAAAATCACATTTATTCACTAATAAAACAAAAATCTGAGCTCTTTGCAGTGTCCTGATTATACCTCTGGTGCATTCTCCCACTCATACCTCCTTCCACATCCTTCTTGTAATATACATCAAACATATATGAGAATGCCAAACAAATATACCTTCCTCTGGAAAAATAAATATTAAAAAATACGTAGAAGGTAAAGCTGGCAAATCTAGCCTAAGTATATACCTCCCTTCTTTTCTCTTCGACTTTAATCTCTCTTACAATCAAAATCTCTTTTCTAATGTGAAATACAGATCACCAGATAAACTCTTCTTTAAATTAAAATCTAAGTTAAAAAAAATAAGGTTGGTAATCAAGAGCTCTCATGAATCTTTTTGTCTGACGTTAGCACTGAAGGTACCGAATAGGTGTTTCTCCACCTGTTTTGTTTTCACAAACACATAAAAAATCCTAAAATTATGAACAGTCATGTCCTTGACTACCAAGGGGTCCTTTGCTAATGAAGTTAACTAAGAACTAGAGGCAATATGGGAAGAAACAAAACCACCACATCACCATGGCTGCAGAAATGAAGCAATCTACAATTATGTTACCATTTTTCATTTACAAATCTATCAGTTTAGAATGCAATGTGCCCATGATTGAAGAATTGTTTCTTTTGACCACAAAGAAATCTAAAATTTGGTTAATTTCAAAGACAAAAGCAGGAGTCCATAATTCTTCAAACTCCTCTAGACCTCTAAAGCCCTTTGTTCAAGACGTCTAGGAAGACAAGTACAAGTATTTACCAAAAAAGTAAAACTAGATTCGTTCGCATCCCTCTAGGGTAAGATTCATGACCCATATTCCTTATCAGTTAGGGGAAGAATACAAAGGAGTAGAAGGATCAGAACACTGTCTGATAAGGGCCCAACAGTAGTTTATGAAGTCAGTTTTCAAGCACAGCAGTGTTTAGACATTATAGTTTTTTCTTGGTGGGGGAAAAAAACTCCAAGAAACAATCTGAATTAAATGTGAAAATACAAGCAAAAATATCAGCAGCTTTGCTTTTTTATCCATCTACAAATACGACAGTTAAATGTACACTTAATATCAAAATATAAGTAGCACATTCTTAAAATTGGTAGGAGGTTAGTGACAAAACAGAAGTATCACAGAATTCCTTAGATAAAAATCAATCTTTGAAAGAGACATCTGATTCAGGACTACATTTTCTAACAGCTTGCACTTTTTGTTAAGACATAATTCTTTTCAAAGGTACATAGCAGTATGGAATTTAAGTTTCACTTTCCTTCATATAAGTAATGTAATTTCAATGTGATACATAGATACAGATAAAAATGTTTGTATGACACAAGCTGTAGTGTACTTATTTAATCTTCCTCAATGTCTGAAGAAACCAAATGGTGGCAACACACCACTTAACAAAACAAAATACATATGTTCTTGTATCACTTATCAAGCAGTCATATTACCCTCAAAGCTGCTCCAGAGTCCTGTTCCAAACAAACTATGATGCTCAGACTTAGCATGATACATATTTAGCACACATATCTTGCTCTAGGGTGTGAAAAAAAACCAAAACAAACAAACCAAACCAAAAAACCCACAAAAGTCTCAAGCTGAATTCTGGTGAATCCAGTCAATCCCACACTACAAATTATTATGGTATCCATTATTTAATCAGCTCCCTCTGCCTAGGAATTGGGCATAAAAGGTGTCAGGATCTTCTGTCACACAAGCACCTTAGCTGCCAAGTGAAGGCACCTCTGAACCAAGGTAGGTTCAGTACTTCGATGCAAGTAACACAATATGACTTTGGCAGACAATCCTACAAACAATTTGTATTACTTTCTTTGTCAGTATAGCCACTTTAAAATGATGTGGTAATGGGCAAGCCACACACTTAGGCCCTAAAGCATCCCAACACTTAAAAATGCTTTTATAGGAAAAAGGAAACAAGGAAATTTGCTGTGAAATCCTCCATTGTCCTGACAAATTGATCTATGAAGACCACAGAAATACAGAGGCTGCCTGGTAAGCACATTCCTGTTCTTTACACAGGCCTATTACAATTCTACTCTTTAACTTCTCTGAAATAAACTAATCGGATTTCTGCTTTAAAGGCCACTTCTCATGACATATTAGACTTCATACTTTATTTTAAGCTCTGTCCCTTTTACAGCAGCATATCACTCAGCGTATCATTTTTTCCAGTATCTCTTGTGGAGGCAGAGGAACAACAGCACTGCCATTGTTCTGAATCTCATCTTGCTTCAAAATTATATATACAGGTTATATACTGACTCCTGAAAGATAAATACAGCAACCAGATGTAGTAAGAGTGAACATGGACAGCCAGAAAACACTAATTTTTACTGGTTTTCAGTGGTCTCATACTGGCTCCTATACAAGCCTGAATCTCAGGGAAAAAATAATCAAAGTATGTCAAGCTGACAACAAAAGTTCTTTCAGAGTACCTGAAAAAGTCCATCTTCTTGCAGTATAATCTGCAACATTACAACAGTAGCTAGGAACTCTAAGAACTGATTGTAACTTTCAAAAAGGTAAACAATATGTGACTTTTTCTATGCTGAAAGGATCATCCATGCTGTCAGGTGTCCACCACAAACAACTTTGTTGCAGTTCAGGTAGAGTACTTAAGTGAGCTCCACAGATACCCTCATCTGGACAATGCTGGCCAGAGTGGTGGTGGGATTTAATGGAACAGGGTCCTTATCATCAGTAGCAGATGGATTTTGGGCAAATGACTCACTGATCTCCATGTGCACTTTAAAAATCAGAAAAATGACAATGACTTCCTCTGAGCTGCTTGCATCAGTTTTGCAACAGAAGGATTCCCCACTCTGCCTCCTTTTCCTTGATAAAATATTCATTTTTCACTAGCTGTCCACCTTCCTCCATATCATAAGCAAAAACTGTAAGTTTACTGTATTTTCATAAGATTACAGTATTTTCATACTTTTGAAACAAACCTGTCCACAGATAACAGTATCAAAGCTTGTCAATAGCCAAGTAAACTACAATTCATACACCCAGTTACACTAACAGCCTTCAAGTTTGTGTTTCTAGTAACACCTTCCTTACTTAAGAACTTTCCATACTCATACTGTCATACATTACAAACACACTCCTTTCATTTGACTTCCCATATCACCAGGAAACTACCGAAGACTTTCTGTGCTTGTGCTGGTTTCAGCTGGGATAGAGCTAGTTTTCTTCACAGTGTGAAGTACAGGGCTATCTTTTGGATTTGTGCAGAACACAGGGCTGATAATACCAAGATGTTTTTGTTACTGCTGAGCAGGGCTTACACAGAGCCACGGTCTTTTCTGCTTTTTGCATTGCTACAATAGTGAGGAAGATGGCATGCATGGGAGACTGGGAAGAGACACAGCCAGGACAGGGCACCCCAGCTGATCAAAGGGAGATTTTGGACCATATGACACCAATGCTCAGGATATAAAGTATATGAAGGGGGGAAGAAAGAGAAAGAGGAGATACTTGAAATGATGTTGTTTGTCCTCTCAAGTCACCATTAGGCATGATGGGACCCTGCTGTCCAGAGATGTCTGACTACCTACCTGCCTGGGGGAAGCACTAAATCAATTCCTTGTGTTGCTTTCCTTGTATGCGCCGTTTTTGCTTTCCCTATTAAACTGTCTGTCTCAAGACAAAGAGTTTTCAGCTTTTACCCTTCCAATTCTCTCCCTGATTCCACTGGTGGGGAATGAGCAAGTAGCTGTGTGGGGCTTGGCTGCTGGCTGGACCGGCAACCACTTAGTTGCCAATTTTACCTTTGAGATTATTTATTTCTCGGACATTAATATCTAACCTTCGTGATTTTTAATATCCACTAACAACCCTAAATCAGGTAATTTTAGACTATTTCTACCATTTATTATTGATTTTATAATTAAATTTAACAATTTTTAGCACCTAATTTTTTGCATGTTCCTCAAAGTCACATGATCTCCTTGGCCACACAAGGCCCTTTGAAAAGTCACCAGTTTCTTTAAGCATCTGTAAAACACTGTAACGTACATGCCTTTATGTGTATTCTACTCTATATCTAGAGTATTCCAGAACTCTAAACCCAAAATATTTCATGAATGACGTCACAGATCTTTCTGAACTTTAAGGAATATGCCATTTATCAATTTTCCCAATTCATTCGCCACTCTATAAGCTTACAAGATTAGTAATAACTCTGTACCATCAGACTTTGCTGTGGCTCAAAATTTGGTGATATTAATTGTTCTGCAGAGTTAATCAAACCAGAATTCTTACTGTAGAGCTGAGCTGCAGTACTTTCTTTCTTGATACTACTTCTGTAGGAGCAATGCTTGGATATCAAGCCATATGAAATTTATGGACCTTGTTTTCTTATTCTCATTTAGAGAATAAACACACCAAGCAATGTAGAAGTTGCTCTTCAAATCCTATTACTCATCTCAACACTTCACTGTGAACCTTCTTAAATAGTAAATAATAACTCCTCTGTCTCTACAACATATACAGACAAAAGGCATTAAACCAAAGGTACATTTATCAAAGACTTCCAAAAGAGATGTACCCAAGTTGCAAGAAAAAACCCATAATACTTAGTCATTCTCAGTTTCTTATTAGAGAAATTTTAAAAAAAGTATAGTTTAGAAAAAGTTCTCATTGCAGTACATTGGAATCTTTGACATTTAATGTTAGTATGTTTCAGTCTTCTTACCCCTGTGACTAGTACTTAGTACAATGCTGTCCTTTTAGCCACTGTTTAATATCCAAAAATAACTGTTGCTAATAGGTTAAGAAGTTTCAACTGTGCATTTGAAACAGTGACCCCAATCCCTAATATGGTTCACAGAGGAAAAAAAAAAAGCCAAACAAGAAACTTTAAAGTTAAAACAGGGGCATGTATTTTTGATAATGGAGTAAATTATTTCCTTTCAAACCATGATCTGGATTTATGAAGTCAAGATCAGGCAGTCTCAGGGCAAGAGGAGCACTGAGAATTGAAAGAAAATTGAAGACAGCTTCATATAAAGGTTGTTTTAAGAAACTGCATGTTTCTATATGTAGCTATTCTCAAAACTTTAGACCCATAAAGTATAAATTTTACTTCTGTTCTAACCAAAAAGGTAAAGAAGTTAGCACTTCAGCTTTTGAGAAGTCATCATATTTAAAGGATTCAGAAAATTGAGATTACAGCTGCAATCACTAGGAAAAAATACTGAAATGCTAGTCCCATGTGTTTGACATCAAAAGAAATACATGTCCAGTATCAGCAACATTGTAGAACAGTGGACTGTCACAAAATTTCTCACAAGTTACAACCTGTTTCAACTACGATGCAACAGAAACAACAAACTGGATAGGACACATTACAGATAGATAATATGATAACTGGCTCTACTAATTAGGGGATGAATACTGTGTGTATGTTAGGAGAAGTTTTATTGATGTATGGATATGTTATTGTTGTTTGTTGTTTAGATGCCCACTGTTGTCCCCATGGTTCCCTTTCCCGCCCTCTGTACTGCTGCCGCCAGACAGCCTGGGCTGTCCAGGACATGTGGAGAGAAGGCGTGTACGTGTGTCCCTTGCATAGGGCAGTTGAGAATGGGAAAAACTTGTTGCTGGGGGGGTGAGGCCTGACAACACCTGACCTCCAATCAAGTTTCTACAAGAAAGTAGTCTCCACCAATAGATGGCACAGAGGGATTGACTGACTGACCTTTGGGAGGGGCCAGGGTTGCCACAGATGCAACCCCAGGGTATAAAAGCTTGAGCAGCCGTTTCCTAGGTGAGCATATGGCAGTTTAGTTCCACACTCCCAGCACTGTCCTTTTTCACTCCTTTGTTGTATTTTGTTATGATTAAATAAACCTTTGAGATTTTTAAAGTGAGCAGTCATTTCTCACAGACACAAGACAATGCTTTAGTTAGAAGAGTTAGAAATAACTCTTGGATTAGGAGACATATAAAGAAATTCAAAAAATATTACAATTCCTGTCCTTACCACTAATCTCATACTCATTGCAGCCCATCATTACCTTTCCTCTATCTACAGTCTCACAAAACCCACAAATTAACAACCTTCCTACAAAATCTCACCAGTATTTTTTTCTGCCTGTAGACTGTGGCACTTTTAACAGCAGTCACTGTTATTAAGTGTATTTATTAGTCTGATAATCTGCTGTAATCAGACCAAAGTAACAAAATCAGAAATACATATGTAGTAGTTAAAAAAAAAAAATCAGTTCTTCTGTCAAAGAAAACATGCCTGCTTATTGGAATTCAAGAACTTGTCGCTTATTTTTAGTGCACTAATAGAGGAAGTGATTAATAATTAGAAACATGAAAATCAGCATTATGTTTGTGGACACAATACAGCAACAAATCACTGGAGTTTGAAATGATCACTTACCAAAATCTACTCTTGTTAGTATGCACTGCATTGGATGGTCAGTTGTATGCCTCGTTGTTGTTGCACCACTCTCATAACAAGTTGCACACAAATCGTAATCGTAGCAAATTAAACACTTGTATCTGCGACCTCGAAAATTTCCTTTTAAACATGCATCACAGCTGACACCTGTAAACAAATAAAATTGCTTTAAGACAGCAACAAATGCACTTATTTTTTATGGGGAAGATTTGTTGCTATTGCTTCTCAGTAACTAAAAAGAGCCAACCATGTCTGACACATGCAGTTCACATGGGACTCAATTACTAAATGCATCTGTGTCTTTAAAAGACACCATTCTCCCAAAATTAGGATCTTGAATTCTTGAAGCAAAGCACACTCAAACACCTGAAATAATAACAGGTTGAGTTATAAAAGCTCTTTGGCTGCATCTTCCTACAGACACCTTTACTTCTTAGTATTGACTGATAATTGACTGTTCAGTCAGGAATTGTGCCCCTTTTAAAAGGTAAACTGTGTAATGGCTGACCAAGAGGAAAGAAAAGCAACCAAATCAACCACTGTCAAAAATGTACTAGTTTTCCAGCCTTTAATTCAACACTTCCTAATATTTTAATTCTGAATAACACTATAGCCAGACATTTCATGTGGTGTAGAAATTAGGATCTTTTCCCATGTTCTTTTAATTTAGCCTGCATCAGTTCTCTCATTCTATTTCTCCCTTAAGCCCATTCTTTGCAAGGTAAAGTAGTCACACTTGCGTGTGTATCTGAGAAAGGTTTTATAGCTCCAAGAAGTTTTCATTTTTCTCTGTATGGTTTCAGTTCTCTCTGGATTGCCTGGTTAAGTGCAGAAGTGATGTCATTTTGTAACCTGCAAAGGCTAATACAAACATCTTTCAACTGCAGCAGCAAATTAAGGGCCTTCACAAAAGAAACTACTGTGTACAACCAAGGCAGGATTTGGATCAACACCTTCTTTCAGCATCACTTAAGACTTCTTCTTCACAGTTTGGCAAAAGCACAGATAATTTTAGAGCAAACGGCCATAACAAGAGTCACATTAGCCATATCCCTATTTTTTTAAGCCTAGTTGTCAGAGGACTACTGTGAGTTACAGAATTTTTTTGCATTTGTTTTTACTACTCCACTCTGTAGCATCTAACATAAACTTTACCACAAGTAATTCAGAAACACATCAATAAGCAATTTCTTTTGAATCTCCTCAACTGCTAAAACAATTCCATCATTACATTTAGAGAAGCAGTGAGCAAAATTATCACTTTTGCTTTTAGTCTCTTCACTCAACCAAGACAGCTTGAGCCACTAATAACTTCTAATGTCTAAGCATGGTGCTTATGGAATACTGAACCTACTTTTTATTCACCTCACTGCTCATATATTCTGCAAGCATCACTCTACATGGAACAACATATTAGAAGAAACTATCTCCATAATTTTTGTTAATAGCTGAACTATGTTTTGAGGATGGCATGTTACCATCTTCAAAGCTGGTTTGGTTGGCTTAAAAAAGAAAAAAAAAAGGGTCTTTCTCACTTAACTTTCTTTTCCCTGAAGTTTCATCCATAAACTCTGAAGAATTTTTTACAATCTGATTTAGACACCGACAGCAGGCTAATTTCTGAAAGCACTTGCTTGGTAACTCTGTAGTCTGAGTTTCACTGTTTCAGTTGGTTTGCTTTTTTCCTCCCACACAGAGACTCACAAAATTCTACCTATGCAGCATGCAGATCTCACCAACAATGGATGCTGTGCACACAACACTTTGCAGCTACTGGCAGCACTGCCAGTCTTTTTGTTGCCTACTAAACTTTCTAGAAAACAGTTGATCAGCAAGTTAGATGTCACACTGAAATAAGCAGACTAGTGTAACCTAGAGTCTATGTCAGACACTAACAGCTTTCCAATCGACACACTAACTCATGCTTCTCCAGAAAGTAGCATTTTTCTCACTCTTCATTTAAGCTTAGAACAACTGATTTAATGCAGATGTAAGCCTCTTTGCAACAAACTCCTGTCATGTGTTCCCTCAAACATTTACATCATTCCTACTTGAAGACAGACAGTTTTAAAAAGGTCTCACTTACGTGTTTTCTCCACATTATTCCAAACTGCAATCTCCACATAAGATGTGATATTAACTTCAGCAGAATTCAGCCATAAACATAAACCACAACCATGTTTGTATTTAAAACTTTAGAACATTTGCAGTGAGAATCTACCTGGTCTTCAAGTAACAGACGAACTTTGTTACTTATGATCAATTATTAAAACATCTACAATCTGCTTCAAAGAGGAAAACTAATATTAGCATAACAAATCCCTATGGCTGGTGAAGTCAGACCAAGAGAATAGCAATGTTCTATAGACAGTGTTTTTTCTACATCTCTCCAAGTTGGTATTTTACAACTATCACCATATCCTCTGCTCTGAGGAACAGGCTAGCAGCAAGGGATGTACCAGGTTATGCTTATGTCCTTATCTGTAGCAAAGAATGAAAACTGCAAAAGGGAAAACTATTAAATTGAAATTTAGGAGTTAAACACATGGTTAAACCCCAAGACTTCCCCTTGAATCCAGCAGGATCTCTTTTCCAGAAATGGTATTACTTATTTTTCCCTTTTTATAACAGTCTGAGCAAAGTCAGGCCCGACAGCTCTTCCTGTTCCTTTTCAAGCCTCAGCTGCCAAAATCTTGACTACTTATCCGACATGTGGTCTAGAAATTGAAATAACCAAATAATTTCCTGCCACCTTACTCTTTCTACTATAACGAAAGCTTTTGATTTTAGTATTTTCCACTTTAATCTTTACATCAGCTTAAATTCTCAAAGTTCATTCTGCACAAACCTCAAACCCCCAAAGATAACATTTTATTTAGCACAGCATGTCTTTCCGTATGTGTCTATGCAACATTTCCCTGCATTTACCTTACATTTCCAAGTATGGCAGGTATGTAACAGATTCAAGACTGTCGGATTCGACAGGATGCATCCACATTAATCATGAGTTTTGAGGGGGAAAAAAAACCACAACAAAAACCCACACTCTTTAGAAGTTAATTTTAAAGCAGGGAACAAAAGCATAGAACCAGCCAAAGAGAAGCATGAACAATTTGTGACAAGTATTTAGATAGACTTCTAACTTGCAAGAATTGTTACTACTGACTTCTAAAAGAATCACGGAATGAAATCCTATTAACCTCAAACAACTTGTTGTTCAGTGAGAATTCTGATTCACCTTATGGAAGATATTGGCTCGGAATGGTAAGAGTAAGAAATATCCATTTTAGTTATAGATTACATTACATCATAGATGATATTGGAAGCATCCTCAAATATTGTTCTACTTTGTTACTGCTATACAAGTACCAACATACACTGCAAAACACAGATTACATCTAGTTAAAACCTTTCTGATCAGTGTAAAATGCTCTTTTAATGCAACACTGTTCCACCAGAGGACAGCATTGTGCTAAAAACCTAAGGAACTTTGGTTCACCTTTAACTATCAAACATCAGATTCAGAAAGTTTCTTCAAAACTACTCCCTTGCAGTATCAACTCTCAGTCTCTCTGACTTCACATTCTGAGTAAAGTGAGTCAGCACATACCTACCAGTCCCATTAATAAAGTATGTTTTACTATATACTTCACTTCACTACAGAAGTCCTACTACATTTATATCAAGCCCACATCTTCTTTTCATCCAGGTTTATTACTTCAGCATATTATATGTAGCATGTTGAATGGTTTGTTGAGTGATTCTAGGAAAAAGTCCAAAAAATGCTCTTTCCCAACACCTTTCATATTTTAATCCTGATAGCCTGATATTTTAATCCTATGACACTGAAATGCAAGAAATTAACTGAAATGAATGTAACTGGTCCTGGGTTTAATAGATACACCAAAGAGAGCACATAATCTGAATTCATAATGGAGAAAATAACACTGAAAAAACCCATATAGTTCAAATACTATATACACCAGGATCAATTTGTATTTACAATTACAAGCAAAGCTACAAGGTAACATCAATGAAAGTGTCTGTAATGTCCCAAGCCATTACCGCCTTGGATAGACACACATTTGTGAAAAAAGAAAAGGTTTTCTCCCCTACTTGGTGTTCTTGGAAACTAAGGGCAATCAAAATAATAATAATTATATTAAAAGCCCAATAATCAGACCTAGACAAAAAATTACCTGAGAAATTGTAGAAAACTCACCATTTCTTTTTGTTGTAAAGAGCATATGGTCAAAGATGAGTAATACAGAGATACTGATATAGGTTCCAGCCTCAACATGAGGCCTTGAACTTTATCAATACTTTGAATGGATTGTTGAATTTTTAGAAATTTCCAAGAAAATACCAGTCATTAGGAAACATTTTAAACACATATGAAGCCAGCATCTGAAGCATTCAAACAGTGAAAATAACAATTAGTTCCAGATAGGAATATTTAGTAATTCTGCTGTTCCCAAGAATTAAATTCCTTTCCCTTACCAAAACACTGGAAGACACTAGTTTCATGGGTACTTACCCGCATTTAGTGTTCCTGTCAGCAGCTGAATATCCGAAACCCAACCTTCAGCCAATTCACATACTGTTTTTTGTTTATCAGTGCTCAGAGTGAGAATTACTGTATTTCTTTAATGTACAATACAAATACAAAATTAAGCAGTCAATGGTTTCTTCTCCAGAAAGAAAATGCCAGCTATTTAAGAATTTCTTCCTAACTTACATGAAGTACTGAAAGGGTTCACCCTTCTAAAGACTGAAAGTATTACATGAAACAGTTCCACTCAGTTTCAAAGGACTGGACAAACTTTAAGGTTTCTATCTGTTAAAAGCCCAAACTTAAGCATTCAAGCAAAAATTAAAAAGTTGTGCTAGCTCTTTTGTGGTACAAAAGTCTGTAACCTCTATACTGCATTTTATTTATATATTCTGAAGATCATACATAACACTACTTTTAAAATGCATCTGATATGTTCTAGTGTAAGATGTTCTTTTAAAGGATTCTGCTGGGTTTGTCCAGTTTTAAATAAATTTGCTTGACATTAACTATCTCATCTGTAGTCTACATGCCACACAGCAAGTCCAGACCTTAAGATACTCTACATAAGCAGTTCAGTTGTTTCCAAGACTGAAGAAAGGAAAATATATGCCATTTGATACTTAATAAAGAAGAAATGCCAATTGTTTCTTACTTTAATAGATTAATTTCTTAATGCAGACTACTGCCAATTTTGAGAGGTCGAATTCTAAGAACTTCTGCTGTTTCTGTGAGCATTTCATCAGAAAAATCAAACAAATAGAATGTTCATTTTTGTTTACTTTTCCTCATGTTTACTAAAGCAAACTGTGAAAATACACACTAAAGACATGTACAACATAGAACCTACTTCATCACCCTTGCAGCTACAAGTACTGAACAGAAAATTCACACACTATACCCTTGAAACAACTGAAAACTCTCTGTTCCCTCACATGGCCTGTGTGCAACATGGCTGAATGCGCAGGATCTTCTTACAGCAAAGTGGAAGTAGTAACCAGACTAGAAAGAACTAGTAGGAATAAAGTTGCAGGCAGAGATGTTGTTGACTTGGAAATGGAAAAAAAAGGGAAGAGGAAAGGGAGGGAAGTGAGCCTACAGAAGGCTTTTGTTTTCTTCACTGCACTCCTCCTTCCTCTCTGGAGTAGCAACAAACACCTGAATCTGCTCAGCTGTTGTCAACAATCTTCGTGAAACCCACTTGCACAGTGCCTGATACTCAGAATCACAGAATCATCAGGGTTGGTAAAGACCTTTAAAGTCATCAAATCCAACTGTCCACCCAGCAATATCACTGTAATCATAACAACTAAACCATATCACCCAGCATCAGATCCAGATGTATCTTGGATACCTGGCTCCCCTACCCCCCTGGGCAAACTATTCCAACTCCTGACCCTAATTTTTTTTTTTCTCCTGGTATCTCAACTGAATCTTCCTTGTCTCAGCAGCAGGCCATTTCTTCTTGTCCTATCACTGCATGCATGCTGGAAGAGACAGACCCTCATCTCACTACAACATCCTTTGAGGTGGTTGTAGAGTGTGACGAGGTCCCTCCTGAGCCTCCTCAAGACTTAACAAACCCAGCTCCTTCAGCCATTCCATATTTTTTGGACCTTTCGAAGTCTTGTTGCCCTCCTCCGGACACACGCCAGCACCTCAACGTCCTTTTTAAAGTGAAGAGACAACTGAACTCAGTACAGGCATGGCCTCAGCAGTGCTGAGGACAGGGGAAAAATAATTTCCCTGGTGTAAAAACAAAGAATCAAACAGCATAGCTGGCCCAGCAAGTTTCAGCCTTGATCCATGAACATCACCCAGCCTGCTGCAAAAAGAAGTTTTTCCATTTTTGCTTTCACATCCTAGGCTGTGGAAGTTACATACAACAATTTCAGTCATTCTGGGCATCAGGAACAAGTGATTAGTAAGCACTTGCAAAACATGCCCAACTCTATGCAGGAATCATGCAGGGTTTCTGATGAAGCCAATATGGATTTCCAATTTAATATTTAATACTATCTCAGGTCTCTTATCATTCAATTAATATAATTTAATTTGACCATCAAAACCATCACAATATGAAAACCTGCTGACATACTGTAAATACATTAAAAATAAACAGATTGCAATGGAGCACAGGAAGTTTGTAATGTGGCAGCAAAGGAACTGGCACCAGACATGATTTTATTTAACAACTCCATTAATCTGGAAGATGGCTAACAGCATCTGAACTCTATTAACAGAAAAATACTTACACTGAAAAAGCTACCAACAGCTCCAGGGCAAGAAAATAACAGCAACAGCACTAAGCTACATCCTCTATCTAATAAAATCAATGGCAAAGTTTCTCACTCAATAGGACAGGACCATGTTCCTGAGTTTGTTTCAGGATGAGACAACAGAAATACACTGCTCAGGCAAGCACCAGCTAAAAGAGAATTGGGCCAAGGGAAAGTATATCACACACAAATGAGTTTTACAGGTGTAAGAGACATGAAGAAAATTAAAATCCTGAAAATAAATTAAACAAAAGAATTCGTACTTCTCTGTAAAGCCCTAAAAAATTAAGATACAGTGTTCTCAGAAAATAAACCTTCGTGCATTTTGGATTGCTGTTATTTAGGAAGAGTGACATAAAAAGTGAAAAACACATAAAGAGAGGAAGACACATGTCTCATCAGGCTTGGGAGACAACTGAGTAATATAGTCCAGCTGAACAGAGAAGTAAACATGCTTGAAGAATGCTTTTTCTATGAGCCACTATTCCTGGCAGATAAGAAAAAAAACTCCACAACACCTGGGAGAGGCTAAGAGAAGCTTAGCCTAAATTAACTGCTTGGATACACCTTAGACATAGCTCTGGTGTAAGGAATACATACTCAGCTTTACCTCCTTTTGCTCTATTAAACTCACTCCCGATCCTTTTAAACATTACCCAAACAGGCAAACATGGCAACCTTTACCCACTCTGCGGAATGGGGAAAAGGCAAAATTTATCACAGGGAACAATGCAGGAAGTAGGCAATACTGGCTGGGAAACCAGAGAGCTGGAAGTGACAGACAAAAAAGTGTGCATGCAGCAAGTGTTCCAGCTTCAGTAGTAACGCTTCGTGATTACATGTCTCATAACTGCTCAGATTTAAACTACTTGCATCAAGTGGTCTGGAAATACACACTTTTTAGGTCATGAAAACACATCAAAAAAGCAGTTGGAGGAGGGAGAGAAATAAAAGCAAGTGGCTCTTCTCGTCATTAAAGAAAGCAGCAATGACTAACACAAGTCACACCTAGATTCCTCCCAACCAACTCAGGCCATGGAGACGAGCACAAGAACACCTTCAAACTTAAAGACTACCTTCAAAATCACCACTTTGAATGGCATGACATTATCATAAAAGGAATTTGTCTTTCCTTAACACCACAAGAGATCTAATAACTTGTAAAATTACTTAAGTCTCTCTGAACACAACACGGAGGGGAAATAGGAGGTTAAAATCCTGCAATTTTTTCATTTAAGGAGTTGCAATATTCTATCCTGGGCTTTCTCAAAGCATTTTTCTTACTCTGAACATAAACAGACTGCATTGGCAACTTTTCTTCCCACTCTCTATTACATAGAACTGCTTCTCAGGTTGATAACATGTCTCCAGAAACTACAATTACTTATGATAGGAAGGCTATACCAGAAGAGCACTGTGGGAAATACAGTAACCTAAAGCAAAAAAGATTTCATGTCTACTTCCATCAGGCTTTGAGTTTGTTCCCATTCCTCCCTCCTCTTCTTTCCAATTCTTCAGCAGACTTCCTTCCTCATTCAAACAATCACAGAATGGCCTGGGTAGGCAGGGGCCTTAAAGATCACCTAGATCCAACATCCCTGCTGCAGGCAGGGACATCTTTCACTTAGACCAGGTTGCTCCAAGCCCCTTCTAAACTGGCCTTAAACAATTCCAGGGATGGGACATCCACAGCTTCTTTGGGCGACCTCTTCTAGTGCCTCATCATATTCAAAATAATTTTTTTTAACATCTAATCTAAAGCTGTCTGTTTACAGTTTGAAACCATTCTCTCCTGTAAAAAGTCTCTCCCCAACTTTCTTGTAGGCTCCCTTCAGGTAGTGGAAGGCCACATTCAGAGTACCACTAAAGCCTTCTCTTCTTCAGGCTGAACAATTCCAGCTTGCTCAGCCTTTCCTCATAGGACAGGTGCTCCATCCCCATAATCAAACTGGTGGCCTCCTCTGGACTCACTCCAGCAGTTCCATGTCCTTCCTATGCTGGGATGCCCCAGAGCTGGATGCAAGGTTCCAGATGGGGTCTCACCAGAGCAGAGCAGAGGGGCAGAATCCCCTCCCTCCCCTGCTGCCCACACTGCTTTGGATGCAGCCCAGGACACGTTTGGCTTCCTGGGCTGGGAGTGCCCATGGCTGGGTCATGTCCAGCCTCTCACCCACCAGCATCCTCAAGCTCTTCTCGGCAGGGCTCCTTATGTGTTGCTCATATGTTCCCTATATTGGGAACACAACCATTTGTCAGCCATAACAAATGCATTACCTTTCCCCTTGTTCTTCTCATTAGGAAAAGTTTCACTGAGCTTTATTACCTATAGTTTTGTTTTTCTTGTCACCTTAAACTGTACATGCATAAAGAACCAAAGGCAAGCAAAGTATTATGTTTTGGAATGTTTCCCTGATACTCCTCCTCATCTCACACATGTGTCCAACTTACTTTTAAGAATAATTTACTAATCACTCTATTTGAAAATATATGTCATATAATTTTGCTAAAGAGCTTCTGGCCTATCACTAAACACTAAAACCCATCACCAATTCATAGATCACGGTTCAAAAGTCTTCTGTACTTAAGTATTTTTAATGTAATTAGCTCATCTTCTTAAACAAGACTCAGATGTTTTACTTTATTTGCTGAACCACAAAATAAACCAGGTGTCAATAATACAGCATTTTATCAAAATAGATAAAACATACATCATGATTTAAGAAAAAAAGGAGAGGAATGGTCAAACACCCTTTACATCTCACTACTTACTATAGGTTCAGCTGCCATGCCATAGCTACAAAATGCATGAAACAGTATTTTAAGGTTTAAAAAAAAAAAAAAGTGTAACAAACGAATCTGACAGATCTCCATTGAAAAGTTTTTAAACAATTAGGCAAATCAATTAGGCAAAAAAAGTAATACAAAGATACTAGTGAGGAGAACATAGATAATGAAGCAGGGGAAGGTGGACATATCAGAGGTATTTTAGCTAGTTTACCTCAATTTCTGCCTCTTGGAAGCACAAGGTTTTCCTTTACATTTTCAGACTTACTTACAAGCTCTGTTCTCCATTGCCCACTGGATACTGCTTGAATTCCACACAGAAAGGTGGTTTCCACTCACTAAACGGTTGAGCTTCTCTAAGTTCTCAAATGTTTACAAGCAAAATCACTCATCCTCAAACTCGTATCTTCTGTAATTAATACCTTCTTTAAACATGTACATTGTTTTTTTAGGACTGCCTCACTGCACACTGTGTTGGATTCTAAAGTTCAATGTGTGTCGAACACGAAACCACAAATACAGCAAGTCCCCCAGTCTACACATAACTGTACTAAGGTTGGGTATGAGCCTGATACCCCTTCCATCTCCCTTGACAGTCACCCAGATAATGTCACTGGGATACATGGATGAAGAGACACCTTCAGCTTGTTCAGCTGAACAGGATGTCTACAGTCCTGTATAGCTGCAAGACAGCTGTTATTTTAACAGATTTTCTGAGCTCTCTATTGACTGTTGCAATACATCAGCTATCACAAGACAGTAAGCATTAGCTACTTTCCTTCCAGATTCTTCTGCATGTGCTAGAGTTGGCAGCTACCTTACTTCACTGACACACCTCTAAGCAGAGCAGTCAAACTCAGCAGCAACTCAGCACTTCTTATCTTCACAAAGCTTATGGTTCTATCAGAACTATAAATTTTTTCAGGATGGAAGAGGTATGCCAATGCACCTGAAATGCTGTACACATAAAATATATTTTATAGCTAAGAGGTTTGTAATGTTTTTTTTATTTGCAGACATCTTTCAGTACAGGTAACAGACTCAAATGTTGTAACTTCGAGCCTATGGTATAGTCAATACTGAGTTCACTTTTCTTGTGCACAATTTGAGGATGCCTAGAGTAGTTGCAGGAGGAAAATTAAAGGACTCAATTATTTACACACAACTTGTTTTGTCTTCTTTAACTCTAACGCTTGCTCAATCCTGATCAGATTTCCTCTGCAGTTTCTCATTTCTGAGATATTCCTGAGTCCAGCAGCTTCTCTAGAGTTTTTCAATTAACTAGAACAAACTACAGTATGGGCTTTTAAATTTGCTATACACTGCTAAGATCTCCAAATGCTCAGCACCGTGGAAGAACATGCAGGCAACATCATGTTATTCATTAGGAACATTTAATACCATGCCCTACTGCACAAGCTAATAAAGTGTCCACTTTCTTGGAAAGTGATAATTTTTGAAGGAGGACATTTAGAAGGAAGGAATAATAGGGTTGGAAGAAGCTCAACACAACATTTAATGCAAGCATGACAGGAGTATTCATCAGCAGATGACCTGAAATACTTCTCCTGAAGAAATACATCACAGTACTTCTCAAAGTTAGAGCCTGGAGCCCTGCACCTCATTAAATTATCATCTTGAAGTACTTCAGTCTTGGCTAAATAATTGTACTCTGCCATGCAATTCCCAATAATCGATTCCTCTACTTTCTGGTCATTTTCCTTTAATTCCTCATGCTTCCAGGACGAAAATATTTACTGAACTTTGAATCACAGTAAGAGTGACACCTCACTGTAATTGGCTCCAATACTTAAGAGCTGGATAATATTCTAACAAACTATGAGATAACCTAAAACTTATTAATATCCTCCCTTTACACTTATTTTTTTAATATCACGAGTTAAACTTGAGAGTTTGTATCTTGCAGATTCTCTGCTTCTAAATAAACTTAAGAAAGTGATCTGCAACAGCACATTATCAGTAGCAATCTCAACCAGTACAAATTTGACCAATAACAGTCAATTATTCAATTATGTACACTATAAAGACAAATATATATTCTAATGGATCTTTTGTATATCTTTTTTTACAAAGCTATTCTTCTACTGCAAAATTTCAAGCCGTTTTCTCTGCTCATTGCAAATGTCTTTCAGAACAAAGAACACTGTGTGTTGTCAGATCCTGCCTGGCATTTCACAGGCCTTACAGCAAACAACCTTGGGAAAATATATCTGCAGATCACAGTATACATTCTTTCTGAATTCAGGAAGGCAAATAGGCCTTTATTTGTCTTTGGAATTTTCTAAATTTGAAGATAACCAAGGGAGAAGAGAGCTGGAAAATATGTCTGACCTACTCCGCAGTCAAGACATTCTGCAGTTTCTACTCAATCTTCTTAAACCTGCAAGGTATCTAATTAATACAATCAACAGATCATGGTTAACAGCAGAAATAACTGACTTTCATCTGCACAGTCAGAGATCAAACTGCACTTACCGGCATTTTTATCTTACCAAAACAGTATAAATGATAGCAGGAAATAGGTATGGAACTAAAATAATCTGAGCTATCTTATGCACATCTAGACTGAAAAAAGCTTAGTCATTACATAGAAAGCTCTGAATTCTCTACAGTTTTGTGAAGCTTAGATGTCTTTCTTCAAGGGCATTCTTGAAATCTCTTTCCCAAACTTACCTCCTTTTCCACAACTAGTTTCAGAGAGTCTGCTTTGGACATGTGAAAAGTAACACTAGCAATAATTCAGCAGGTGAAGTTAGCGGCCTTATTCACTCTCAGGAAATAAAGACAGAGGAAACTTTGGAAGCTACAGTGGCACAATTATGTCAGTTCAGATGTGACCTTTGTTCCAGCACTACTACTCTTGGTAAAGTTGTTCTCACTTCATCGGTGGATCATAAGCTTCCTCTCACTACAGAGATTTTCCCCTTGCAGAGATAACCCACACCTCAGTTTGCATTCTGAAATACACATAATAGCTGTACACTAAACACCATTTGTGTTAGGCACATCTCAGCAATCCTGGCTACATTAAAAGCATATGCAAATATGCAAAAATGCAAACATTTGCTTTGTTCAGTAGAAGTGATGTGATGGTATCCTGAGCAGAGAGAAGCCTTTGTGCCCAAACCACATATTTCTTCAAAGTTAATTTTTTTCTATCATGAAAGAAAGTCCAATTGACAAGAGCTTAAAACCAAGACTCACAGCAGTTTAAAATTCATTCCAGATGAACAACAATTTCTGAACATGCACAGCTAATACACACACACAGACACACACACACAGAGGTAAATATGCAAAAGTATATTTCCAGAAAAACTGAATGTTGATTCTTACCAGAATCATTTATTTGGAGATAAAGACAGAAGTTACTGACAATCACACAAGAGGTCCTTACATGACTATATATGAATGCATTTGTGACCTTGAAAATCATGTATGATGTATTGCTGCTACAGCTAGGATACTTGAGATACCTATCAAGTACTCAGAGTATCACCTGTTTAACAGCTCACAGCACTGGTCTCCAACCAGGCACCTCCAGGACGCCGCTATTCATCTGCTAAGTAATTCCAATGTTGTTCTCACACACAGGTGTTTATTTCTAGAAGCTACCATGAAGTTCCTCCTGTACCATCAAGCATCCAGAAAGCACCTCTGTTGGTCTGAAAACTGGTCTATATTTGGCTGCCTAAAACAACAGCAAGAGCTTTTTTCTGAAATAAACAAGGGCAAGTTGTGCACCAAGAAACACCACAAGTTTGCTTTTCAAACAGGCTTACAGAGGCAGACATTAAATTTCTACTGCACTTGCACCCAACAGAGGTCTACAGCTTTCCAAGGGGTTGTTGAAAATCCCACCCAGAGCACTCGAAGGAGGAAAGTAGAAGGAGAGCGCAGCAAGGGGAAGAAAGAATAGCGACAACAAAATAAGAGAGTAAAGGATAAGAGATCAAAGACAAAAAGAAAGAAAACAAAGATAATTTATCCTACCAGAGACAGCACCTCTTGTCAGTCAAGACAAGAAACATTGCCTCCCAAAAAGAATCTGGCACCAGGAGTGGTAGAAGGGGGAAAGACCAAATCTGACCTGAGGTAAGAAAAAGAAATGCAGTTATCATTTTTTTTTGAGAACTTTGTTGTTTCGTCTTACTTTTGCA